>OZ036015.1:6577765-6795265 GCA_964035015.1 Corallium rubrum
AATACACAAAACACGATTGCCTGTAACGTATTTCCACACATCTACACAGCGTTCATATGTCGAGTCTCTTCCGGTATTAAATATCAACACAGCTAGCGACATTACTGACAACAACCTGTGAACACGCAAAACACATCCGAGACGAGAAAGACTTGGTCAGACTCTGATCATCAGACAGTAGGAAAGCTAAGAAAGAAAGCATTATTTCCACACATGTACAGCGTTCATATGTCAAGTCTCTTCGGGTATTAAATATCAACACAGCTTCATGTATACGGCGTGTGAGATCGTAAGCGTATATAATATCAAGATACTTGCCAGCGACACTACTGACCAATAACTATGTCTGTGAAAACACAAAACACATCCGAGAGGAGAAAGACTTGATCAGACATCAGGAAAGCAAAGAAAGAAAGCATTTGGCATGCACGCATCAGTTTCGCAAAGTCTTATTATGTTTGTCTTGATCGAGAACGGCGCACTTGACTTGAGCCTGCGCTTTCTGATTAGAGAGGCCTGCGGAGTAGGCTAAGAGCGTGACGGTTGTAGGTTCATGTCTCGCTAGCTAATTTAATTAAATCCCTATCCCGTCCTGTCCCAACCGATCCCCTGTGGCCCCTATCGGAACCACGTAAAAACCATGTAAATGTAAACCCTGTAAACCCTGTACACCTTGTAAACCCTGCAAACCTTGTAAACCCTGCAAACCTTGTAAACCCTGCAAACCTTGTAAACCTTGTAAACCTTGTAAACCTTGTAAACCTTGTAAACCCTGCAAACCTTGTAAACCTTGTAAACGTTGTAAACCTTGTAAACCTTGTAAACCTTGCAAACCTTGCAAACCTTGCAAACCTTGCAAACCTTGCAAACCTTGCAAACCTTGTAAACCTTGTAAACCTTGTAAACCTTGTAAACCTTGTAAACCTTGTAAACCTTGTAAACCTTGTAAACCTTGTAAACCTTGTAAACCTTGTAAACCTTGTAAACCTTGTAAACCTTGTAAACCTTGTAAACCTTGTAAACCTTGTAAACCTTGTAAACCTTGTAAACCTTGTAAACCTTGTAAACCTTGTAAACCTTGTAAACCTTGTAAACCTTGTAAACCTTGTAAACCTTGTAAACCTTGTAAACCTTGTAAACCTTGTAAACCTTGTAAACCTTGTAAACCTTGTAAACCTTGTAAACCTTGTAAACCTTGTAAACCTTGTAAACCTTGTAAACCTTGTAAACCTTGTAAACCTTGTAAACCTTGTAAACCTTGTAAACCTTGTAAACCTTGTAAACCTTGTAAACCTTGTAAACCTTGTAAACCTTGTAAACCTTGTAAACCTTGTAAACCTTGTAAACCTTGTAAACCTTGTAAACCTTGTAAACCTTGTAAACCTTGTAAACCTTGTAAACCTTGTAAGCCTTGTAAACCTTGTAAACCTTGTAAACCAAGTAAATCAAGTAAACCTTGTAAACCTTGTAAACCAAGGAGTGCATGCATATCTGCGGGTAGTATAGCTTGCATGGTATGTCTATGTGTGTGTAATATATACTGTATGGGTATAATTTATACAAAAATGTGGGTATGTGTATTTCCCTCTGTATTTTTTTCAACATGATTTTGCTACAGTTCACTTTTATCGTACGCGATGGATCTACCACCATGCGCTCTAGCATGCATGCATACATATCTTTTATGAGTTCTTTTCTATCTAGTTGGGGTTCGTTTTTTTGTTGGTTTTTTTTTGGTTTTTTGTTTTTTTTGGGGGGGGGGGGGGGGGGGGGGGGGGGGTGCACGTGTGCAACATTAGCAGCGACGATTACAAGTTGACCATCATGGATTTTTAATGACTTTAATATAGCCATATTCATTTTGCTAGGCTGATTTTTAGGGGGAGGAGTTATACCATTAAGGGATCGGAGGGATAATGTAAGCGAGGCATAATAATTATCAATTATTGAATATTTATTGAACAAAAACAAGTTTCAACATATTAAAAACGTCAAAGCAGGAATAAATTGTACAAGACGTAACTGTTTACAATATTATTTACATCATGACCGTCGCGCATATATAGGCAAACTAAGCGTGGGTGCACTGGAAGCATATGCCCCCAGGTTTACCGAAAAGTGCTCTCTTCAATTCAGTTAAAGTGTCATGTTTCTGACAAAACATAAGCGGTATTTGGCAATGGAAGAGTTGCCTTTGAAAAGTTTTGCCTTTCCCTGCCCTACACCTGCATTTTATGCAATAGCTCAAGTACGAAACAGGAAGACTTTACCTCGTGACTATTAAAAAGGCCCGCCTTTTCAATAGCATTGAACACCCGTTCCTTGAATTTATATAAGAACCTAAATAGCCTAAAACCCAGTAAATACCACTTCTATAAGAACCTTTTTAGGATAACTCGAAAAATGGTGGTTCTTATACGCGGGTTTTTACTGTATACGAATATTTATCAAGAATATAGTCTGACGAAAATACCATAATCACGTAACAACATCGTTGAAAATAGTTTATATCCCGGGTATGGGCAAAAACGGTAATTTGACCGTGCGCAAAAGGCCTGGGACAAGCAGCAGAATAGAAATCCATTTTCGTACCTTTATTAACCTGTTGCAACGTTCTGTATTTTTTTAGTACTATTTAAAACATGAGCAGCAGTGTTTATCAGATTTAAAACACGAGGTGATATAGCCGAGTGTTTTACATCAGATAAAACACGTACTGCGAATGTTTTAAATGGCTTCAAAAACTATCCATATAATAAGCTCATATAGAAATCAATTTTGAAAATGGAAGTTGTCTGAGCCGCAAAATCGAAGAAAAAGCTCACCATATAATGTCGTGTTTACGTAAATGTCGAATCAAAGTCTCAATTAAGCCTTTAACTAATTACGCAAAGACCGGTCTTAAGTCTTTGGTCTTCGTTTTCGCATGTCTTCGTTTTCGAAACACCCCTCATTTGCAGCTGGTACAGTAATGGTATATAATTACCACCGGAAAGAATGGCGCTGAACAAAATGGGAGCGGAAAAAAATAAATGTCACAGAAAGAAATTACACCTTTATTTCATCACATTGATCAAGACAAGATTTTATTGTTTATTGTTTATTGTTAAAATCAGGAGACAGGAGTGTAACCAAAAATCGAGTGTCGGGAGTCGAGACTAAACGTCGAGAGAAGAGACAAAGAAGTCGGAACAAAGAAGATAATTTCGGCTTTTGCCTAGCAAGAAATATCTAAAAACGAGGTGTGATAATAATCGAGCTATTTGCGCTAAGGAAGCCACGGGGGATACTGGCATACTATGAAACCGGAACTCGGAATGAAAAAGTCATAAATTTTGTAATTCGTAAGCCTTTAAACAAGAAAAAATAGTAAATCATAAAACATTATAAAACTGTAAGACAAGTATAGGTTATCACATGAGGGACGAGGTGATATCAATTTTATCGCTTGAGGGACGATATTGTTATTAGAGAGCTTAAGCATATTAGGCGTTTTTGAGACACGGACGGTGACCGGAAGAACAGGAATACAATACAGAACTACTGAACCGCGTATTCTTTGAAAAGACTTTTTTAACCCAAAACAAAGGCTATGAATAGTCACATATCTAAACTATTAGCTTATAAGGTTAAATTTCATCTTTATATAAAAATACAGATCCTTTATTTTATATTGTAACGTAAAAAAATTATCCCCCTTAAAATACGAGTTTCAGTTTACTTTAAAAGCATGTCTATTTCAGTTAAACAACGATGACAGGCCTCAACGTTCTAGAAGTTCCCGTCGTCTCAAGAACGTGAAAATGCTCTCAATGACGTCTGTGTAGAACGACGACGGCGTTCTCTTTGCTCTTGGAATTTTAAATTGCTCATTATCATGTTTTGAATGAAAAATGCTATTGAATTCAATCGCCGTCCGTGGCTCTAAAACGCCTGTATGCTTAAGCTCTCTAATGTCACAAGTGAGCGCAGCGAACGAGGGACAATTACGATATCGTCCTGAAAGCGATAAAACTGATATACCGAGTCACGAATGTGATAACCTATTTATCACATACTTGTGCCTGTATCATGTTTTATGGCTCCCAACGCAGGACAGCGGGACATATCGTTTATATATATATATATATATATATATATATATATATATATATATATATATATATAACTACAGACGGTACCACAGACGGTACCGTTTCGGCCTTTTGGGCCTCATCAGTAGTAATAGACCCCCATATGGCGGATTCATAATTAACAAGACGCCCGGTAGGCGTTAACTCGGGCCACTGGTCATGCATGCAGTGATGCATGGGCAATGGGCATGGCGTTGAAGGGCATATTAGAACACTCACTTGTTTACAAAAAACAAATTTTTATTGACTACACTATTATACATGCATGGAAAACCTAGATTGGGACAACATAGAATTTATATAAGCTTACTGAAAGCCATCATGACATTGCTTCAAATATATCTCGAAGTATATGTACGGTAGAATATGACATTGTGTACATGTTATACTTTATAAATATTTTAGTTGTGTTTATAAACAGTTTTATAGATAGTGTTCTGTGTTCACAGATTTCACATTACGATATCCGAAGTGACTCGAAGCCACAACAACATTATCAACAGCACTGCTCATGCTATATATCAAGTTAGCATCATGTTCATTGGTATAAACTTCACATTCATACATACAGTTTTGCATTAAAACATGTATCTTGGCTTGGACTTTCATAATATGGATGACTTGGTATTCACATTGGCATTAATTGGGGTTTCTCTTTTATTAATATCATTGGTGGTTGACGGTTTCATAGTCTATCCAACTCACAAGTTCAACAGTGTGATCATAGAGGCCTTTAGTTCAGACACCAGCGTTAAGGTTTGCTGTTCAATGATGCCAGATGTGTTGATGTCATAAAGCCACTTACTAGCAGAGTAATAAATTGGTGGTTCATACAGTAGTCCAACTGACAACTCCAACAGCAACTGTGTGGTCTTGAGGCTGTAGTTCAGATGTCAGTGTTAAATGGGTACTTTGCACTGCATTTAATACCAGAGTAATAAATTGCTATTGGTGGTTGATGGTTTAATAGTCCAACTCACAAACCATCTAGCAACTGTGTGGTCGTAGAGGCCATTTACTTCAGGCACCAGTGTTAATTTGTTTGCTCTTTCATTAATATCAGATATATCAATGTTATAAATCCATTTTAATACCAGAGTAATAAGTTGATGCCGTTTAATAGTCGAACCAACTGACAATTCCAACTGTGTGGTCATAGAGGCCATTTACTTCACACACCAGTGTTAATTTGTTCACATTTAATATCAGTATTATAATAAATTGGTTGATGGTTTAATAGTACTCCACAAGTACTCCAGCTGTCATCCTGAAGAGCCTTTAACTGTGTGGTCCAAGCAGCCCTTACTTCAGTGTCAATGTTATAAAGTCATTGTGCAGAGTAATAAATTGGTGGTTGGTGCTGTAATGGTCCAACTCACAACTTCAACAGCATAGTTGTACAATCCCAATGGCAATGATGCCATATGAACATTGCTGAGGCTTTTCATGACTCTACCAGATCTTTAGTTTTTATCTAAAACATGAAACAGAGAGAAAACAAGTGGGTTAAAGCAATTAAGCTATGCATGCATGAGAACTTTGCAATATTAAAAGACAGTTACATAAACATTCAGTATAATTTTTTACTTACATTAATTTGTTGTCCCAATGCTTCAGGTTGTCTAGGTCCTTTCAGGAGAGAGGTGCTAAGTATAGGTGCACTTGAATTATCACACCCACCCTGCACAATTTCCAATGGGCCACCCCTTATTGATAAATATGGTTAATTGTGAATATGGATCCATGGATCTCTGAGGAGGCAATGTACATGGTGTAAGATAAACGTGCTTGATAACAATTGCCAGAAAGAATTGGATATAACTACATGTACATGTAATTAATAAAATCATTTCAATTAATGTGATGGATATAATTATTCCCGGCCTAGTTGAAATATTGTACTACAATTTTGATAGCATCATGATCAGAATAATACACATTGACTACATAATTGTCAATTATTTGAAATACTGTGGATTTAACATACACATGGTCTAATAAGCTACCAGAAGAAATAAATGTAGGTTTTGTTACAATCTGAGTGTAATTGAGAGATTCCATTAAAGATTTTAGTGGTTGAACTTGATTGTCATTGAAGTAATTAATATTAAAGTCGCCAAGAATCATGTCAATAGTAGGATATATTTCAAACATTCTACAAATTGTGAGATATTGGAGTTCTGCTTTCGATAGAGCAAAAGAACAGTTTGTATTTCTCTCAATTTATTATTAATGAAGTACTGTTGGCATTCATAGATAACTTGGCATTCATAGTAAGTTGATCGCATAACCCGTGTCGAAATTGCTCATATTTTAGTGTAGGTTCAATGCGATCGATAGTGTCGTCGGGTGCAGTTGCAAGTATTGCAAGTATTGTGAGCGTATTTATAAAGAACAAGATACTTGCCAGCCACATAACTGATCCCAGACAATTCTAAGCAAGCAGGCAAGAACACTTCGAACCACTCAGTCGGAAAGAAAGAAGGCCACAAATCCACAATGCCACATGTCATGCCCGCGGTACATCAAAGCATGATCAAAGAAAACCGACTCGTCACATGCCTCAGTTTCGCAAAGCTTATTGGTTAATATCGCCAGTGGCCGCCAGAGGACTAATAACGCGTCGCAAAAAAATAAAAATAATAATATGATGGAGAATCGCGAAACCTAGACTCGGCTACCACAGGTAGCCCGAGTAATTAGGTAAATTGAATTTTTAATGAGCTCTGTCAATATCCTCCTCAGGCTCCTTTGGGACCCTCTAACCCTAATCTCATTATGCATACGTCATTATGGCTCATGCTCCTATAGGACACTCTAACCCTATCCAACCCCCTTACCCTGGCTTGTTGCTGAACCCCCGGTTTTTATTACGTCATAACTGACTCGCGCTCTTCCGAAACACCCTAACCCTAGCTTGTTACTTAACCCCCCTGGTATTCACTACGTCATTCCCGATTGGTCTCCGACTGATTTCCGAAGTTACGTAAAAGGCACTGGACTTATCTCTTTATAACTAATAGAAACCAACTTTCATTTAAACCCTTAACCCTACTTATAGCCAACACTTATGGGACACGTAGACGTACAGAGCATGCGTACAGTAAACTTTAACAAAATAGACGTTCTTTACAAGGAACTAAAAAGAAAGTGAGAGAGACACTTTATATTTTTTATCTGAAACCTTGTCTCGATGAGTATAGAGAGTTTTGGGCAGCCTAAGTGTCTGAATTGGCAGAGCTCGTATAGACTCAGATTAATAGCATACATGAATATTATATCAGTTTGGAACTTAAACGGCCAAACAGTTCTTTACCCATTTATTTGGACATATGTGCCGAATTGTCGCTTATTTGGCTTTAGTGTATAAAGTAAACGATGCCTTGAATGAAGAAACCGTTCGGCAAGCTGTTCGATAGACATTGAAACACTTTCTTCAGATAAACGGCTGACTCGGCTATTTTATTAACGTCGTCAAGCATCTTGTTAATGTTGCTACGGCTGATATTTGCATATTTATCCTGAGTGCACGTGCAGGACACAAAAGAAAAACTCATTAGGGGCAATTAAGAGGATTAAGCGCTTGGGCAGGTCTAGGCGAGAAAGTCATTAGCGTGTACTTTGCATAAGACAGAATTCACAACAATCGGTTTAAAATATTTATTTACACAAAAAACTCTTGATTATTTAGTGATCTATCGGTAACACTAGCATATGGGCATATAGTACATCTTATAATCCGAAGGCATGGATCATGAGTCTTGAATTCTGTACCACAAACATTACATATCAGATTTCGAATAACGCATTTGTTAAAATATTTCCACAAACACTTAGGACACTCAATTACATGTGTAAAGTTAACAGGATTCTGACAACGTTCGCAATCAACAGGTTCGTCAATTATAGAATTTTCTGATCTATTTCGGTGTAATCTTTATCGTGTTCGGAATCTTCTTCGGAGGAAGTTTCTTCGTTTTCGCTCTCTGATTCTGTTTCTTCTTCTGCCTGCGCCAACATTGTCAGCACTCGAACATTTTCGATAAGGTTTTTGTCAGTGTTAATGTCGGCGAGTCCTTTTACAAATACATTTAGACCAGCTGGTTCGGGAATTCCTGAGAAGTAAGGTGATACGCAGTATTCTACCAATTCGGCTATTTTTGTGTTTGGTATAGTTCTTCCTTGATACACAATTTCTCCTTTGGGATTCCATGTTAAGTTGACATAGGACGCGAGTAAACTATTCAGCAAAGAAGACGCTGTCGCTTCATCCACTCCGTAGTCAAAGTGTGACAGTATTTCTTTAACACGAAAATCATCATGTAATCTTTCTCCCATCGTGTTCAGGGTTCGAATGAGGGCCTTTGCAAAATATCGTTCTTTTATATTAGTTCTGCGAGTCCTTCTAAAACAGGACCAAGTAAGACATCAAGAAATCCTGCGCCTTTTTGAATCAGTATCTCCTTTTTTCTCATAAAACTACTTCGGGAACTAGCCAAAGTTGATATGTCGTCGCTATAAGGCTTAACGTCTTCAAGCAAAGCAGGTGATAATTGATATTGCATTGACCAAAAGTTAAACATACAATCACAAATGCATCTAATTTGCTCGGGGCTTGCAGTCTCCAACAGAGCTCGCTGTTGAATAGGTTCACTTGTACATAAAAGTTCAAGAAACGGTTTGTGCTTTTTGATCAACATCTCTATTTGACAGTCAGTGTCTAAATGAGGAAAACGCTACCAAAACACACATTTTAAGAGGAGGACGAGAAAGAGGAGGAGGAGGAGAAATAGGAGGAGGAGGAGGAGGAGGAGGAGGAGAAGGAGGAGGAGAAAGAGGAGGAGGAGGAGGAGGAGAAAGAGGAGGAGGAGGAGGAGAAAGAGGAGGAGGAGAAAGAGGAGGAGGAGGAGGAGGAGGAGGAGAAAAAGGAGGAGGAGGAGGAGGAGAAAGAGGAGGAGGAGAAAGAGGAGGAGGAGAAAGAGGAGGAGGAGGAGGAGGAGGAGAAAGAGGAGGAGGAAGAGGAGGAGGAGAAAGAGGAGGAGAAGGAGGAGGAGGAGGAGGAGAAAGAGGAGGAGGAGGAGGAGGAGAAAGAAGGAGGAGGAAAAAGAGGAGGAGGAGGAGAAAGAGGAGGAGAAGGAGGAAGGAGAAAGAAGAGGAGGAGGAGAAAGAGGAGGAGGAGAAATAAATAATATGACATTCTCTAGAAATGTTTATTCTGCTCATGTTCTTCAACGAGTTAACATGTCTTATGTCTGCAGCATTTGTGGAAAAACGTTTTCTACACTATTCAACATGCAACGTCATATAAAAAATTTCCATAAAAACAGTACTTATTCAAGACCAGCACATCTTCTCAATGACGCAACAGTCATGCAGCATCCATTTACTTGCATTGTCGCTGGATGCACACAGAGTGGTAAAACAGTATGGGTGAAAACGCTTCTTGAAAACGCCAAAACTACGATTAATCCTCCTCTCGAACGTATCATTTGGTGCTATGGGCAATGGCAGCCCATGTATTTAGAAATGATCAAAACAATACCAGGCATCGAATTCTATGAGGGTATACCTTCCGACATTGACTCTGATAATTTTCTTGAGGTCTCTCAACGTAACCTGATCGTCCTCGATGATCTCATGGATCAGTCAGGAAGAGATAAACGTATTGCTAGTCTATTTACTAAAGGTAGTCATCACAGGAATCTCTCCGTGATCTACATTGTTCAGAATATATTTCACCAAGGCAAAGAAACAAGAAACATTAGCCTCAACGCACACTATATCGTACTATTCAAGTCTCCGAGGGATAAGCAACAAATTTCTGTCTTGGCACGGCAGGTGAACCCAGGTCATGTCCATGAATTTATGAAGAGTTACGAGGAAGCCACAACTCGTCCTCATGGTTATTTAATGCTTGATCTGAAACCGACCACGGACGACGATCATCGCCTCAAGACCAATGTTCTACCTGGAGAAAATAGCTCAAGCCTGCAGCAACAGCTGGGTAGTTTCATACAAAAGCAATCCTATCAATTACCTCCAATCGTTAATGCCATGTACAATACAGAACAAAAAATGCAAGATATTGTACAAGCGCCACAGTTAACACCTGACGAAAAGAACATACTTTACTCCAATCAGCTAGGACGTTTTCTGACGTTTCAAAACCAACTGCATAATCAGTCTCAACCTCTGACTAATCTTCAAACTCAGCAAAATACAGAAAATTTGACACCGGAGATAAAGCAAGAAACTGACGCTCTTCCGTGGAGTTTCCATGCTACACCTAAAACCTATTTTGTAACACCGCCTCCTACCGTTGAACAACCGACGCTTAAACATAATTTCTTTCATAATTGGGAAAGCTCTTCGGATTGGAAAGAAAGCGACTTGGCAAAGATGACCCCAGATGATAGAGAAGAGTATGAACATCATCTATTGATGACTAGATCAAAATATTTACCCATGACAAAAGAAGATGTATCACAATTATCACCAGAAGACAAGAAAGACTATCTCGCTACCTTTAAAATAAAAACGCCTAAATATAATCTAAGAAGCAGACCTTACTAAAACTTTTTATATGTATATGTTTGAACGAAAACCGAAATAAATATTTTTAAGCTAAATGCTTTTGTATGTATGTGTTTATTTGTTCCTCCTACTCCTACTCCTTCTTCTCTTTCTCCTCCTCCTCCTCCTCCTCCTCTTTCTCCTCCTCCTCCTCTTTCTCCTTCTCCTCCTCCTCTTTCTCCTCCTCCTCCTCCTCCTCCTCTTTCTCCTCCTCCTCCTCCTCCTCCTCCTCCTTCTCCTCCTCTTTCTCCTCTTTCTCCTCCTCTTTCTCCTCCTCCTCCTCCTCCTCTTTCTCCTCCTCTTTCTCCTCCTCCTCTTTCTCCTCCTCCTCTTTCTCCTCCTCCTCCTCTTTCTCCTCCTCCTCCTCTTTCTCCTCCTCCTCCTCCTCCTCCTCCTCTTTCTCCTCCTCCTCTTTCTCCTCCTCTTTCTCCTCCTCCTCCTCTTTCTCCTCCTCCTTCTCCTCCTCCTCCTCTTTCTCCTCCTCTTTCTCCTCCTCCTTCTCCTCCTCCTCTTTCTCCTCCTCCTCTTTCTCCTCCTCCTCTTTCTCCTCCTCCTCCTCCTCCTCTTTCTCCTCCTCCTCCTCCTTCCTCCTCCTCCACCTCTTTCTCCTCCTCCTCTTTCTCCTCCTCCTCTTTCTCCTCCTCCTCCTCCTCCTCCTCCTCCTCCTCCTCCTCTTTCTCCTCCTCCTCCTCTTTCTCCTCCTCCTCCTCCTCTTTCTCCTCCTCCTCCTCCTCTTTCTCCTCCTCCTTCTCCTTCTCCTCCTCCTCCTCCTCCTCCTCCTCTTTCTCCTCCTCCTCATCTTTCTCCTCCTCCTCCTCTTTCTCCTCCTCCTCCTCCTCCTCTTTCTCCTCCTCCTTCTCCTCCTCCTCCTCCTCCTCCTCCTCCTCTTTCTCCTCCTCCTCCTCTTTCTCCTCCTCTTAAAATGTGTGTTTTGGTAGCGTTTTCCTCATTTAGACACTGACTGTCAAATAGAGATGTTGATCAAAAAGCACAAACCGTTTCTTGAACTTTTATGTACAAGTGAACCTATTCGCGAGCTCTGTTGGAGACTGCAAGCCCCGAGCAAATTAGATGCATTTGTGATTGTATGTTTAACTTTTGGTCAATGCAATATCAATTATCACCTGCTTTGCTTGAAGACGTTAAGCCTTATAGCGACGACATATCAACTTTGGCTAGTTCCCGAAGTAGTTTTATGAGAAAAAAGGAGATACTGATTCAAAAAGGCGCAGGATTTCTTGATGTCTTACTTGGTCCTGTTTTAGAAGGACTCGCAGAACTAATATAAAAGAACGATATTTTGTAAAGGCCCTCATTCGAACCCTGAACACGATGGGAGAAAGATTACATGATGATTTTCGTGTTAAAGAAATACTGTCACACTTTGACTACGGAGTGGATGAAGCGACAGCGTCTTCTTTGCTGAATAGTTTACTCGCGTCCTATGTCAACTTAACATGGAATCCCAAAGGAGAAATTGTGTATCAAGGAAGAACTATACCAAACACAAAAATAACCGAATTGGTAGAATACTGCGTATCACCTTACTTCTCAGGAATTCCCGAACCAGCTGGTCTAAATGTATTTGTAAAAGGACTCGCCGACATTAACATTGACAAAAACCTTATCGAAAATGTTCGAGTGCTGACAATGTTGGCGCAGGCAGAAGAAGAAACAGAATCAGAGAGCGAAAACGAAGAAACTTCCTCCGAAGAAGATTCCGAACACGATAAAGATTACACCGAAATAGAATCAGAAAATTCTATAATTGACGAACCTGTTGATTGCGAACGTTGTCAGAATCCTGTTAACTTTACACATGTAATTGAGTGTCCTAAGTGTTTGTGGAAATATTTTAACAAATGCGTTATTCGAAATCTGATATGTAATGTTTGTGGTACAGAATTCAAGACTCATGATCCATGCCTTCGGATTATAAGATGTACTATATGCCCATATGCTAGTGTTACCGATAGATCACTAAATAATCAAGAGTTTTTTGTGTAAATAAATATTTTAAACCGATTGTTGTGAATTCTGTCTTATGCAAAGTACACGCTAATGACTTTCTCGCCTAGACCTGCCCAAGCGCTTAATCCTCTTAATTGCCCCTAATGAGTTTTTCTTTTGTGTCCTGCACGTGCACTCAGGATAAATATGCAAATATCAGCCGTAGCAACATTAACAAGATGCTTGACGACGTTAATAAAATAGCCGAGTCAGCCGTTTATCTGAAGAAAGTGTTTCAATGTCTATCGAACAGCTTGCCGAACGGTTTCTTCATTCAAGGCATCGTTTACTTTATACACTAAAGCCAAATAAGCGACAATTCGGCACATATGTCCAAATAAATGGGTAAAGAACTGTTTGGCCGTTTAAGTTCCAAACTGATATAATATTCATGTATGCTATTAATCTGAGTCTATACGAGCTCTGCCAATTCAGACACTTAGGCTGCCCAAAACTCTCTATACTCATCGAGACAAGGTTTCAGATAAAAAATATAAAGTGTCTCTCTCACTTTCTTTTTAGTTCCTTGTAAAGAACGTCTATTTTGTTAAAGTTTACTGTACGCATGCTCTGTACGTCTACGTGTCCCATAAGTGTTGGCTATAAGTAGGGTTAAGGGTTTAAATGAAAGTTGGTTTCTATTAGTTATAAAGAGATAAGTCCAGTGCCTTTTACGTAACTTCGGAAATCAGTCGGAGACCAATCGGGAATGACGGGGGGGTTAAGTAACATCTAGGGTTAGGGGGAAAAGTTAGGGTTACTACGTCCCAAAGGAGTCTGAGAATGAATAAATAATAAGTCGGTATGACGTAGTGAAAACCGGGGGGTTGAGTGACGGCTAGGGTTAGGGGTGAAGTTAGGGTTAGGAGGTCCCAAAGGAGTCTGAGAATGAATAAATAATAAGTCGGTATGACGTAGTGAATACCAGGGGCGTTGAGTAACAACTAGGGTTTAGGGGGGAAAATTAGGGTTACGACGTCCCAAAGGAGCCTGAGAATGAATAAATAATAAGTTGAATATATGACGTAGTGAATACCAGGGGGGTTAAGTAACAGCCAGGGTTTAGGGGGGAAAGTTAGGGTTACTATGTCCCAAAGGAGCATGAGAAATAATGACGTATGCATAATGAGATTAGGGTTAGAGGGTCCCAAAGGAGCCTGAGGAGGATATTGACAGAGCTCATTAAAAATTCAATTTACCTAATTAATTATGAATCCGCCATATGGGGGGGTATCACTACTCTCATCAGTGTAGTGCTGATGAGCAGGATGAAAGTAACTGCTATTTACAGTCACCTTTGGTGCCTCACAAATTGTGGGACATCAAAACCATGCCAGAGCGCTCAAACTGCAAGCAGTGAGCGTGCGCACAATGCGTAAGCAGCAATGGCTCATCCTGTAGAGCGCTCAATATGACCTAAAGGCCATAGAGCGATATATATATATATATATTGTCTTTTTTTAAATCTCTATCGACTCTCGACTTTTTGTCTCAACTCTCGACTTTTTTGTCTCGACTCTCGACACTCGACTTGTCTTTTGGTTGCACTCTAAAATCAGCAGGACAACTAGGAAGTGTAGTGTCCGTTTTAGCTATGGAGCGCGATCATGAAACTCAAGATGAAACTCAGTTTTTGTTTATAATACGACAACGACTCACGCGATCGCGAACTGAAAATAGCCTGTAGCCATCGAGAAATAACCTCAACTGATAATACGGTATCAGGGTGCGTTAATAGTGTGTAATAGCTTGTTTTACACACGGCCTCACTCCAACATTCCAGTTCCGTTTTAGCATGAGACAACCGAGTCGCACTGTTTGCAGAGACAAATCGCGAAGTCTTGACAAAAATCGGACAAAGAGATATGAACTTTTAAAACTTCTCCTTCCATCATCTTTTCGAATTTAAGCTATGCTTCCTTTCGATTAAGATAACAACCCCCATAAACTTCAGAAAAGAAACTTCGACCACCCGAAAATAATTTCTTTCGTTCTCAACTTCTAGAGTATATTAGCCACTTAACACTATACTTGTTGCCAAAAGACTTCTAACAACAAGCTGGCGGGGAGCAGAAATTATCTGTCTTGTGATTTCTTGGGTGGAAGTGTGGAAGTAACTAGAGAAGATAAAGAAAATTTTGCTCCGCGCGCAAAATTCCGCCTAGTGGAAAGCCGGGTTTAAATACCGAAAACACGCCACTTTCATTCGTATTAAAACACTGCGTTGCGATCAGTCATGCCCAGCACCTCGAAAAAAAAATCTAAAATGTATGGCTTTCCGCTCTCCCATATCATCATTTCGGGACCATGGCTGACACCTGGCACCTGACGATTGTCGGTAAAACTTTTTACTCTGTTTGAAATATCTTTGCATTTCCGATTCCAAATTCGATGCTTTCCAGCTTAACCTTCGCCGACGATTTGCCGATAAATACGTTCACAGCTAATTTAATTGTACTTAAATAGTAATAGACAAGACGTTCTACAGCCTTCGGTGGGTTAAAGAAAAAAGGAAATTAAATCTCTCTATATATACAAGCCGAAAACTAAAAGTAGTGTATGTGAAAAAGAAGAAGCGGAAAACTGATGAAAGTGACTAATAAAAGTGACTGCGTTAATTAATTTAAGTCGCGTTGATAGTCTAAAGAAAACTGACCAAATGAAGTTGCTTGGAGTTATTTTACTTTTTTTGTGTGTTGGAAACGGCGATTTGTTCCCATTAGATGAAGCTACTCGGGCCCGGCAGGCATTAATAGAAGCCACAAAATCCTTTGATGAGCTGTTATTGAAAGGTTGTAACAACGTGGCCCCGCCATTAATTATTGCAATCAGTTTTCCAACTGTTAGCAAGAACTGGAAACCAGATTGGAAACTTTATTACCGATACTCGTACATTTTATTTGACCCTCTTTCTCAGTTTCCATTTCTATTCCAAGACGAACCACTTCGTTGTTCTTTGTGCGATCGTAATGGCGATAACAATTGCGAATTAAAGAACAACCAGCTGAGACAAACTAAACAATGGAAGGATGGAACCACTGCTCGACGAAATCCAAGAATTATTTATGATGTAGACTCAATCGTCTTCCTGGTAAGCAAAGTGTATAAATGTCTCAGTGGTCACAATGAAGTGCCAGCAACTGATCCGGAGATATTAAGGAGAATTCCAAACTGTTATTTGACATTTATCCTAAAACACAGATCAGGAATGGCAAAACGATGTGTCGAATGGGTGGAGGAAAAAATCGATGCAGGAATTTCTTTATCCATGATAGAAACACTGATTCATGAAAGATATCAGCGCGATATATGTGCAAAGGAAGAACTATTCTGGACTGACTGTCGCTTTGCAAAGGAAATGGGTTTAATACAGGGGAATGTCATAGATGTTCCCTCTTTTAAAAGTCTTTATCAACAAAATGAACACTACATCCCAACACGAAAGCTGATAACCGATGTTTTAGTTGCAAATTTCAAAAGATCGGAAAGCAAACTTGAGAAACTTTTTTCGTCAACGAACGCAGCGTGGATAAGCTGTGACCACACTTTTAAAACAGCTGCCAATGTTGGTTACAAACGAGAGAGTGATGGAAAGTGGATAACGCAATACAAAGCGGTATTTTGCATTTTAAATGAGAAAGGTCAGGTCCTTCAATGGCAACTTACCATCCGAGAGAATTTTGAAGAAGTGCGTGATATGTTCGTCGATTTAAAGAAAAGGTTTGATAGGTCTGGAACGACACTTAGCGGTATTTTCATTGACAATTGCTGTAAGTGGAGAGACAGTCTTGCAAATATTTTCCCAAACGTTCCCGTTAAACTTGATTTATTCCATGCGACGCAAAGAGTGGTTCGGGAAGTACCTAAAAGAAAAGCACATTCGAAAGAATTCAGCAATGAGTTTGGTTTGATTTTTCGCAATGTTAATGACATTGGAAACAAACGAACTCAATCAACTCCTCCGCCAGCAATTATCCTGAACAATTTAGAAAAATTCATAACCAAGTGGAAAAATGCTAAGCATAGTGACTCAACAAATGTCCTGAGTAAAAAAGTTATGTCCGAAATTAATAATTTAAAACGACATATTAAAAAAGGTTGCTTGTCAGGAATAGATGTCGGGTGTAGCACGAGCAGAGACGAACGACTTCACAGGGAAATGAACAAGATTGTTAGCAGTAACAGACTTGGTGTTGAGCTCGCCCATGCAAGATTAAACAAGTTGTTCATGAAAGAGAACAAGAAAAGGGATTCTACCAACAACTGGCCAACAACTTCAGAGTTAAACGTCATCGCTGCAAAAGAACTGTATGAAGACAACGCCAAAGAATCATTGTACAGTAAAACAACACAAATTGCCGATAATACTAATGGGAAAGAAGTGTTTGGAGTCAGACCTAAAAGAAGAAAAATCGAGAAATCAGATACTCTGGCATTACATACAGAAATGTCTGCCGAAGCGCTGCCAATTAAAAATTTTACAGGTGAGAATTTGGGACAATTACAGCTGCATATCCAACAAGAACTCGTAAAGGCGACTCAGAAAATCGATGAAAGCGACCCAGTTACATCAAGTACGGACAATCTAAAATGTCTATTACTTCAAATTATTAAACAAGCACTTGCATGGTGGGCAGCAAGTTTTACAATACAGACGGTTTTAGGTGAGAGATGTGTGAAGAAAAAGGAGATTCCAAGCCTGGTAAGATCAAGAATGAATTGTAAAACAAACTCAAAGTTGTTTTCCAAGAAGAATACCGATGATGATGTAGAAAAAACAGCAAAACTATGGGGATACACTATAATTGATATTCCAAAAGATGGGAACTGCCTATTTAAAGCAGTCGCTTTTCAGCTTTTCCAGCTGTCGAGCAACTGTAGCAATAGTGCATCTGAACTAGCAGAACAATTACTAGAGCTTGGAATCAATATTCAAGGTGGAAGTATAGACGATGTAGCTGACAAATTACGGGAATTGGTAGTAAATGAGTGGCAAGGAGAGTTTCGAGAGGACTATGCAGAATATTTCGAGTCAAATGGTCAAGTTGGTGACAGCGTGGCGTTTATACATGAAGCTGAAAAGTACAGAAGGACAGGGACGTTCGCTGGTTCACTCGGCGATGCGATGCCACTTGCTTTAGCAAACATTTTGAAACTGCCATTAATGATTCTATCAACAGAACACAGTGTTCCGTTCATAGATATATGTCCAAGGAATGTCATGACTGGTGCTGTACCTATCTTCTTAGCTCGTTACAGTGCCGGAGCCGGACATTATAACGCTATCATTCCTGATCAAACCGATCACCAAAACCCCAATATACCATCTTCGACGAGTCTTTCAATGGCCAGTTCCAATCCCACGGCAAACGAGAAGTTGTCATGTCGGTGTAACGGTTCAAAACGGAAGAAGTTCACAAAATATAAAAAAAGGTGTGACTGTATTAGAGAGGTGGGATGGTGCCAAGCATCTTGTAAATGCGATGGTAAATGCGAGAATCCGGTTGTAAATGGACTAAAGAAGAGATCACAAGTCAGAAGTTACAGAGAAGCTCAAGAAAACGGGCGAGCCATGATCTTCAGAAATTTTCTCCTCAGAAGGGGAAAAACTTCCTTTCAGCTAAGGACGAAACTATAAATAAAGGTCCGCTTAACTTAGCCGAACATTTTTTATTGCGGGCAGTTGTCAACAACTTACTCATAAAAAAAGATCCTGACTTGTCAAGTCATGTTGGCAAGCTTTACAATGCATGATGCTGTTCACGTAATACGCAGTGATAAAGTGTTGGCTGAAATACCAGTTTCATCCTACGACAATACACGCATAAAGAAAGAAGCTCGCAGAATACTGTTGAAAGACGATAATCTTGACCAGTTTGCATAAAAAGCCTCTCAAAATGCATTTGGTAACAATATACCATAAACAATCTACTGCATGTTTCCATAAGATTTTTTGATTAAAGAAAAGAGAAAAAAACAAGAACATGGCCAAGGGATTGTATTTTTAGCGTACATAATGAAAATGATTACTTGAATTGGGTTTTAGGTTGAGTTAAATGTAGGTACAAATGTGTTAGCTTTCATAGTTATATTTACTGTTAATTACCAAACACCCACTGTGGCTAACTAGCAAGGCTGGACAGGACCGACGATGTCGATTTAATGTACTTACTTTATAATAGGTGAGTTCGGCAGGAAGAGACGATCATCGGCAACAAATTTGAATTATTTTGAAATTATCCATGATTCTCTGCAACTGCCGAACTCGCCCATTCATGAGGAGATCGTTCAGTCTTGATGGGGCAACTTGCGACTGGGGCGTGTTCTCTCAAGGTATTGAGTTTGTATATTTCAAAAGTGCGAGTTTAAGTCCGAATTAATGAGTTTTCAAAACTACCATATTTAAAAATATGCAAATTCGTGAGCTTGAGGAGTCAGTTCAAATACTCAGTCTGACTTTACTGGGATTTTAAAACCTGAATGCTATTGAAAAGGCGAGCCTTTTTAATAGTCACGAGGTAAAGTTTCCTGTTTCGTACTTGAGCTATTACATAAAATGCAGCTGTAGGGCAGGGAAAGGCAAAACTTTTCAAAGGCAACTCTTCCATTGCCAAATACCGCTTATGTTTTGTCAGAAACATGACACTTTTTAACTGAAAGAGAGCACTTTTCGGTAAACCTCATGGGGGCATATGTTTCCAGTGCACCCACGCTTAGTTTGCCTATATATGCGCGACGGTCATGATGTAAATAATATTGTAAACAGTTACGTCTTGTACAATTTATTCCTGCTTTGACGTTTTTAATATGTTGAAACTTGTTTTTGTTCAATAAATATTCAATAAATGATGTTATTATGCCTCGCTTACATTATCCTCCGATCCCTTAATGGTATAACTCCTCCCCCTAAAAATCAGCCTAGCAAAATGAATATGGCTATATTAAAGTCATTAAAAATCCATGATGGTCAACTTGTAATCGTCACTGTTAATGTTGCACACGTGCACCCCCCCCCAAAAAAAAAAAAAAACACACCAAAAAAACAACCAAAAAACCCCAACTAGATAGAAAAGAACTCATAAAAGATATGTATGCATGCATGCTAGAGCGCATGGTGGTAGATCCATCGCGTACGATAAAAGTGATACTGTAGCAAAATCATGTTGAAGAAAATACAGAGGGAAATACACACACCCACACTTTTGTATAAATTATACCCATACAGTATATATTACACACACATAGACATACCATGCAAGCTACTACCCGCAGATATACATGCACTCCTTGGTTTACAAGGTTTACAAGGTTTACAAGGTTTACAAGGTTTACAAGGTTTACAAGGTTTACAAGGTTTACAAGGTTTACAAGGTTTACAAGGTTTACAAGGTTTACAAGGTTTACAAGGTTTACAAGGTTTACAAGGTTTACAAGGTTTACAAGGTTTACAAGGTTTACAAGGTTTACAAGGTTTACAAGGTTTACAAGGTTTACAAGGTTTACAAGGTTTACAAGGTTTACAAGGTTTACAAGGTTTACAAGGTTTACAAGGTTTACAAGGTTTACAAGGTTTACAAGGTTTACAAGGTTTACAAGGTTTGCAGGGTTTACAAGGTTTGCAGGGTTTACAAGGTTTACAAGGTTTACAAGGTTTACAAGGTTTACAAGGTTTACAAGGTTTACAAGGTTTACAAGGTTTGCAGGGTTTACAAGGTTTGCAGGGTTTACAAGGTTTGCAGGGTTTACAAGGTTTGCAGGGTTACAAGGTGTACAGGGTTTACAGGGTTTACATTTACATGGTTTTTACGTGGTTCCGATAGGGGCCACAGGGGATCGGTTGGGACAGGACGGGATAGGGATTTAATTAAATTAGCTAGCGAGACATGAACCTACAACCAGCGTGACACAGAAGGGAAAAAAAACCCGAGCCGAAACCTAGACTCGTCTACCTGCGGTAGCCCGAGTAATTAGGCCAGCTGGGCATCCGGAGAAACGTGCATTCAGTGCACAAAACTTGACAGTTTTTGGCCGTGCGGGTCCTCATGCGTTGTTTTTAATATATGTCACTCAATCACTCACTTGTTTATATTGGTGAGAAATGGTGGGTTTTTTTGGAATTCAAGACTTTGAGTTATTGCGCTCTTGAGTTGCGACTTGCGACTCGCATTTCATTGGAGCAGCTGTCTGCTGTCAACCTGTGAAAAGGATCTGTTCGCACTTCGCATTTTGCAATCGCATGTAACGTGACCAGACACTTTGTCACCAGTTCATGAGTCATGCGTTTCCCTTGACTTAATTTCGCAACGAGCAACAAACATCATTCAGTTTCTTGGAATCGAAAAACCGAAAGTAAAAGTTTTATAAAATATATTATAAAATAACAGGTATGCTACGCACGCTCTGATTGGACGAGAGCCATTTTCACTCAGAGTATACAGAGACACGTTCGACGTCAATTTCATTTTATATAGTACAACGCATGCTCTGTTTGGTTAAATCTCACGTAATCACTGGCGTATTTATTTGATTACGCCATCATTCGTCAGCTGAGTCTCGGTCACTTTGGTGGCTTCTCCTTGGTTTTTTACCTCGTAAAACGGTTAGTTATTTTATAAAACAAATAGAAAATCGCTTTTGTGACTCTGTACTGTGATACAAAAACGAATGACGAAATTTCAACCGGAAAAAATGTGTGAAAACACTCGGCTTCGCCTCGTGTTTCTGCTAGGCATTTTTCCGGTTGAAATCACGTCATTCATGTTTGTATCACAGTACAGAGACACGCAAGCGATTTTCTATTTGTTAAATAACACGAGTGTGTAAGTCGTTCTGGATCAACCGTCCGATTTTCCGACAGAATCAAAATTTTTCAACAAACAACACTCAGAGGTCCAGTGGGGGCGGCATTCGCTCCCCCCCCCCCCCTTCTCCCGCCTCTAGCTCGTGTAAAGGCCCCCATAGAGCAGGGACGTAGCCAGGATTTTGAAAGGGGGGGCAGCCGAAATCAAAATAAATTTTTAGGGGGGTTTGGGGGCATGCTCCCCCGGGAAATTTTGAAATCGAGAGTCACTGAAATGCCATTTCCTGCATGGCTTTTGGAGGAAGATTTTACAGACTCTAAAGGTTAAAAAACGTCATATAAAATACTCAAAACATGCAAACGTCACATACATAGATACTCAAAATGCATACACTCGTTCAGTAAATTGAATACACTATTTACAGTTTATTTCCTGACATAATTCATATTGCATCAGTTTTGTAGTTACATGTCTGTTGTTTTATATCTAAAGAGGGGAGCCGCGGCTCTCTCTCCCCCCCTGGCTACGTCCCTGCCAGAATGCCAGGGAAGTATCGACGAAATCGGAGTTTCGACTGCGCATACAATCTGCATGAGTCGGGATAAAACGTAGCTTATTTATAACATGAGGCTGAAGCAGCCGTAGTAAACATAACATTTCTGATTTCAGAAACTTTTTAATGTTTAGATATTCTATAAGGATAAACTTTGCTTCTCGATTATCCTTGACAATAATCCTAAACGTAGTGTCTAAAAATAATGAACTCAAAACATAAAAAAACAGTCCCAGCCTGTGTTATCTTCCCGTTATGCTTTAATAGACACGATGTAATTTGCATAGCGGCCCAAATTCAATAGGAAACTAATTTGCATGTGGGCCTAAATGAAACTACGATTTGGTATATATATATATATATATATATATATATATAAATGATATTGGGCATTTCACTCGATTACATAGCATGTTCTAAGGATTTAGGGTGAAGGAAAATTCGAGTGTAGAATATATACATTTTAAGACCAAACCGGGAGCAGTTGCGAAAAATGCAAAATATACAGAACTCGCGATCAAGCTCTCGGCAACGGCCTCCGTGGCTCAGTGGGTTCAATTCCTGCCGGAGGGCCTGTGTAGTTGCATTTTTCGCAACTGCTCCCGTTTGGTCTTAAAATGTATATATTCTACACTCGAATTTTCCTTCACCCTAAATCCTTAGAACATGCTATATATATATATATATATATATATATATATATATATATATAAATGCAAATCAGCTAATCAATTGGGCTTAATCCCCAATTTCCCCCGGAGTAGTATAGGATATGAGGCTACCGGCGCACTTTTATTTTTTTGCCAAAAACAGCTCCCAAATGCTCAAATTCAGCAGGGAGGGTTGTTTGAGACGGTAAGCTTTTTTTAAGAATTTTTTAAGTATAAGAAAAAGGGACGAAAAAGGACCCAAACCAAAAAAAATAAATTTGGAATTCATCAAGAAAGGATGTTTGAAAGGGGAAAAAATTTTTCGCGCCTCTCAAAACCCATTTTCGTCCGCTTATACTTCAAAAAGTGAAAAAACGACCCACCCCTTTCAGACGCTTTTGTTGGGTTTGATATGAAACACGTCAGAGCGATCAGGGTTGTGGTTTTGACACACCTTACTTACTCCCCGATTTCTGCTCAGATACTTTTGTTTTGTGTTGGTACACATGTTTTCCCACTTTTTACATGCGCACAAGAGAGTGTCACGCGTTTCGTTGGTGTCCGTACGCGTAGGAGTTAATCCAGTCTTCCAGCAGGTAGTAGCTTCTACGCATGCTCAGTCCTACGCGTGGGACTACACATGCGCAGTTGCCTTTGAGCGTTTAGGTGTCCGTACGCGTAGGAACTAACCCCGTCTTCCAGCAAGTATCTCTTATCATCAAAGCATGAGAGTGATATTTTATTAATTTCGTAACTACCCAGCTTATGTTTTACACTTCGGATTGTTTTCATTTTCTGGAACAGTTGTTTTTTACCAAATAATGTGTCTTTGTAGTTCTCATGTCTGATCTGTTTCTTAGTGACACTCTTTTTAATTCCCTTCGCGGTTTTGCCACCTGCTCCGTTGTCTTTTAAATACGAATACATTTTACTTCTAAGACCAACGAATTCGATTATGGGAACGCCAGCCGCTTCGTCCTTCATCTTCCCAATAACCTTTTTGTTCGACTTGTTGTGATACGGTGAGCCTTCTGGATAATCCGAATTGTCAAAAATATCTTTATCAGCCCAGAAGTCTTTGTAAACGTCTTCTGTTTCAATTTCATATGTCAGGCTGTCCGTATCCGTGAATAACAACTTAGCCCTTCTCCCATATTTCTCTAACACATAATTGTAATGAAAATCATACATCAGGGTTTTCGATAGATCTAGAATACACATACCGACGTAAGCCGGTCGGTTTAACGTAAGAACTTCTTTAATTTTGTGAACGGCAACAAGGTTCTCGTTGAATATTTTAGCGGATACGAAGATTGGTTTGGAAGCCAGCCTCAACAGCTTTTCTTCACACGTGACCAACCGAACATCTACGCGCTTTCTCAAATTCTCCATTGTTTTACCGAAGACGCTGTTGTTCATCAGCTTGAAGAAGTCCTTTTCAAAGGCGTTCCTGGCGGCGGTTCTCTTCACCGTGTTGAAGTCGATGTACTGCTTCAGCCAAGGGGACTGATCGAACAACAAAACCCGGTGAACTTTCTTCACCCTCATCCCAAGCCTGACGTACAGCTCTAGGTTTCTATAGTGGACGACATACCTTTCCTTTCCCATCAGGTTGGTTACTAGCTTACTTACACCACCAACGCTGACACCGAACTTTCCTTTGATTTTCCGACAATAGTCAGACAGCATATCTTCCCGTATTTCCATCTTCTCAGGGGCTAATGGGTAGTCGTTGTGTAGATCGTGGAGTTTAGGAGGATACTCAAGATTAACCTCAAGTATCATTCCAGTTCGGCTGTCGTCCTCCGGAAGTTCCCAGGCCAGGTTTTTTAGCTTACCCTCACTCATCCACTTAAATCCACCAGTCGGAAGGCATTGACTCATGGCCCAACCATACAGATTATTGGCGTCCAGATACATTATGTACTTCACAGCCTCGTTTTCGTTATACCCCTTCATGTATGGGTTGTTGGCTTTCCCATATCTGTTGGCTATATAGCTAACCCCACCTCTCATCCCTTTCTCGATGAACTGGAACATGTCGATGTCAGTCATTAACTCCAACGTAATCCCAGTCATCTTCAGCATAGCGTCCCATGCCAACCCAGGTGAAGTGAAGTAGTGACAGGGGTCCAGCTTATAGTACTGAACACAGGTCTTCCTAAAGTTCTCAAAGACGTCAGCTAATAGCAACACATCTGATTTTAGATACACGTCATGGTAGTCCCCCATTGTACTCATTCCAAACGACTCCCAAACCTTCAAAGCGTGTTGGTAATCGGTGTCTGATATCTCCTCATCATTCAACACGCTATAAAACTCACCCTTTGGTGGTAACCCCGTTTCCTCAAACCGACTGAAGTTGTCCATGTAGTCATAGGGGTAAACACCCTTCGTCCTCATCAGGTCCGACCGGGGACCAAATTCTTCAGCTGTGTATCTAAAGGCGTCCCCCGGGAGATTTCCCACCAACCTATCCAATGAACTACTCATGAACTGAAGACTGTCCAGAAACACAAGGTTCTTACCTAACATGAAGGCCATGTACTTCTCCATATTATTTGGAATGACGTTAATCTCCTGTCCGAACTTCCCAATCTCACTCATGATGAGATGACTATCATAACCCCTCAGGTTGTGTAAGATGACTGGTATTTTATCAGTCATTCTGTGATTTCTGTTACAAAGCTGATGGGCCGATCCCCGATATCTTCCGGTCACATGACAATGGTCCCGGACCCTAACATCCCTTTCCCCATACTCTCGCCCACAGATGTGACACCCGTTGGCGTCTCTGAAGTCCGCCCTGTCGGAATCAGTCAGAATCATATCCTGGTTGAAGTGCTCTTTCCGGATACCCTTACAATACTCCACTTCTTCCAACATCTTTCCAATGAACTTGTTGACAGCACCAGGGCCTCTATACACCTGGACGGGCTTACTATATCTGTCGTCATAACAACAGACAACCTTGTACCCATAACCACAATCAGTATGTTTTTGGTACCTCTCCATGTACGGTCTCCTCTCTCTCTCCTCTCGGTCTGACTCCGGCACCTCCGGTCTGTTGACCTTTTCCGTGATCGCCTCGAAGTCAGCGTACACAACAAACGGAACGTTTAACTGTTTGTGGAAATTACTGTACCTCAACACGTTCTTACCGGGGTCAGGCATCCTAACAGCTTGTTTACCGTTTACACTGATACACACAACCTTATGCCTATCCAGAACCTCCGTTGAGCTGAAACACTGGAGGCAGTAAACACAGAAGTGTTTTTTCCTCTTATGTTTTGTTTTGTTGTACATAAACCTATCAAAGTCCTTGATGAGGACGTAATGTTTGTTGTTCCCGTTGGTTATAATCAGGAGGTTCATGAGGTCGGTGAATCTCTCCTCTGATACGTAAACCGGAAAGGTTAACCCGTCCTCATAACCAAAGACGTTGATACGTATCTCATTCTGTTTTTCCACCCGGTTGTACTGTTTTTGAGTCACAGGGAAGCTGATTCCACCATAATCCAGGTCGTCAACATGATCCCGGTACTTTGTGACCCTTTGTGAGTCTTGTGGGACAGGAAACTTATGAGCCAGATGACACCACATAAAACATCTATCATCATTATTCTTAACGTTGATTAACCCCTTCCGACTATTCTTCAGCTCCTTAGGGAGGTCGACATACGACGAGCCTTCCAGTGGACTGTAGACAGTCAGATTAACGTAGTGACCGTCGATTGACGATTGACTCCACTGTCCAGCCGGATCCCTCGCTTATCCACCGGGCTATCCTAGCCACCACCTCCTCATTCGCGGTGTCAACGTCCTGACCGATTTCACCGCCGTTGATTATGGTTTTGATGTGGCTGTTGAAGTGAGCCGTCTTATAAGTTGTTCCGCCGGACACCTCCTTCTCAAGCGTTACAACCAGCGTTTCAGCGAACTTCAGCCCCCTCATCTCAGCCAGCTCCCGACGTAGCAGCCGTACCACATCATTCCTGAGGGCGTTTACCTGTTCCAGTGGGTGTTGGGACACAACAGCACAGCTGAACGACTTAGTTTTACCCCTCAGAGCTCTGTCTAACTGATTTATGTCATAACCGATTAGTCTCTCGTAGAGACGGGGGTCTATACCATCGGAATAGTCAAACATGTCAGGGTCTAAGTCGTCGTCTTGGTGGATCATGACATCTGGATCCATCGTTATAACAGGGGTGATCACATTTCGTTAGGTGTCGTTCCAACCACTCGGTGTAGAACTTGTCTGGGGTACGGTTCCAACCAAGTTCCTTATACACAATCCCGAACAGATTGTTATCAAACAGATCCTTCATTTTTCCCCTTTTAAGATCCTTTAAACCACTCAGTAACCCAGTTCCTCTTCTTGAGCACAATCTGATGATGTAATAATTGTATCTGGACAGGTTACGACCTCTTATCAGACCCTTACCTCTCATCACTTGGAGAACCTTGGAAAAGTCAGCCAAAACGATATCAACGTCTGTGCCCCTGACGACTTTGGTGAGTCTCTTCCTCATCCAACTATTCCTCGAATGCTCACTTCTACGACCAACAGCCGCCCGGTATCTCCCAACAACATATCCATACTCCGTATCACCACATCCTGGGCAGGAATACATCTCAGTACTCACCTTCACACGGAATCTGGAACAATCTCCACACCACAACTTCGTACTAAGCCTGGGTGGATCCCAGGTCGGGGGTACTAACTCGATCCCCATCTGCTTACAGACCCATTCAACGCTTGAAGACGGTAAATCCTTCAACCCCTCCGGTAAATCCGACCAGGAAACAGACATTATAACTAAACCCTAACGAATTCCCTTAACCCCTACAAAACAAACCTAGACATCAGATACCCACCAACCAGACCAACAGACCCAATAAACAGGGTCTGATACTCTTTCATTTCACCCGATGGTTTGTAATAGTCAGACAACTCAGGCTTTGGTTGGGACAACCCGACGGCCTCAACCTGCCTTAACCTATCCCTCAGCAGATCCAGAGCGTGGTTCGTTGTGTTGATGTCAGCGTTGGCGTCAGACAGTTCCTGTCTTAACCTCTGTATCCTATCCTTCTTATCCACTTCACTCTCATACCATTTCTCCTTCTCTCTAACCAGCTGCTCAAGGGCGTGGTTGTGTCTCTTAATCTCAGCTTCATATCCGGTGTGATTTAACTTTGAGAACAGGAATCCAGCGCCCGCGAAGGCCAAGGCGTTAAACAGTCCACCAGCAACCACACTAGCCATATATATAACTAGAGATAATACACTCCGTCACAAAGATCCGATAATAGAACGGATGTTACGTCTTTCCCAATACGGAATTCTGACTATCTGATAACCGTTGTTCTCGGCGTACTCGTCTTTCATCCGATCGTGTTCCTTCTGTACCCTAAAGCGTCTCTCTGCCTCTTCCTGGGTTAACTTACCAGACCAGGTGGAAGGGCTGAAATGTTGTTCACCATCATATTCGATCAGTAACAAAGTACCATCGCTAAGAGGCACCGCGAAGTCATACCTCAAAAGGCCACCAACCAACCCCACTAACCCATCAAAGGTCTTCTCCCTGACCGCCTCAATTCTGTTAGCGCGTAAAGCATCCCACACATTCCTTTCTCTTCTGGACATAGGTGGCAGCGAACGTGTCTCAACCTCCACGCTCATAGTAACCACTGCATATGGAACCCCCTTAAGCTACTTAGGCTTCGAAAAAGGGTCAACCGGTAGGTACCCCTTCGACTGGGCATATTTAATCCCAACTGTGCTGATTCCAACGGCTAGAGCTAGCTTGGCGGTACCCTTTACAGACTCAGGGGTACCCAAAGGTTCCCTCAGGACCTTCTTTGAAGCCATGGAGACTGCCACAGCTCCGCTTGTGATCAGGAGGGCGTCGTAGAGCTCGTTCATCAGTTCTTTTCGGTCGGCTGACATTATACACTAACACATATTTCATTCGTCGAAGGTGTCTAAGACCGGGGAAGTCCGGACGGGCTTCTGTGGTTCGACAGTTCCCTCCATTACCTTCTCCTCATCAACAGTTTTCAGCCTCTGAACCTCCCTTCTCTCCTGCCTCATAGTGTAATAAAGTGAGGCTCCACCGATAACCAACCCAACGGTTCCGATTAGATATCCGTAATAGGCTGACCGGCCCCCACCAACCCCAGGACCAATCTCAGCCGCCAACCGCTCCCTGGCTTTTCTCTCCTTGGCTACCTTCGATATTTGAGCCAGCCGTTTACCAGCCTCCACCCGTTTCGGATCCTTGACTCTCTCCGTCTTGACCGCTGATGTCACCTTAGGGACTTCTGGGGTTTTCTCAGATGTTTCGTCAGCCATCTATACACTAACCTATGTTTCATCTGTGAGGTCACCGGGAGGAATCTCTGAGGAATCTGTGAGACCATCTGTAAGAATCTCTGAGGTTGTCTTTGGGGAGTCTGTGAGGTCACCGGGAGGAATCTCTGAGGCTGTCCGTGGGAAGTCTGTGAGGTTATCTGTAGGGGTTTCTAAGACCGTCGGCCAGACAACAACAGACTCAGTCACATAGTACTCTCCCCTACGGTTCCTCCTAACACAGTGTCTCATCACCCCGATAGCTCTTCTTAGGGCGTGGAAGATAATCAGTATGGGCCGTCTAAGTCTCTTTGGAATCTTCATATAAAATACAGGAGGTTTAGGGCCGTATACCGTATACCTGAGGTATAATGACTGGGACAGAGTCCGGTGCCCGACTGATCACCCTCGACGGAAACATCGGTGTGGGGAAGACAACGTTCGCTATACCATTTGCCGTAAGAAATGGTTATTACCTTGCTGAGGAGCCAGTTGACGACAATCCATTCCTCGAAAGGTTTTACGCAGACCCCGGGAGGTGGGCGTACGAAATGGAGACCTGGTTCCTCGGTGAGAGAATTGACGTTTACCTAGAGGCTCTGGAGTTAATCAACGAAGGGAGGAATGTGATTGTAGAGCGAACACATCACAGCTGTATGGTTTTCACTAAGAACTGTTGGCGTAATGGGTGGATAACCGACAAACAGTTTTCTGATTACTCCAAGATCTTCCACTCACTAAACAATCTACTCCCAACCCCTGATGCCCTACTATTCCTAAAGGCCTCAGCTGATACCTGCTACGACCGGATGCTCAGGAGAGGTCGGGAATGTGAAGCCGGTGTGACTAAGGATTACCTCAGGTGTGTGGGGAGGTATATGAGGGAGATGACTGAGGACATAGCCCTTAATGGAACTAAGGTGATTACCCTCGATTGGGAAGACTTCGGTCCGGATGAGTCGGAGGTGGTCGGTATCCTCAGTGGGGTCCCTAGCGGATTTCACGGTTGGATGGCTCGTGTGGGTAACCGGGACGTCTACATACCAGAGATCGTCAGAACCGTCAGCCAGGCCCGGCATGCTCAGCTGAGTCGTAAGTCCTATGGTACCGTGTGATCATACTGTCGGAATGTGGACAGACCTCAGTCACAATGTCGTCGAGTACACGGACGTCGGACAGGAAGACAGTTTCATCGTAGGAAGCCCCACGTAGGAAGCTTCTGATCTGTGTCAGAACCTTGTGGTAGCTAACGTGAGCGAATTCGCAGTTCTCCAGCCTACCAGACATTCTCGACTTGGTCATATACCCCTGAATCAGGACGCCAGGACCGGCTATAGTTCCGAGGATCAATGGGTTAGCTGTGACACCACCGGCTATTCCCCCAACCACAGTCAACCCAATAGAGACCGTCTCGAGGATCATCTTCAGTCTTTTCAGTCGGGTGTGTTTCCACTTGTAACAGGTCGCTAACCTATGATAATACGAATAGAGTCGGGTTAGTTTGTTCACTTCAGCTGATTGGAGGTTTTTACCAATGTGGTTGAAGCTGACGACGCTTTTTCTCTTTCTCCCCATTCTAATTACAGGTCATATTCAGCCACGGTCCTGTTACAAATCTTCTCAATCTCAGGATCTCCCAGACGACCCTCTACGATCTTCATACCGTAGAAGTTGATGTCTGAGTAATACTTCTTAAAACTGTTTAGCCCGAAGACATCCATATAAGATGTTCCTATCTGATCGATGTTACTGATAAAAAATGAGTCCCTCAGGGTCTCACCATTTATCCTGACGTGTGACACTCTAAGTCCGGATAGCCAGTGGGCAGATATCAGGGCCTTCTTCTCAATGAACTTCGCTGGAATTGTACACTTATGAATCCTATGTGGTGACGACCCATCTATAAACAGTTTGTCATTCACCCCAGCTTTAAACCCAATGCTTTTGCCGAGGCTGTTGTCATTGTTGGAAACAATCATTTCCCAGGTACCCGACGCCGATCTCACACTATTCCTCTTTACCACGACGAAAACCGAAACATCGGTGAACATGAGTCTGGGTATGCTAACGTGGAAGGCTGTTCTTATTGAGGACTCAGGGTGAAGGAAGTGGTGGTCACCGGCGGTGTTAAGCTGTGGGTTGACACTAGGGGGTCTCCAAAACATGGTTGAGTTGGTTTTGGTCTCACCGTCCCCGTCTTCTATGTAATCAACAAAGGGAGGGAGTTTGGAGACGGCGTTTTTACTGGCCCTGGTTACGTTCAGATCAAAGATAACTCTGTGGTCATAGGTCTTTATGTGAGATTTCAGTCTGTCGTTGAGTTGTTTATTAGTGATTGGTCTGCTGTAACCATAAAACAGACTCATATACTATAGGACAGATACCCAGACGCGGCTACAGACCGTACTCAGCCATAACCTCCTTACAAATCCTCCCGATCTCAGGTTCCCCTAGACGACCCTCTACAACCCTCATACCGTAGAAGCTGATGTCTGAATAAAAACTTTTTAAGCTGTTCACCCCGAGAACACTCAGATAGGGTGTTCCCAGCTGTCCGATGTCACACATAGAGTATGAGTCCCTCAGTATCTCACCATTTATCCTGACGTGTGACACCCTAAGTCCGGATAGCCAGTGGGCAGATATCAGAATCCTCTTCCCGATGAACTTCGCTGGAATTGTACACTCACGAAACCTAGACGGTGTCATCCCACCGAAAACCAGTCTATTACTCACCCCTTTTAAACCCAAGGCTTCTACCACCGTTAACATTGGCATTGGAGACAATTGTTTCCCAGGCACCCGACGCCGATCTCACACTATTCCTCTTTACCACGACGAAAACTGAGACATTGGTGAACATGAATCTGGGTACGTTAGCCTGGAAGGCTGTTCTTATTGAGGACTCAGGGTAAAGGAAGTGGTGATCACCGGCGGTGTTTAGCTGTGGGTTGACACTTGGGGGTCTCCAAAACATGGCCGAGTCGGTCTCACCATCCCTGTCTTCTATGTAGTCAACAAAATGGAGTCTGGAGACGGCGTTCTTACTGGATCTGGTTACGTTCAGGTCAAAGATGACCTTGTAGTCGGGCTTCGTGTTAAGGACTTCTCTCAACCTGTCGCTGAGATGTTCATTAGTCACTGTGTCCAGTCTGTTGTAACCATAAAACAGACTCATATACTATAAGACGTATTTACTAAACAGATACCCAGACACAGCTGTTAGGACTAGTAGCCGGATTCCCAACTCATTGTCCGGCTTTGGTTGTCTACCGAGTGTGTGGACAGCTGGTTTGTTAGGTGTATGGACGGTTGGTCTGTCAGGTGTGTGGATGGTTGGTTTGTCGGTCTGTCCGTCACTGTCGTCTAGTGTTTCCAGATGTGGACCGCTTTCTTGGTGTGTCTTTGGTGGTTGTTTGTGAACACCCTGATAGTTGACTTCAGAATTAATACCAAACCTCATACCCTCCGACGCACGTCTGAGTAAGTTGTTGTACCCTAGGATTTTCTCCTTCAGTATCGTCAGTGACCCCGGTACTAACCACGTGTCAGGGCTAATGGCTAGGTTCTGGGTGACGTTAGTATCCGATATTGCCCTGTTCATGTTCAGAATCCAGGTACTAACGCTGTAGTTAACGACGGCATCCTCTACAAGGACTCTAAACTCTTGCTGTGTCTCGAGACTGCCAGCACCTTTGTTAACAATGCTGATCCTTGTTTTAGCCTGTGAACCGAGAACGGCGTAAACATAAGCCTCGATGGACTCATTCAGATACTGCAGACCTACTCTGGTGAAACCATCTGTTCGTAAGGGGATGAATCTTCTGTAGTGTGTCTTATAATCGCTATTGAGACGCCACATCCACTCACGGAACGGACGGTTGTGTTTGTAACCAGACTTCGGATTAATCAGAAACTTTTTTTCTCTGGGTATGTTCACCATGTTGTCAATCACATCGTGTCCAACGCCAAACTCCCTCATTAGGTTACTCCTCTTTTCCGTTATCAGACGTCTTAGTATACGCCGCGTGGTGAAATAGAGGTGGAAACGCATGATAGAGGAGACCACTGGATATATGTGTTCTGAGAATTTCAGATGTTCTACCCCAACGCCACAGCAATACGAGCTGAGATAGACAGCAAAGATGAGCTGGTAATAAGGTTCATTGTTATTCCACCATTTCGCGATGTCCGTCCGGTTCCCTGGATTCAGGACTGGTAACTTTGCCATGAAAAAGTCTTGGTCGTTAACATAAACCCTGAAATTGTTAAGGTCGTAGTCTATAGCGTTGTCTGACAGATACGTGAACTTTGAAAAGTCGTATTTTCCCTCAATGTCACTCTTCCAGTGCCGTTTACCCTGAACTTTCTGTACCGTACCACCACCAAGCCATATCTTCGGAAATCTGGGTGGTGGCTTATTCACTGTTAAATACCTGGTGTACTTCTTATTGTTCTTAAACTCCGCGTCGCCAGTGTAGATGTATGAGTCACCGACAGGTCCAAAGAACACACCAGGTTCTGACTGACCGAAAACTGAATCAGTTATGAACTTGGTTCTATCGGCGTATGGGTATTTGGTGAAGAACTCCCTCAGGGTCTTATCCATATATCATAGGTTAGGTTATATGGACGCTGGGGTTGGGTTGGAACAGGAACTGAGAGATATATGATATGATCCGAAAACAGGATATCAGTCAGCTGAACGATTGTACCAGAAGGCGGTGGGAGAAGGTCTTGATGTGAGTAGGAAGGTGGTAAGGGATTGGCTAAAAACACAGGACACGTACACGAGGTATAGGCCGATTGTGAGAAAACATAAATTCAGACAGACGTTCGTCAGCCACCTCGGTGAACAGATACAGATGGACTTGGTTGATATGGGAAAGTATAGGAACCAGAATAAGGGGTATTACTGGATTTTGACCGCTGTTGAGATTCTGAGTCGGTATGCTTTCGCCGTTCCTGTTTACAGGAAGGACACGAGTAATATGACCGGGGCTGTGAGTAAGCTGTTGGAACAGTTCAGAGGTCGCTTTGGCACTTACCCCGACCTGGCTCAGTTTGACGACGGGAAGGAGTTTTATAATGTTGGTGTGAAAGGTCTGCTGAAGGAACGTGGTGTTGAGTACTTCAGTACGTTTTCAGACAAGAAAGCAGCGATCGTCGAACGGTTCAACAGAACACTTAAGACTGCTATGTGGAAGTATTTCTACACCAAGGGGACTTATAGGTGGATTGATGTCCTGGACGATCTCGTTGAGGGTTATAACAACACAAAACACAGTGTTACCCTTCTGAAGCCCAGGGACGTCGGTAAGTCAAACGAGAATCAGGTTTGGAATACGTTGTTCGGTCATCACTTTGGTGATCATCCCTTGCCTAAGTTCCGGGTCGGAGACACTGTGAGGGTGTCAAAGTATAAGAGCATATTTACGAAGGGTTATGAGGCTAACTTCACTGAGGAAATCTTCAGGATAATGAAGGTCATCCGTGGTGATCCAAACGTTTACGAGATAGAGGACGCTGAGGGTGAGCCGATTATCGGAAAGTTCTATGAGGAGGAGTTGTCGCCGGTGGATAAGAAGAATGACGTTTATAGGGTTGAGAAGGTGTTGAGGAGGAAGAGAGTCGCGGGAAAGAAGATGGTGTTGGTCAAGTGGTTGGGTTATGGTGATAGGCACAACTCATGGATACCCGAGAGTGACGTACAAAACCTGGGTTAATGTATACCCGGGTAATGAGGTTAACATTATTCATTGAAAATGGTGAGAAGACTGTCTACTTCGAACAACCTATCATGGTGGCAGGTCCAAGACCACAGGTGATGCTGAAGAAAGCTACGGTATACTGGAACTATAACAACGTGGTGTCAGGTCTGAACGACTCGGTGTCGTTCGATGGTAAGGAGGCATCCGCTCCTGAAGGTTATTTCGGCTTTGATGCGCTGGAAACGTTCGTTAAGGGTTTGGCCGGGACCCACAGTGGGGTGGTTGAGTTCGGAAAGAATGTTTACAACGGAACTTCTAAGGTGAAAACGTCGAAGAAGCTGAAGCTTGGGAAGATGGGTCTTCTTTTGGGGTTTGATGAGAGTGATGTGATAGATGTTGGTGGTGGTGGGTGGACGAATAGCCTAAACCAGGTGGACATCAACAGAGGGTTGAGGTATGTCAGGATCTCGTGTGACGCTGTTGAGAGTGAGAGAAGTCTGGACAATGGGAGGAGGAGTAATCTGATTGGTACTCTTCCGATAACCTCTGAGCAGAGTCTGAAAGGAAGCGTACAGCACTACACAGACATTGAGTCGAAAGCTGAGATCCGTAAGGGTGTCTATGGTAAGATGACCTTTAGGGTTCGTGGAAACAATGATCATTCAGTAGGTCGGCCGGTTGGGATCGGAGCCGTTCTGCTTGAGTTGTACATAGGTTAGTATATAATGGCTGATGGAGAAGTCAACATCGGAATGGATGATCTTAACAAAGAAGAAAAGAGGGTAGAGGGTGAAAAAGATACTGGCGAGACGAGCTTCACCGATGGAGATCAGAAAAGAAGACTGGACGATCTGACAGGCCGCCCCCCGTTAGGTTCAGATGATATGACACGCGTAACATCAGACGAAAGTGTTCCTAATGCTGGCCGTGATTCTGGAGCAATGAAGAGGGCTATCATAGAGGACAAAAAGAAAATCTTTAAAGAAGAAAAGGATCTCGGATTTACGGTGAATGTGGGGGATGGTAAAGCATCTAGGGAACTGCTCGAACAGACTGAATTTACTCTTGGTAAAGATGATAAACCTGTCAGAGCGACTTTCAAAGGTAAGGTAGTTATGGTACGTAAGACAGGTGGTGGAATTAGGCGTAGTGAATCTCAAACAAAGGACAGATACGTTGAGGATTTTGATAATCTGATAAAAGAAGCTAAAGCTGAGCATTCCAAAACATTAGTAGGAGCCATCGAGAAGGCTAACAACGACCCAACGACTTCTCTAGAAGCTGTGAGTAGCATAAGCTCACAGACCATCTCAGAGAGTGAAAGTATGCTAAAGGAGAAAGAGGAGGACCTACAAGAACTGGTGGAAGGAGTGTTCCTACATGAGTGGGAGGTAAGAGAATTTATGGGAATGCTCGAACCACATGGTACAAGTGCAGAAAAAATTATGCTCCTTGAAACAGAGGTTAAATACTACAGAGAAAAAGCAATTGATGAAGAGGATCCCCATAGGAAGCAGCTGTTTGAGAAGTTCAGCAAAGTGGCGGAAATGAAGGCGGACACCATAAGAATTAGGATTGGTGATGCCCCCCAACACATTGATGTTATATCTATTTTAGAAAATGAAGTGGAAAACAATGACCTGAATAGGTTGGAACGTTTTAAGAGGTGGGCTAAGGAAAATATGGTTGGGTTATCTGCCATAGCCATCACCATAGCTGGGATCATAACCACAATAGTTGTTGCCGCCAGAAGGACTGTCTCGGGGGAAGCGAGAGCTGTTGGTGGTTTCGCTAAGGCATTCGCGAACCTGGGTAAGAGTTTGGGACCTCTGTTAGCACCACTGTTCAGTGTGATAGCACAGGTTCTGACCTGGGGAGCAAAAGGGATAGCGTGGTTAGCCAACAATCTGTGGGTTCTTGCCATAGCTATGGCGTGGTTCCTGTATGACTATTGGAAAAACAGAAAATAAAACCTGTTATGTAGTATATGACCAACAGAAGTCAGACAGAGCTGTTACCTGGATTTAGACGGGCAAGGATGTCGGAGATCAAGGGAAGTAGGACAAGACACACGATCACCATGAACCCCAACAAAGTCAACCCTGGTGAGGACCTCTACATCGACATACCAACGCTAAAACCTGATAGCTGTTTGGTCCCGGGTAGTTTTCACTAATTGTTCGACTTCAAAAACATGAACACCAAGTCGTGGTTCCTAAACAACCTTTCCAGACTTCTGGTTGAAAGGCTGGTTGTTAAGCTAGCCGGTGAGACTGTTTACGACAATACAGGTGAAAGTGTTCTTGGTGTATACAGGGATCTCTGGCTACCGAAGAGTATGAGAGATCAGATGGTTGGGTATGGAATTGGTCCAGAAAACCTGAGAAAGTTGATGTCTAAGGACGACAGTGGGGCTTCCTCTGGGGACGTTGAGAAGGTAGCTGACGCTCTAATGCTTACAATCCATGGAGTGAGGATGAGGGTGAGATTGAATAAGATCCTCGGGGACCACGGACTTTATGCTCCCTTTGAGATGTACAACAAATTCCGCTACGTCATTAGCCTACCGAAAGCGAGTGACATCATGGTGGCCCAGTCAAGTGAATCTGTTGACGGGTACACACTGGAAAACCTCGAACTGGAGTATGAGACGATTGATAACACCGACATCGCCAGTGAGATAACCTCACTGTACACAGCTGGTCGGTCGTTGTCCTACGAACACGTCACGTTGATGAAGTCAACTGAATGGTTGGCTGGATCAACCCTGATTAACGAACACATTAACCTCCCACAAAAGTCTATGAAAGGGATTGTGATGATGTTCACAAATAAGACCCGAACTAATAGTGAGGAATACGTCTATCCAAACATCGAAAGTGTTAAGCTAACAATTGAGGGTGTACCCAACGCTGTCTTCAGTCAGGGGATCCCAAAGAGCCGGTTCTATGATGAGGCTAAAAGACTATTTGGTGGGAAAGAAAACACAGATCAGTTTATGACAATCCAGAAGTTCTATAAGAATGGTTTCGCTCTGGCGATTGACTTGAGAAGTATTGAAGACCGCGGCAGTGTTGGGACTGGAAAAAGAATTGTTAACACACAGTCTGGGGTCCTGGTCGAGATTACTAAGAAGGTGACTGTGGCTAACGTAGTCTGTCGGATCTTTGTGCTGAGTGATGGTTTGGTGAACATGGTAAACAAAAATCTAAAATCAATCCAATATTAAATGGACCACCCATTCAATATGTTGATCGTTGGTATGACAGGTTGTGGGAAAACCTGGCATCTCCTGAAAATGTTAGAAGATGAATACTTTGGGTTCTTCGACTACATCGTACTGCTCTGCCCAACGTTCAGCTGGAACAAAACCTACACCACCTGGAAATACACCTCCAACCCAGACTTCATCGCTGTGGATTGTAGTCAGGACGACGTTGAGATTGTACTGGAACACATCGTTCGGATATTCAAGGGATCCAAAACATTGATAGTCCTCGACGACTGTGCCAGTGGACAACCCGTAAAGAACAGAACAAGTGAGTTGGTTAAATTAGCCTTCAGCGCCCGGCACTACAATCTGTCAACTATCGTAATCACACAACAGCTAACGGCTATCACAAAGCCTTACAGGGAGAATATCAGTAAGTTGGTAACGTTCTACAACCCCAACAAAACCGATATGAGGGTTATTACTGATGACTACCTTGGTGGTTTAGACCGTGATGAGGTTATGGGGATAACTGAAAAGCTAAAAGAAAACAAATACGCTAGGCTTGAGATTATGTTAAGGCATCCGTACGCGTATAAGGTGGTCATCCCAAAATCTGGTCCGTAGTAAGATGGCTGAAAAGAAAACTAAAACGGTGAGAGTTGGGAAAAAACCCAAGACACCTGCTGCAGAACCAGCTGAAGCATCTGTTGGGGAGCCAGAAACGGAAATACCTACTGAGATCCCCAACCTAGTCGATGAGCTCGTCAATGATCTGAAAAAGACTGAGGAGACCAGCCCAACACCTCCACCAACCGATGATGCCAACAAGAAGAGAAGTGAGCTGATAAAACTGTCAGAGGATGGTGAGATAACTCAGTCAGTCAGCTACATCAAAAAGGCGTCTGTAAAGGTTGTGGACAAGCTATACGCTGAATACGAGGCCAAAAGGATGGAAAGAGCTAATGAATTCCTGACTGATATGTTAATCAGTAGGTTCTCCAATGTTCTCGGTGGTTTGGACGCCGTAGAAAGCTCTGAGGAGCTAGACAATGAATTACAAAAAGACAAACTGTTAAAAAGTGACGTTGGTAAGGTTGTGGCCATGATCACGCCGTACATACCATGTCTCGGACTGCTATCCGGAGGTATAACTGTGGGAAAACATGTGTACCAACACAAAACAAAAGTATCTGAACAGAAATCGGGGAGTAAGTAAGGTGTGTCAAAACCACAACCCTGATCGCTCTGACGTGTTTCATATCAAACCCAACAAAAGCGTCTGAAAGGGGTGGGCCGTTTTTTCACTTTTTGAAGTATAAGCAGACGAAAATGGGTTTTGAGAGGCGCGAAAAATTTTTTCCCCTTTCAAACATCCTTTCTTGATGAATTCCAAATTTATTTTTTTTGGTTTGGGTCCTTTTTCGTCCCTTTTTCTTATACTTAAAAAATTCTTAAAAAGAGCTTACCGTCTCAAACAACCCTCCCTGCTGAATTTGAGCATTTGGGAGCTGTTTTTGGCAAAAAAATAAAAGTGCGCCGGTAGCCTCATGTTCTATACTACTCCCCGGGACAATCAAAAGCCGTCGCATCATGTTATAAGGTGCCGTAGTGTTCAGGGGCATAGAAACCAGGGGGGGAAATGGGCATGTGCCCCCCTAACTTTGTCACGAAGTGCTCTTTTTGCAACAGAAAAGTGCCCTTTTTATGATAAAACATGGGTTTCAAGTGTCCTTTTGAAGTCCTGCCCCTTGAACAAAGTGCCCTTTTGAAGCTGTTATGTATAGGATAAAGCCCGAGAACGAGGGATTTATGCTATATAAAGACCCGGGGACGCGAAGCGTCCGAAGACTTTATATAGCATAAATCCCGACGTTCGAGGGTTTTATCCGACTTAAATGATTATTGAGGAGGTTTTCCAACAAAGTTTTGTCTATTTTTTCTACCTTGGACAAAGATTTTCCTAGTTTTTTTCTTCATTTATTTTCTAATTAGTATTCATAGGGTTGTATGCTATATATACAACCTTCGCAAGAACAAAGAAAACCGACTCAATAATTATTTAAGCATGAATATCATGTTTGCGGGGATTTCTGTTGTTCTCATTAACAACTAATATACCTCATGCATTATATTCATTTTTACAAAACCTACGTCTGATTAATGAACTAATCGTATACCCGGTTTGACGTCAACAGAGGTGACAACAAAAGAACTTCCCGCAAACATGATATTCACAAAGGAATTGCATAAAGAAAGGTACATTCGCTATTAAATGTCCCGCTCGATTTGGGTCATTATATTCAGTAAAATCCCTCGGGCCGAAATGACACTCATCGAGTGTGTATCAAAAACAACTGAACCCTTAGAAAACAACCTATTGTAGTTTGAAAGCCCTAAAAGCGTTGCGTTATAAATTAATCAGCACATAAGTTAAACAGGAAGAGAAAAAGCTTTTAAATACTTTCACCATGCATACACTTCAAGTTATCTTAATTTCCCAGGTGTATAAGACCGTGTGTTTTACGCATCTGTGGGTTCAGCGAAGTGCTTAGGGCTTTCAAACTACTACAATAGGTTGTTTTCTTGTAAGAGTTCAGGTTTTTTTGATACACACTGTATAGTGCCAGGGAAGTATATATACAGTCCCTGGGACCAATGCAAATCAGCTAATCAATTGCGGTTAATACCCCAATTTTCCGTGGGACAATCAAAAGTCGTCGCCATCATGTGCGAGTAGGGACTTTAAGAAAACACAACGACTACGACTACGACTACGGCAACGTGTTTGCACAATAGAATTTTATGTCATATACAAAGAGCTTTTGCAAATGACGGTCCCAAGAGTAATCTTTACGCCGTCGTGACTCTGTTGACAACGTAGAAAAAGCATTTTTACGTTGTAAAGACAACGCGGAACCTGAATCACTACATGCAGAAGCCTTGGGAAAGCTTAACCTTACTCTCGCGACTAACATAGATTGAACAAGTGTTTTTCTTCAAGAATTTAAGAACAAAACGAGTCCGCGCGATTGTGTATCTTAAAATTTGAATGTATAAATACACCACTATTTAATATCACTGTTAAACTTTCTACCGTAGCTGTAGTCCGTCGTCTGAATCTTAAAGTCCCTAGTGGAATTAAAGGCACAACGTGCAACCAGGGGGGAAGTAAGCATGTGCCCCCCCCCCCCTAACCTTGTCACGAAGTGCCCTTTCGGCTTTTTGCAACAGAAAAGTGCCCTTTTTATGATAAAATATGGGTTTCAAGTGTCCTTTTTGAAGTGTACCCCCTGAACAAAGCGCCCATTTGACCCTGAGTGAAGATCACGCCACTACATGTTCGGTGATGTTCCCACACAGCGCCGGCAATATATGATTGTTCATTTGTTCTTGTCATGCCATACCGTGAATATATCTGCGGCTTTATGAATAATTAGCACGCCTCGGTGACTCGGAAAAGGGCAATTTATAAAAGAATTTTCAGAATTACAATATATGCAGTTGTGGTTTGTTAAAACATCTGACGAGTCCATTTTCTATTCTCAATCAAAAAGGAAAATCAAGGTAAGATTTACTACAACAATACTACTATAACAATGATTACATATTAAGTGTACACTTTCTTGGATCCCGAGAAAGAGGGAGAAAAACGCCCGCTCGCGTTCCACCACGTCTAAGATTTGTTGTATGGAGAGGAATTCAAGTTCTCCTCGGGCTTTGCCTGTTCATACATGCACCAATGCTAGTTCTTCATCAATATTTGAGATAAATATATCATTAAGACAACAACATAAACGAAAATCAAAAATTCCAATCTCGGTATAAACAATTAGCTGGAAAATCTCATTGAATAGTGGCAAGCCGAATCGGTGTTGAGCGGAGTATAGTGTGGTTAGTGGATAAGTTAGGTTATTGTAGTCTTGAGAAAGACTGTTGGTGGTAGTGACTGACGTTATAAAGTAAATGGTTTGAACCTAGGAGTATCAGTAGATGTTTATTGAAGTTGATCATCTCGGTTGGTGATAGTGACTGACGTTATAAAGTAACTTTACTAAACTTCAGTGTAATCAGAATCGGTCTAGAAAATCAATCTTTTCGTGAAATTATTGACATAGTCCAAATTGACGCATGAATAATTATTTTTAGTTGTTGCCACAACTGCCTAGCGAATACGCTATTCGCTAACGTGACCCTCTGGTGTCTTTACCTGCATTAGTGTGTTGATATTACATTCTAGCTTATACATGCAGTATATGCCAACTTGAATTTATACGCAAACTCAACTCCCTAACTTAACCCACTGGCGTTTCACTGTCTAGTTTACACACTAACCAGACCCACTTGGCTGGCTTACACACTAACCAGACCCACTTGCTAGCTTATACACTAACCTAACCCACTTGCCAAGCTTATACACTATAACCTAACCTAACACTAGCATATTTACTAATCTCACCCACCAGCGTATTTACTTCCTAGCTTATATACACTAATCTGACCCACTAGTATATTTACTGACAAGAACAATCACACTGTGTGCCTAGATTATGCACTAATCTGGCCCATGCACCACTGGCACACTAGCTGGCGTATTTACTGCCTAGATGATCAACTTCACTAACAAACATCTACTGATACTCCTATATAGGTTCAAACCATTTACTTTATAACTTCAGTCACTATACCTAGATAATCAACTTCAACAAACATCTATATACTGATACTCCTAGACTCAGATTCAAACCATTTACTTTATAACGTCAGTCACTACCACCAACAGTCTTTCTCAAGACTACACTAACCTAGATAATCAATTCAAACTATTTACTTTATAACGTCAGTCACTAACATAGTAAAATAGTCTGGTGTGCTTTTCCTATGCAGTCGTGACAAAGTTGACACATGCCGTGAGCAAAATATTTGCAATTTCCGATACAAAGTTTGAAGAATTGCAAAAAGAAGTCACACGGAACGTATGAAACAAAACATTTAATCACATTAAGAAAAAAATACTGGGGAAAACATGCAAAGAGAACGTTAACGTTTTTTGCGACGCCAGTTTCTTTGCAAAAATACAGAAAACATGAAGGATCAACGTTTACTTCGATTGTGACTTATCACAAATCTTGGCAGATTTGTAAAGCAATTAAATCATTTGAAATGTCAACAATGTATAAGAATTGAAAAAAATTGAAAAAAATTTCGTTTAAAGATCTCACTGTAAGCGCTATTAATGAAATCACAATTTTAACTAAGTTTCAAGGCGTCAATTTTAAATGTTTAGATTTCAAAGACCAATACAGTCCTAGTTTTGAAATTTTAGGAATTTTTCTGGAAGTATTCGGTCTTATAAGTAGAAAAAATCGTGAAAACCCATCCAGAAAAAATGGAACCATCAAATTTGGAATTCCGACAAAGCGTATACCCGCAATAATTTGAACACTTTGAAGCCTGACGACGAGTCTTTGGTATTTTAAGTAAGTGGTCTTACGTTCTCTGTTTCGGCAGTATTAACCTACTATACCATATTTCGATTGTTGTTTCAACACTGCCTACGCAGCACACTACTTTATTACACTATTTGGTATTTTAATCTGGCTAACGCCGCCAGACGATTTTATTCAATACAGGGAGAGCTCCATGGCCAATGTCTTTAACACTTTGAAGCCTGACGACAAGTCTTTAGTATTTTATCTGGCTATTAACGCCAGACGTCAAAGTTCATTTGGGCTACACGTAAGCATTCGTTGCCTTTAGAATTCATCAGTTTTAACTATTCGTTGAAGTTTAAAGTGTATATGAAACGAAAATTAAGTTTGTCTTATTTGAAAGAACTCTTAAAATAATGGGGAATATCAATTTACGGCTTTTCCATATTTTACTTAGTTCTTGAGATATTTAGACTTATGTGATATTCAAATGAGATAACTTATGGTTCGTTTTTCTCTAATTAACATATTCGAAAATCGCGAATATTTTTAAGATTATTGAACAAAATCACTTGTAACTTTGCATATTGCTACAGTTCATGCAACTAAACATGAAAGACAAGTTACAAGTGATTTTGATCAATTTATACGCGATTTTCGAATATGTTAACTAGAAAAAAACAAACCATAAGTTATCTCATTTGAATATCACATAAGTCTAAATATCTCAAGAACTAAGTAAAATATGAAAAAGCTGTAAATTGATATTCCCCATTATTTTAAGAGTTCTTTCAAATAAGACAAACTTAATTTTCGTTTCATATACACTTTAAGTTGAAGCAATGAGATTGGCAAAACTATTTTCATTGGGCCCAAGTTGCACGCTGAATCGCTCCTCGGCATATTTTAAAATGTGGGTATTTTAATATAAAGCTTGTCGCGGCATTTCTATCTTGTGAACAACAATGTAGACGTAGTTTCAAAGACATGAAGCGACTTGCAGTGCACAGCTGGCCGTCTGTAGTTATGCCTCGGCCAAAAACTCGTTAATTGCAACTATATGCAAATCCTGATTGATTGCGCGCATGCACTGCCCACACAAGAATCTACATTTTTTAGCCCAATATAGTTATTTTCGGTATCATGCCACTTTATAATTATATATAATGTCTTTGTAATGACTTTATTGTCTCTAACTGCAAATAAAATGTTGATAATGATGTTAAGAAAAATTTCTCTCACGAAGGCATATAAATAATTGCGATATATATGTTCAGAGTCCTTCTCAAATATACATCAGTAACCAAACTATATATCTTGTGAACACATTATACTGAGTTTTTAAGCAGAGTCCTTCATCCGCGTAAAAATGTGGTTAAGTGCTCCCTCTCGAAACGTCAATATTTCATTATTAAAATTATTTGGCTCCGAGCAGTTTACCATCTTTTCACTTTGCTCTATCTAAAACACTGCCTACACAACACTCTAGAGTTTACTCTGATGAAGAGCTCTGCTTGAAACGTCAGTATTTCGTTATTAAAACTATTCTCAACAGTTTACCATCTTTTTACTTTGCTCTATTTAAAAAACTGCCTACACAGCACTCTAGTTTTTACTCTGATGAAGTGCTCTGCTTGAAACGTCAGTATTTCGTTAGCAAAACTATTCTCAGCAGTTTACCATCTTTTCACTTTGCTCTATCTAAAACACTGTCTACACAACACTCTAGTTTTTACTCTGACGAAGGACTGCTTGAAACGTCAGTATCTCTATCTAAAACACTGCCTATATCTTTAGTCGGATTTTTTTTTAACAATTAGCACAAGATCGATAACTTCGTCCTTAAAGCTGAAACAATGAGTAATTTAGATCACGCAGTTATCAATCAAAGCGATCTAACAATTGTTTTCTGGCCCACTCAAGGCATCTTGCATACCAATTCGTCCGGTTGCACGAATATTTTAGAACACCCAGGATAAAACTAGATTGTGTCTTGTAGAAGGTCAGTGTGGGTCGTCTCGCATTCCATGTGAATTATCTAGTAAAGCTTAGCGTAGGCGAGCGTAGGTTGGTTGGTTGGTTGGTTGGTTAAAAAGATTATTGTCCAGCAAACTATTCGTAAAAGAGACATTGTTGAATTCAAACAAGAAATTATTTTCTAGCGTTACGGAATGTGCACTGAGACAACAGTGTATTGTGTGACAAGTCTCTAGGGTAATAACACTAGGTTGTATTTAAGGAAGAAATAGATTCTGGCTAACGCCAGACGATTTTATTCACCTCTGGGGAAGCCCCCGGACAGGAATGAGTTAAGCGTGTTTAAAGTGCGCCACCTTGGTGCGTTTACACGGTCATTTAATAATCCCTTACTAAAACACGTACACCATTATTCAACATGGCGGACGAGCTATATTTTTGGTTTTGGAAGCTTCGTATGGGTAGCGTGCGTCAAAGAACAACGGAAGACATCGGTACACGAGAAAGAGTAGTAGCTAAAATAAAGAAAGAAACAAAGGAACAAAGAATAGCGAGATGGAAGCTTCTACAGCAGGGCAAAAAAAGGCATTTTATCGTATTAATAACACTTTATTAATAGCAAGCGTTTTTCAATCCCGTTGCGTTTACACGGTCAAGTTAAGCGCGATTAACTGATCGTGCTCAGTTTAATCCACCTCCTTGAGGTGGTGCAAATTAATCGCGATTAATTTACCCCGATCTGTTTACACGGACATTTTAACCCCTCTTAAATTGAGATGTGGCTCAGATCCCACTTAAATTTTGGCCGTGTAAACAGGGCTTAATATTCTCTGCATTCTTTGTAAGTGGGTTTCTAGATGGTTAGGTTAGTTCTACGTAAATTATAATATAAAAACACAAATGTAAGACTGTATTTGGGAAACAAAGAATTACTGGTGTATATATGAGCTGTATGATGACGTGACCATTGCCCAAGAAGGTCATAAGCTTTCGTAGATTGAAAACAGACAAAAAAAAGTTATTTTAAGAAAATTTAAACGAATGTAAGGAGACAAGAAGTACTTAATAAGGTTTAAGACGTTAATTTCTTGTATTTGTTTCTGTTACTGAGCTATAAAACCTTTAAATTTCGTTGTTTTTCTTCAGTGCCGACAACAAAGAAACTTCACGATAATATAAACCGAAAACAGACTATAAAATCTACGAAGAATTCAATTCCAAGTCTTAAATTGTACCTTTTGTAGTAATCTTAATGCCGTAACAATATATCCTGTTGTGTACTTACCATCTTTTGATTGTATTTGTGTTTTGAAAACTAAACGAACCGGCATGTGTTGTTTGCTTTACGGCTTTTCTTTTTTTTTACGGCATATCAAACAAACTGAAATATCTCAAGAACGAAGCAAGGAAACGAAAAACTGCAAAAGATGTTACTCTATCATTTTAAGTGTTCTTTCAAATAAGACAAACTGAAGTAAGACAAACTGAAATAAGACAAACTTAATTTTCGTTTCATGTGCACGTCTAATAAGACAAACTGAAATAAGACAAACTGAAATAAGACAAACTTAATTTTCGTTCCCTTTGCCTGATCTCGGGTTGTCAATAGCGAGATTTCGCCTAGGAGGGTCTGCCACTGATCTCTAAATAAACTGGATGGGCCCTTCCCTATGGCCAGCATTCAAACATTTTGTGCCTGAGTCGCCGCCATCTTACGTACATCTTACGAACATATGACGCATTGCGGCCTTAGAACTTGTTCCCAATCCTAAAGTTGACTAGCATAAGCAATCTTGACGTCAGCATGGTCAGATTATCCGGGGGTAGGAATATTATGTGTGCTGTGCCGGGGGAGTCGGAAAAGCCGTAAAGCAAACAACACATGCCGGTTCGTTTAGTTTTCACTGTTTAACAGCAAATACAGTCAAACGATGACAGGTACACAACACGAGATATTGTTAAGGCATTAAGATTACTATAAAAGACTTGAAATTGAATTCTTCGCAGATTTTATAGTTTGTTTTTTTCAGTTTATATTATCGTGAAGTTTCTTCGTTGTCGGCACTGAAGAAAAACAACGAAATTTAAAAATTTTATAGCTCAGTAACAGAAACAAATACAAGAAATTAACATCTTAAACCTTATTAAGTACTTCTTGTGTCCATACATTCGTTTAAATTTTCTCAAAATAACTCTTTTTGTCTGTTTTCAATCTACGAAAGCTATGAACTTCAGTGGCAGCCATCTTGGGTAGTGGTCACGTCATCATACAACTGGCACGCAAAATCCGGCCCAATGGCCCATCCAGTTTATATAGAGATCACTAGCCCTCTTGCATGTCATGTAAACAAAAACCAATTTTTACTAAGGAATTACGTTGAGATGCATTGCGAGATCTCGGCAAAGAGGGCTAGCCCCAAGACTCGGTGCCATTAAGGAGAGGGGCGCCGTTAGGGTTTCTTTCAGAATATTTAACAAGGGGGCAAAACAGGCAATACTTAAGCCCCGGTCAAACGAGGATGAGAGTTGATGGGAGTCGATGAGAATTGCAACTCTCGGTCGCGTTTGACCACCAACTCTCATTGACTCTCATGCTCTCTTATCGGCTCTCATCAAGTTTGAGCTGGTTCAAATTTTAATGAGAGTTGATGAGAGTTTTTGCTCGTTTGACCGGTCATGAGAGTTGGCATATGAGAGTTGATGAGAGTTTAGCGGCTAGCGATTTAGAGTTTTGACTGTATTCGTGACTTTTCGTGACAAGAAAAGGCAAGAATGCAAAATATATCTGTCCATTTATTTGTCCAGTACGAGATTGTAAAAATACGAACTTTGTTTAATTTACCTCGAAATTCGTTCCTAACTCTCGTCAACTCTCATGGTCAACTCTCATCAACTCTCATCCTCGTTTGACCGGGGCATGAGAGTTGAAAAAACTCTCAGACAAACTCTCGCTTGCCAACTCTCATCAACTCTCATCCTCGTTTGACCGGGCCTTTACTACATGTGGGACAAGGAGTGCCAAAGGCGCGACCAACTTCTGGGAAGTCCAGGGGCATGCTTCCCCGGAAAATTTTGAATTTTAGAGTCTCTGAAATAGCATTTCCTGCATTTTGATGGGGAGGGGGGGGGGGAGGGGGGGGGGACTGAAAGAGTTTGGAGGATATAAAATACCAAAGAAAACATTCACATATACTAATTTTACATAGGAATACACCATAACATGCAAGGCATACATCATGGGGACATGTCGTCATACATGGACAAATCAAGTCATTGTCCATTAATTAGGTGACTACTTCATGCCAGGCTGTCAGCTGCGTGAAGCGTACTAAAATATTTTTTAATCGTGATATACTATTAGCTGTACCATACTGATGATAAACGGCTATAAATCCAAAATCGGGCTTTTACTGAATAGGAATTGCACTACATATCAAATATAATATTATACAACGGAAAAGGGGCGTAGTAACAGCATCCTAAGAGGGCGGATAGCTCTTCTCCATATAAACACCCCTTTAATTTAGAAAGAAGTCTCCGTCTTGTAACGTTCACGATACATAATTGTCAATAAAGCCATATTGGAATCAATTCTTGACAAAGTCTACATCTCGTCACTTCAGGGATTACTTTAACGTGCAGTGATAAGCAATTTGTGCAGTGATAAATGCGATTTGTGCAGTGATAAGCGCAATTTTGTGAGTGATAGATTTTTCTTTAATATTTAAGAATGGGTGTTATTCGTGAAAGGATTGCATCAGAAATTATGTTCAAAGGCACAGTGTAGATACTACATTCCAACATATACTATTTAATATCAATATTTAAATTGGCAAATACACAAATAAGACGATAAGTTAAAGGACCCTGGTCCACTATCTTCTGATAACGTTAAGCGTACCGTAAACTAACGGTCTGATGCCCTTAATTTCAACTTTCAAGATACATGAGTATAGCCTAGGCTAGTGTTCTTACTAGCCAGACTACCCAAAATAACATGCTTGAGGCTTCTCTCAGGTCGATGCGTCTGTGCAGTGGTCTGTGCCCGTGTGCTACTGTTTGACCATTGTTATTCTGAAAATGCGAATGTATGCTGTGCGAAAGGGATTAAATCATTAAAAATTGGGAAAAGGAGGGCCGCTTATGTATACTATGACAGTATGACTAGTTGATTACTGATGAGCTACCGAGCTACTCAGTGCTCCATCGCTGTTTAACGTGCTACTGAAGTTAGATTTTATGCCTTTTTCAGCTCTTTGTGCAGTGATAAAAATTCCTTAAAATAATCCCTGCGTCACTTAGAACCTTCACTGTAAAAACTGATTGGTCGAAACAACCAATTTGAATTGGTTTTAGAACCTTCACTGTAAAAACTGATTGGTCGAAACAACCAATTTGAATTGGTTATCTCAGACTCACGGTTTGACCAATTTTTAAAGGTTAAAATAACTTAAATTATTGGTTGAAACGACCAAAATATGGTTAGTTCAACCAAATGTTTTGGCTGTTTCCAATCTCGTTCCCAGAGCCCACGTTCCCCTTACCCAGCGGGCAAGAAACGAGAGACTCCGGGATAATCCGTTCACGCCATCACAGGATTCTTGTTATCCAGAAGAAGAGTTATATAGAGTTCACTGTGTTCATCAGCCAATGAAATATCGATGTGAAACGGATTATCCCAGAGTCTCGATCTCGTTTCCCGGGTGGAAACGTGGGCTCTGGGAACGAGATTGGGTTGTTTCAACCAATTAAAATTGGTCTCAGTCTGAGACAACCATTCAAATTGGTTGTTCATTCAACCAATCCGTTTTTACAGTGTTTAAAACACGCTACACACCATTGTCCGTCGGTTCCGACAATTCCATACACTGCATGCATCTTTACATATGAAGCTAACAAATGTCTTTACGTGATAAGAAGTCTTAGAAAAGAGGGGTACCCACAGATTGAGGTAGATCATCTTTTTAAAGCTATTGTACTTCCAAAAATAACTTATGGTCTACCAGTATATGGAGCTAGTGGAGCAAACCTATAACCAATGTGCAATGTTTTTTTGAGAAAATGATGTATAAGAGAAAATACATCTCGGAATTACTAGATATCCATGGCATGAACTTTTAGAAAAAGCCGATAGAACACTTTTTAACAAGATTTAGACTTTATGGACTATTACCAAGAGTAAAAAAATCGTCAAAGAGACTTAGAAGTAAAACTTTGTTTGATGCCAAAAATTACTATTGATCGAGCGTTTTAAAGATAGTTTTATAAATAGGTTAGTTTTTAGATATAATTTAGCCTTGTAATTTATATATTAACTTGTATATACACTGTAACGTTCGATATTTACATCTTATTAGATGTTTTGCTGTGTAGTATCCCTGTATATTTTTACGAGTTGTGCCGTATTTTGACGAGCCCGCAGGGTGAGTTTTTGCCGATAAAATGCATTTTTTTGCCCTGCTGTAGAAGCTTCCATCTCGCTATTCTTTGTTTCCTTTGTTTCTTTGTTTCTTTCTTTTGCTATTACTCTTTCTCGTGTACAGATGTATTCCGTAGTTCTGTTCCGTTGTTCTTTGACGCACGTTACCAATACGAAGCTTCCAAAGCCAAAACTACAGCTCGTCCGCCATGTTGCATAATGGTGTACGTGTTTTAGTGAGGGATTATTAAATGACCGTGTAAACGCACCAAGGTGCTTAAATTTTGGCCTTGTAAACACGGCTTAAGAGAAAATACAACTCGCAATTACTAGATATCCATAAACTTTTAGAAAAAGTCGATAGAACACTTTTTAACAAGATAAGAAGTAGTCCTTAATCCCATCCACTTTACGGACTATTACCAACAGTAAAAAACTCGTCAAAGAGACTTAGAAGTAAAACTTTGTTTATGCCAAAAATTAATACTGAGCGTTTTAAAGATAGTTTTATAAATAGGTTAGTTTTTAGATATAATTCAGCAATTAGCCTTGTAATTTATATATTAACTTATATATACACTGTAACGTTCGATATATATATATATATATATATATATATATATATATATATATATATATCGTATATATATATATATATATATATATATCGTATTAGATGTTTTGGTGTAGTATCGCTGTATATTTTTACGAGTTGTGCCGTATTTTGACGAACCCGCAGGGCGAGTCAAAATACAAACAACTCCTAAAAATATACAGTGATACTACACACCAAAACATCTTATAAGATGAACTGCTCTGATCAACATGTTTTTTATGGAAAAAGGCCAGAGAAAGAGAAGTAGCTAGCGTGACTTGCACCAAGACAAAATAAAAAGCATACATGAAGTAGTCTCCCGTGTGATAAATTTGATTGGCTAACAATCCAAATAACTATAGCTAACTATCCTAATATCGCTGTATATTTGCACTCATTTTTAGCGTTATTTTGACAGTTTTTAATGCAGGTGTATAATAAGTATTTTTATCGTGTTCATGACTTCAATCAATCCGATCTAGGAATGGCTTTCTGCCCCCCCTCCTTGCATGCTAATTCTCCATTTGGACAATTCTCAACATCTACAACATCTATTTTCATGTATTAGTAAAGAAAAATTTGTTGAACCCCTAGTGTGGTCATTAACCTTTGCCATTTTCGTTCAATATTGCAGAGAGAAAATGGAATATTGTGTGTTGTAATTATTATTATTGTTGGCCTCTACACAATATATACCGTATCCTGTGTTTCTAAAGAAGTTTTATTTCACTATTAAAGCATTAATTACTGACTTCTCTGACTTCATCTGTTAAAAAGTTCTTTGGCAATTGTTAAAAATACAATTTTACTTCCCTATCATTCCCCGACAAATTTGTAAATTTTCCCCGATGGGTGGGAGGGCCCTGTTCAAAAGCTCCTTTGTTGATCGGGCCAGCAAATGATATAAATAATGTGCAATTATTATCTTCCGGTTCATCTAGCTCTTATATGGTTATTTTAGGAAGATAATACGCCCTCTAATATACATTTGTAATACAGATCACCATCCTCAGAAACATGAGAACATTTTTCATGATTTCTTAAGGCTCATTTCCACTCAGGAAAATATGTTCCTTGGACAGAAAATTTTTCTTTGTCTTAAGTTCATTAGTTTCACCCGAGAGCTCACAAGACAAAGACAAATTTGCTGTCCAAGGAACATATTTTCCTGAGTGGAAATGCCCTTATTACCACTGCTAAAGTCAATAGGGCCGTAGATAACGGGGGGTGGGGTGGGGGACTGAGGAGCGGACTGAGGGGGGGGGGGGGGGTGGCAGCAGGGGCAACTTCCCCCCAGAGAAAATCCAAAATATGATTTTTATGTCACACATCACATTTGTTCTCAGAGTCACAGAATAAAGAACTAACTAGTCGTTTAAGATCATAACTCTGACAATGAGTTTTCGCGTTGCGTTCGCGCTTTATCCCGTTAGAGTAATTATTTTGCAGTCATTTGCTGCTAACTTTTCACCGAAATGTTCGGAAGTTCGTTCCGAAGTTCACAAGTTTTCTTTGGGAAGTTCAAAGCTCTTTTTAAACTATGCATTTGATTGACTTCTTGCTTTCTTGGTTCCTAGTAGCCGGCAATCAATTGCGTAGTTCAAAACGAACTTTGAACTTCCCAACGAACTTTGTAACGAACTTCTGAACATTTTGGTGAAAAGTGACAAGTGAGTTGCAAATGACTGTAGTTGTCTTTGTAAATATGTAATACTGTAGTTTTAGACAAATCTTTTGTAAAAATGAATGAGAGAATGTGTCTTAAAAAATATGTTTTAAAATGTTCAAAATTTTGCTCAAATATGACTCAAATTTCAAAAATATTCCAGGGGGCATATCCCCCGGACCCCACTGGCAATTGGCCAGTCTTACTGCCCCCCTGACTAAAAAATACTGCCTACGGCTCTGTTTATAATACTGTAATATATCAGACATAGTTTACCGCTATTTTGGCTTAAACGTTTTTTAAACGTAGCTAAAAAAGTTACTGTTCATGACCCAACGTTTCGACCTCTGATCTACTGTCTTCATCAGGGGTGATCGTTGTAAAGACAGTTCTCATAGAACTATTGATGATATCAGGGGCGTAGGAAGCAGTGTTACTTTGGGGGGGCTACTTGAGTTTGTGTAATGTGCATTCGCGGCTTTGCCACAAATCCGCCTAGGGGGTCCACGACGTATTTTACTACTAAATAGTAAATGGTAGCAACTCGCAGCACTTCACTTTTGATAAAAACTTCTAGTAATACTGTAATATATCAGACATGGTTAACGCTATTCTGGCTTAAAATTTTTTGAACGTAGCTTAAAAAGTTACTGTTCATGACCCAACGTTTCGACACCCGACCTAGTGTCTTCATCAAGGGTGATCATTGTGAAGACAGTTCTCATAGAACTATTGATGATATTAATATCTATATCAACAAGAATGCAAATAGTTTCCGGCAATAGGCAACGATTTAATGGAGAATGATAATTTTTGAATTATCCCACGCAACCAACCCACTCCATTAAATCGTGATGTCGGCGGTCTACTGCCGGAAGCTTATTTCCATCTTGATGATAATGAACAGAGCATTGCACTAGAATCACAAGGTTGTGGGTTCAATTCCTGCCGGAAGGCCTGCATGTAGTTGCATTTTTCGCAACTGGTCCCGGTTTGGTCTTAAAATGTATATATTCTACACTCGAATTTTCCTTCACCAAAAATCCCTTAGAACATGCTATGTAATCGAGTGAAATGCCCAATATTACTTCTAATAAACCCAATTCTCTCCTGGCATTACCACCTTAATATATACAGAACTCGCGATCAAGCTCTCGGCAACGGCCTCCGTGGCTCAGTGGTCAGAGCATTGCACTAGAATCGCAAGGTCGTGGGTTCAATTCCTGCCGGAAGGCTTGTGTAGTTGCATTTTTCGCAACTTGTCCCTGTTTGGTCTTAAAATGTATATATTCTACACTCGAATTTTCCTTCACCCAATATACCTAGAACATGCTATGTAATCAAGTGAAATGCCCAATATTATACTTATAATAGTCATTGTACCAAAGTATATAACAGTCAGAGTTGAAATGGCATAAGGAAAAACTAAAGCATATTAAATGTGGTAAATAGGAGGGAACAAAGAAGAATATTCCCACAGTATGTTAACGTATTTTACCACCCGAAAGTAGTGGCCCCTCGTAAGTAGCGGCCCCCCGAAAGTAGCGCCTCCCCCCCATAAGTAGCGGCCCCCCGGAAGTAGCGGCCCCCCGGAAGTAGCGGCCCCCCGAAAGTAGTAGCCCCTCGTAAGTAGCGGCCCCCCATAAGTAGCGGGCCCCCGAAAGTAGTGGCCCCTCGTAAGTAGCGGCCCCCCGAAAGTAGCGCCCCGTAAGTAGCGGCCCCCGAAAGTAGTGGCCCCTCGTAAGTAGCGGCCCCCGAAAGTAGCGCCCCCCCCCCCCCATAAGTAGCGGCCCCCGAAAGTAGCCCCCCCCCCCCCCCCATAAGTAGCGGGCCCCCGAAAGTAGTGGCCCCTCGTAAGTAGCGGCCCCCGAAAGTAGCGCCCCCCCCCCCCCATAAGTAGCGGGCCCCCGAAAGTAGCGCCCCCCCCCCCCCATAAGTAGCGGCCCCCCGAAAGTAGCGCCCCCCCCCCCATAAGTAGCGGGCCCCCGAAAGTAGTGGCCCCTCGTAAGTAGCGGCCCCCCGAAAGTAGCGCCCCCCCCCCCATAAGTAGCGGCCCCCATAAGTAGCGGGCCCCCGAAAGTTGCGCCCCCCCCCCCATAAGTAGCGGCCCCCCATAAGTAGCGGCCCCCCGAAAGTAGTGGCCACTCGTAAGTAGCGGCCCCCCGAAAGTAGTGGCCCCCCCCCCATAAGTAGCGCCCCCCCCATAAGTAGCGGCCCCCCGAAGTAGCGCCCCCCCATAAGTAGCGCCCCCCCCCCCCATAAGTAACGCCCCCCCCCCCATAAGTAGCGCCCCCCCCCCCCATAAGTAGCGCCCCCCCCCCATAAGTAGCGCCCCCCCCATAAGTAGCGGCCCCCCATAAGTAGCGCCCCCCCCCCCATAAGTAGCGGCCCCCCATAAGTAGCGCCCCCCCCCCCCATAAGTAGCGGCGCCCCATAAGTAGTGGCCCCCAACAGCGGATAAAGCCGAAAGTAAAGCCGGTTTCCCACTAGGCGATTTTTTTCGCGCGAAGCGACTTTCTTTTGTTCGAATTCAATAGATTTCTGACTAGTCCAGCTCATGAGACAAAAGAAAAAGTCGCTTCGCGCGAAAAAAGTCGCCTAGTGGAGAACCGGCTTAAGGGGGGCCGCTACTTTCGGGATTCAACGGTATAATACACGTTTCTCCCTGACGAAGGGCCTTCGCTCGAAACGTTAGACTCCACTCTAAGCTCTCTGTTTTGGCAGTATATAATACCAGTTTCAACTGGACCACTTTCCGGAACACCAAAAATTTTTTTTCGAAGCTGTTTAATATTACAGGGTTAGTATTAAGGACTTATTAACCGAGTGCAAGGTCTGTACGGGAAAGTATTTGCCTGAGGTTTTCGTACAGACCGAGCGACGACGGAGCGAGGTTTGTGCGATAAAACCGAGGGCAAATACTTTCCCGTACAGACCGAGAAAACGAGGTTAATAAACCTTTTATTATATGGCTTTTGCTGTGTTTTCGTATCTGTTTTTAGTTCTACGTTTGTCTTGATCAGAAATGTTCCAACACATTTTATTGTTCAGAATATTTGAATAAAGATACCTATTTCTCTTTTATTTGTATTCAAATCAACTCAGAAATGTTCCCGCCAAAATTTACAGGGCCGAGAAAAATGGCGTATTGACCCCGAGGTCAATATCGTAAAATCCCGACCTCTCGGGAACCAATCAGCGTGCGTCGTTTTGCGTTCGGACTGGAAATCAAACCCAGCCATATAATAAAAGTATATATTGTTTAAATGTAGTATTATGTCATAACATAATATTATGCCTACATAATGTAGGATGTGGCACTGGTGCCATGTGCTGTTAGGGCGCTGCCTCTCAAGTTAAGCCCAGTTAGACGGGGTTAGTACTTGGATGGGAGTGACTGCTTGGGAATGACCCCGTTGTCGGTCTTGGACCATGTGAGTAGAGTTTAGTTGGTCTCTCCTGTGCTTCGAGGGTTTTTCACTGGGTTCTCCGGTTTTCCTCCCTCTGCAAAGTCAACACTATCTGGGATAGGAGTGGCGCCCACCCCTGCCTTAGGGTAGTAGCCATGAAAGAGCAGCCTTCTGGCTACCTCCGACTACGGTCGACCAACACATGTGATGTAACGTGAAGTGATGTAATGTATTGTTGTGTCATGTTACTGGACCCCACTGAAAAACACTTCGGTAATATCCTGAAGAATCATTATTATTATCATTATTATTATTATTATTGTTATTGTTGTTGTTGTTGTTGTTGTTGTTGTTGTTGTTGTTGTTGTTGTTGTTGTTGTTGTTGTTGTTGTTGTTGTTGTTGTTACCGTCACCGTCACCGTCACCGTCACCGTCACCGTCACCGTCACCGTCACCGTCACCGTCACCGTCACCGTCACCGTCACCGTCACCGTCACCGTCACCGTCACCGTCACCGTCACCGTCACCGTCACCGTCACCGTCACCGTCACCGTCACCGTCACCGTCACCGTCACCGTCACCGTCACCGTCACCGTCACCGTCACCGTCACCGTCACCGTCACCGTCACCGTCAGTGTCAGTGTTACTGTTACTGTTACTGTTACTGTTACTGTTACTGTTACTGTTACTGTTACTGTTACTGTTACTGTTACTGTTACTGTTACTGTTACTGTTACTGTTATTGTTATTGTTATTGTTATTGTTATTATTATTATGATTATTATTATTATTATTATTATTAATATTAATACAGGCGACAGCTCTTCAATAAACACTAGCTCTGATCAACTCGACAAGGAGTTAGAATGGAGCTCGAGAACGGGAAGAAACGTGAGGAAGCGCGTAGAACTAACCAACCTTCTGATGACTATGAAGAAAGATTTGGCTGCTTTGGTTTCGCACCGGATTATTTACAGTGGTTGAACAATGCGTGGATTTTTCTTATTGCTGTATCTCTGCTCACATTAGCACAATGTAAGTATTTCTAACTTGATTTCAACATTATTTTATGATTTTTCAATATTGCTTATGAGTTTGCAACATTTGCCACTAGTTTGCAACATTTTCTACTAACTTGCAACATTTTCCACTAATTTGCAACATTTTCCACTCATTTGCAACATTTTCCACTAATTTGCAACATTTTCCACTAATTTGTAACATTTTCCACTAATTTGCAACATTTTCCACTAATTTGCAACATTTTCCACTAATTTGCAACATTTTCCACTAATTTGCAACATTTTCCACTACTTCGCAACATTTTCCACTAATTTGTAACATTTTCCACTAATTTGCAACACTTTCCACTAATTTGTAACATTTTCCACTAATTTGCAACATTTTCCACTAATTCGCAACATTTTCCACTGTTCAAAAATTCTTCAAGAGTTTGCAACATTTTTCATAATTTTTCTTTTACCATTAGTCCCTCGCCATGATATTAATAGCGAAGTTTTTCTTTCCCCTTAGCGTTGGCGGTAGTGGGAGTTTTATCAATAGTCATGCCTCAGATTGAAAAGCGATTCAACTTCTCAGGTTTTGATGTTGGTATGATTGTCGCTGCTAATGATGTTCCTGCAGTGCTGCTGGCATTAGCCGTTGCCCATTACGGAAATTATGGCAAGAAAATTAGGTGGATTGCCGTCGGTGGAATCATAACAGGTACAATGTACTGATGTGTTTCGTATTCTTCTTCTGTCCTTGTTGTTGTTGTTGTTGTTGTTGTTGTTGTTGTTGTTGTTGTTGTTGTTGTTGTTGTTGTTGTTGTTGTTGTTGTTGTTGTTGTTGTTGTTGTTGTTGTTGTTGTTGTTGTTGTTGTTGTTGTCGTTGTTGTTGTTGTTGTTGTTGTTGTTGTTGTTGTTGTTGTTGCTTGTTGTTGTTGCTGTTGTTGTTCGATCTTCGTCTTCTTCTTCTTGTCCTTCTCCTTTTTCTTGTCCTTCTCCTTCTTCTTGTTCTTGTCCTTCTTCTTGTTCTTGTACTTGTCCTTCTTGTTCTTGTTCTTGTCCTTTTTATTATTATTCTTGTCCTTGTTGTTGTTGTTGTTGTTGTTGTTGTTGTTGTTGTTGTTGTTGTTGTTGTTGTTGTTGTTGTTGTTGTTGTTGTTGTTGTTGTTGTTGTTGTTGTTGTTGTTGTTGTTGTTGTTGTTGTTGTTGTTGTTGTTGTTGTTGTTGTTGTTGTTGTTGTTGTTGTAGTGGTTGTTGTTGTTCTTCTTCTTCCTCTTTTGCACACATCGCTTGCAACAATCCTTGTCTTTAAAAACCCAATACTAAATGTGGACAAACTTATCCTTCACGTCTTTTTTTATTTAGCTATCGGCTTCATAGTATTCACGTTCCCTCATTACATCATTGGCAAATACGAGCCCCCTCCTGCCACGTCGCCGGCTCTAGTGTGCACGCCACCGCCTTCACCACCGCCCCCAAACGCGACAACACCAGCATCAGGTTGCGATGAAGGTTTTATAGCGGAGTGGTACTACCTTGCCTTGCTGCTTATTGGTCAGTTCATCGCTGGGGTTGGCTCTGTCTCACTTTTTGCGTTCACTCCAACATGCTTCCAGGAGTCAGTGAGTGAGAAGAATATTCCTCTCTTCCTTGGAGTGTGGCAATCGGCAGTCTTTATAGGACCCATGGTTGCATTTGGAATCTCGGAACCCATATTGGACCTTTATGTCGATATTGATCAGGTAATATCTAGTCTTATATATGTACAAGTATATATATATATACATATATATATAAGTATAGGTTATCACATGAGGGACGAGGTGATATCAGTTTTATCGCTTGAGGGACGATATATTGTTATTGTCACGAGTGAGGGCAGCGAACGAGGGACAATTACGATATCGTCCTGAAAGCGATAAAACTGATATATCGAGTCACGAATGTGATAACCTATTTATCACATACTTGTGCCTGTATCATGTTTTAGGGCTCCCAATGCAGGACAGCGGGATATATGACGGGACAGATACGGTACAGCGGGACATATCGTTTTTATGTCCCACTGTTATCACCCTGATAAAGGCACAATTATTTTATATATATATATATATATATATATATATATATATATATATATATATATATGTATATATGAATTCGAATTTGTGTTCTCTGGATTTAGGTTTTTAAAAGCTCAAACATTTTGAAAATCTAAATCCAGAGAACACAAATTCAAACACATTATGGGGGGAGAGAGAGAGAGAGAGAGAGAGAGAGAGAGAGAGAGAGAGAGAGAGAGAGAGAGAGAGAGAGAGAGAGAGAGAGAGGAGAGCTCATTAATAATTCATGAAGAAAATACAAAGGAAATCAGTACCATGTCCGTGGTTTTATATCTGATAAAGAAATCTCCTGATTTAAATAAACTGTAGCTTTGATTTTCTCGGCTGATTTTTTCAAACTTACCAGGCCAATGAACTTACCAAATGGGTCGTTTTTGAATCTATTTAAAACATTCGCAGTACGTGTTTTATCAAATCTAAAACACTCAGCTATCACTGCTGCTCATGCTTCAAATATTACTTATAATATGATCAAGTCGGTTTTCTTTGATGTACCCTTCATATATATATATACCTGATGTACCATAGTAGCCCAAACACACTGTGTGAGGGGCCCTTGCGCCGGATTTTGCGTGCCAGTTGTATGATGACGTGACAACCCAAGATGGCTGCCACTGAAGTTCATAGCTTTCGTAGATTGAAAACAGACAAAAAGAGTTATTTTAAATTTACACGAATGTAAGGACACAAGAAGTACTTAATAAGGTTTAAGACATTAATTTCTTGCATTTGTTTCTGTTACTGAGCTATAAAGCCTTTAAATTTCGTTGTTTTTCTTCAGTGCCGGCAACGAAGAAACTTCACGATAATATAAACTGAAAAACAGACTATAAAATATACGAAGAATTCAATTTCAAGTCTTTTATAGTAATCTTAATGCCTTAACAATATTTCGCGCTGTGTACTTGCCATCGTTTGACTGTATTTGTTGTTAAACAGTGAAAACTAAACGAACCGGCATCTGTTGTTTGCTTTACGGCTTTTCCGACTCCCCGGATAATCTGACCGTGCTGACGTCAAGATTGCTTATGCTAGTCAACTTTACAGATTGGGAACAAGTTCTAAGGCCGCAATGCGTCATATGTTCCACTACGTAAGATGGCGGCGACTGGCACGAAATGTTTGACTGCTGGCGATAGGGAAGGGCCTATCCAGTTTATTTAGAGATCAGTGGTCTATACTGATAGCAACGTTAATACTATACTATATTTTATAATTGATTTATTTTATATGGCATAGAAATGCATACTGTTTAATAGCATGTAACTGTTCATATCTTCTTTCATAAGATCAATATGTATCTATATGACTTGTTCATTGACCGTAAAATTGAGCAGTGTTTTAATAATATAAATAAATATACATTTAAATGTACATTACCCCCTGCTGTGTTCACCTCGTTTAACCGTCCGATAAACATTGTTATATTTACTGTTCAGACTAACTGCTTACTTAATATACTATATAAGAGGGAAAATAATATATGTGTGAATTTTCCCTCTTTCATGGTATATTAAAGGTGACGTACAGTCCGTTCAGCGCATGTACGAAATTAATGTTTACATCTTTATTTGCAAAAAAATACTGATACCTTATTCAAGATTGTAAGCTTTTCTTGGTTCCCATTCATTACTTGTACCCAAAACAAAACATTTTGAGGAGAAACAGAAGAAATCCGAGGCGATACTCTCTCCGAATCGCTGGGTTTTCTGCCATGTTGTTCCTAACGGTTTACATTGAGATGAGTACTTCATGTAATTATCTACGAATGTCTGTTTTGAGGGGACCACGTTGCGGTCATGCGCAGAACGGACTGTACATCACCTTTAAGTAAGTAGTTAGTCTGAACAGTAAATTTGATTTTCCTGTATATTTTACTGTAAAAATAGTAATATAACAATGTTTATCCGACGGTTAAGCGAGGTGAACACAGCAGGAGGTACTGTAGAGTAGCTGTATTTATTTATATTATTAAAACACTGCTCAATTTTATGGTCAATGAACAAGTCATATAGATACATATTGATCTTATGAAAGAGGATATGAACAGTTACATGCTATTAAATAGTATGAATTTCTATGCCATATAAAATGAATCAATTATAAAATAGAATATAGTATTAACGTTACTATATATATACTCACACATTGTGCTTGGGCTAGCTATGGATGTACTGTTTTAAACCTCCCAACCTTATATAAACGGCCAGTGCTGTAATATAGTTACATTACAGAAAAGTAACTAGTTACCGATACAAGTTACAATGAAAAAAAAGTAACTAGTTACAGTTACAAAGTTACTTTAAAAATTTTGTAACTAGTTACAAGTAGTATTTACAATATGAGTGGCCGTGTTGTATTGGATATACAAGCTCGAGCCGAAGGCGAGAGCTTGTCATATCCAATACAACACGGACACGAATATTGTAAATAGCTTAAAATACGCCGAGTCTTTGATGTTATGAGTAATATTTGTTCAGATTAATTCAGAAAAAGCTCAATTTCAATGTTTTAGAGCGGAGATAGACCTGATATACAACCACTAGTGGTTGTATATCTGATACAACCACGTGTGGTTTGTATCAGATATACAACCTCCTTCACGGTCATGATTTCTTTTGTGTTTTCTTCATGAATTATTAATGAGTATTTTAATTACAATTACAACTACAACTACAACTACAACTACAACTACAACTACAACTACAACTGCAACTGCAACTGCAACTGCAACTGCAACTGCAACTGCAACTGCAACTGCAACTGCAACTGCAACTGCAACTGCAACTGCAACTGCAACTGCAACTGCAACTGCAACTGCAACTGCAACTGCAACTGCAACTGCAACTGCAACTGCAACTGCAACTACAACTACAACTACAACTACAACTACAACTACAACTACAACTACAATTACAATTACAAAGTTAAACCTATTCTTTCGTTCGGCTATTAAAATCAGGAAAGCATGTGAATTAGACAAAACTATTGTTTAATTCGACTAGAAAAGAATTTTCAAAATTACGCTCAGTCATTGAGCAACATGTGGTCTGAAAATTAATCCTGCGCAGTTGAACAGCCTTTCACATGCTGCACTTGCAGGCACCGGTGTGTTCAGTTCAATGAAAAGCTGGCTAACCTGGACATGTTTACAGAAATTCGACAATGATGATAGGCTAGCCGAGCGCTCTGTAACTTTCGGTGAACAAAGTAAGCAAATTAGCATTACGGTTTGTCCCTACTGATTTGAACTGGGACATCGTTTCCAAGTGCGGCCATGGATTGGATCCAGATACTGGCTGTGCCGAAGACATCTTGATGCGCTACTACGTGATATAGATTGTCCAGGATGCATTTCAGCGGCGTGTGACGAAGTTTCGAACCTGGATACGACGTTGAACGACGACTCGGCTAGGTTGGGAGTATTCTTGATATCACAAAAAGTAACGGCGCTTTCGACGGCAGATGTAGCTAGTTATCGTTACTTTTTATTCCTACTTTTTGTAACTAGTTACAGTTACAGTTACCTTCTGAAAAAAGTAACTAGTTACCGGTAAAGTTACTCAAAAAAGTAACGATTACATGTAACTAGCTACATGTAACGAAGTTACTCACAGCACTGTATAAACCTCGCAATATAACAATAGAACATCGTCACAAGTTCTTTTCCTATTGAATTATTTAGAAAACCTCTTTGATCATGTTATAAATAACTTAAGAACCTCTTCCTTAGGCCTGCCTGTAAAAACTGACTGGTTAAAACTGCGACCATTATGGAATGGTTAGTACAATCAATATTAATTGGTTGTAATCATTTGGTTATTTTAACCAAATAAAATTGGTTGCAACCTTTGCAAATGGTTATTTTAACCAATTGTGAATGGGCTGAAATTGAGTTATTGAAAGTACTTTGTCAAAATAACCATTCTAAATTGGTAGCGACCAATAAGGAATGGTTATTTAATTTCAACCAATTATTAATTGGTTGACTAACACATCTTATAAAAAAAAAACACCTTTCAAAAAACACACCGTTCATAATAACACACCTTAAGAATAACACAGCATTTGACTAACACATCTTATAAAAAACACACCTTTCACAATAACACTTAAGAATAAGACACCTTTTGAGTGACACATCTTTAAGAGGAATACACCTTTCGAAAAACATAGCACATCTTTTCAAATAATTCACTGTTCAAATAGAATACTTTCGGTAGTAATAACAAACGCTTTGGTCGTAATAATAAAAGACATGTTTTAAATATAATATACAACATTACAACATTTGTTTAACTTAAATATCCCTACGTTTGAAACTTTATATCTGTACCAAACGTGCATAAAGTAATGCCGAATCAAGACAATCAATATGTGTGTAATTTCGAAACAGAATAGCATATCAGACTTGAGCTACTGATTTCTGAAAGCTTTGCGTAGTCTGTGCGTACTCTAACAAGACTACATGACAATGGCAATGCATGATTGCATAGGTTTTCACAAATAGAATCTATGGTCTTATATGAACTGCTGCGGTGCAGGAAGCGCCGAAGCTTCGAGGTTTGCTAATATGTAGTATTATAAATGTAAAGAAGGCCGTTTTTCTGAAAGTTAAACAACGAATCTAATATATTTAGTAGACAAAACCTATAGTTTCGGATTCGGCAAATTCAAGCGATCATTTTGATATAGAATTTATTTAAATTCGGACAAACAGAAAATATTTAAATATGTTTTAAAACACACGTTTCCAAATGTAATGCGACACGCGATATCTATCTCACCGGTATTTGCTCTATTCGATCGGTGCTTACTATTATAGCAAGGCCAGGACCAACCAGTTTTGAAATAGCTCGTTATCTTTTACGTACTAGGTCTACCGCGATCGCCGGCGTGTGCAGTTGTAAACGTTGTAAAGGCTTTGTAAGCATGTTTATGATGAATTGAAGCCAATTGTCAGCCGCATTACTGATCAACTATATATAACTCGGTCACTTGCAAAGCTATTCAAACAAGTAAACAACTGAGAAACAGTGAAATGTCTTGCAAATATTCAAAAACATCGATAAAATGGCAATAAAAGCTTCGTTTACAAGAGACAACCACTGAGTCTGGAGACAACTCGGCCAAACCTCGGTTTCGCATGCAATTATTAAACATGAATATGAAAGTGAAATTTCGGTTTCGCAAAGCCTGCTGGGGCAATATCGCGACCAAAAGAGTAATTAACTTCGTCGGTATCGTGGCGCCTGAGAACGACTTCTTGAAAACATGGCACCGAATTGTCACAGACAAAAGAGAAACATTTAATTCGACGCAACGATAATTCGTCGTGTAACTCGAACACGCATTATCGTCGCACTATCCGTCTGACTCAGACGAATTTAATTGCCGAGACGAATTTAATTCGTGTGTCGAATTTAATCGAGTTATACGTCGCAGTTTCGTCGAGTAAAATTCAAACAATTAAATTCGTCTGAATTAAATTCCTCTATGCTGTGACATTTATCGGAGCCGGCCTTAGTTTATTAGCTATATTATATATCGAAATACTGAAGTGTTGTGTAGGCAGTGTTTTAGACTTAGGTCCTTCTGAGCATATTTCGTTAATATACTAGTCAGCTCAAACGTCTCCTTCATGGCCAAATGACGTCATCCGGGATAGAGCAAAGTGAAAAGATGGTAAACTGCTGAGAATAGTTTTGATAACGAAATACTGACGTTTCAAGCGGAGTCCTTCATCAGAGTAAAAACTAGAGTGTTGTGTAGGCAGTGTTTTAGATAGAGCAAAATGAAAAGATGGTAAACTGCTGAGAATAGTTTTAATAACGAAATACTGACATTTCAAGCAGAGTCCTTCATCAGAGTAAAAACTAGAGTGCTGTGTAGGCAGTGTTTTAGATAGCGCAAAGTGAAAAGATGGTAAACTGCTGAGAATAGTTTTAATAACAAAATACTGACGTTTCAAGCAGAGCCCTTCATCAGAGGAAAAACTAGAGTGTTGTGAAGGCATGCAGTGTTTTAGATAGAGTAAAGTGAAGAGATGGTAAACTGCGCTCTACTTTTTTACAAAATTAAACGTTGTTGTTTTCTAGCCTGATGGATTGAACATGAAACCCGACGATCCGCGCTGGATTGGATGTTGGTGGATTGCATTTATTGGCGCAGCAATCTTGTGTTTCCTGACTGCAATTTTCTTGCTCTGTTTCCCGGCAAGCCGCATCAAGAGTGCGAAAGGGCACCAAACGAAACAGCCAATACAACCGACAGACCTATCAGTCAAGGAAAAATTTTCAGACTTTCCGGCTGCCTTGAAAGAAACCCTTACTAACTGGCCTTTTATCTTTAATACTATGGCAGTGAATAGTACGCTGATGATCGCCGAAGGCATGGTGCCGTTCGTCGCAAAAATTCTCATTATCAGATTCGGTGTTGCAGTAGATAAAGTTGGTCTAGCTCTAACCGTAGCGGCAATACCACCATTAGTTGGTAAATGTTTGTTTGTTTGTTTGTTTGTTTGTTTGTTTGTTTGTTTGTTTGTTTGTTTGTTTGTTTGTTTGTTTGTTTGTTTGTTTGTTTGTTTGTTTGTTTGTTTGTTTGTTTGTTTGTTTGTTTGTTTGTTTGTTTGTTTGTTTGTTTGTTTGTTTGTTTGTTTGTTTGTTTGTTTGTTTGTTTGTTTGTTTGTTTGTTTGTTTGTTTGTTTGTTTGTTTGTTTGTTTGTTTGTTTGTTTGTTTGTTTGTTTGTTTGTTTGTTTGTTTGTTTGTTTGTTTGTTTGTTTGTTTGTTTGTTTGTTTGTTTGTTTGTTTGTTTGTTTGTTTGTTTGTTTGTTTGTTTGTTTGTTTGTTTGTTTGTTTGTTTGTTTGTTTGTTTGTTTGTTTGTCTGTTTGTTTGTTTGTTTGTTTGTTTGTTTGTTTGTTTGTTTGTTTGTTTGTTTGTTTGTCTGTCTGTCTGTCTGTCTGTTTGTTTGTTTGTTTGTTTGTTTGTTTGTTTGTTTGTTTGTTTGTCTGTTTGTTTGTTTGTTTGTTTGTTTGTTTGTTTGTTTGTTTGTTTGTTTGTTTGTTTGTTTGTTTGTTTGTTTGTTTGTTTGTTTGTTTGTTTGTTTGTTTGTTTGTTTGTTTGTTTGTTTGTTTGTTTGTCTGTTTGTTTGTTTGTTTGTTTGTTTGTTTGTTTGTTTGTTTGTTTGTTTGTTTGTTTGTTTGTTTGTCTGTCTGTTTGTTTGTTTGTTTGTTTGTTTGTCTGTCTGTCTGTCTGTCTGTCTGTCTGTCTGTCTGTCTGTCTGTTTGTTTGTTTGTTTGTTTGTTTGTTTGTTTGTTTGTTTGTTTGTTTGTTTGTTTGTTTGTTTGTTTGTTTGTTTGTTTGTTTGTTTGTTTGTTTGTTTGTTTGTTTGTTTGTTTGTTTGTTTGTTTGTTTGTTTGTTTGTTTGTTTGTTTGTTTGTTTGTTTGTTTGTTTGTTTGTTTGTTTGTTTGTTTGTTTGTTTGTTTGTTTGTTTGTTTGTTTGTTTGTTTGTTTGTTTGTTTGTTTGTTTGTTTGTTTGTTTGTTTGTTTGTTTGTTTGTTTGTTTGTTTGTTTGTTTGTTTGTTTGTTTGTTTGTTTGTTTGTTTGTTTGTTTGTTTGTTTGTTTGTTTGTTTGTTTGTTTGTTTGTTTGTTTGTTTGTTTGTTTGTTTGTTTGTTTGTTTGTTTGTTTGTTTGTTTGTTTGTTTGTTTGTTTGTTTGTTTGTTTGTTTGTTTGTTTGTTTGTTTGTTTGTTTGTTTGTTTGTTTGTTTGTTTGTTTGTTTGTTTGTTTGTTTGTTTGTTTGTTTGTTTGTTTGTTTGTTTGTTTGTTTGTTTGTTTGTTTGTTTGTTTGTTTGTTTGTTTGTTTGTTTGTTTGTTTGTTTGTTTGTTTGTTTGTTTGTTTGTTTGTTTGTTTGTTTGTTTGTTTGTTTGTTTGTTTGTTTGTTTGTTTGTTTGTTTGTTTGTTTGTTTGTTTGTTTGTTTGTTTGTTTGTTTGTTTGTTTGTTTGTTTGTTTGTCTGTCTGTCTGTCTGTCTGTCTGTCTGTCTGTCTGTCTGTCTGTCTGTCTGTCTGTCTGTCTGTCTGTCTGTCTGTCTGTCTGTTTGTTGTTGTTGTTGTTTGTTTGTTTGTTTGTTTGTTTGTTTGTTTGTTTGTTTGTTTGTTTGTTTGTTTGTTTGTTTGTTTGTTTGTTTGTTTGTTTGTTTGTTTGTTTGTTTGTTTGTTTGTTTGTTTGTTTGTTTGTTTGTTTGTTTGTTTGTTTGTTTGTTTGTTTGTTTGTTTGTTTGTTTGTTTGTTTGTTTGTTTGTTTGTTTGTTTGTTTGTTTGTTTGTTTGTTTGTTTGTTTGTTTGTTTGTTTGTTTGTTTGTTTGTTTGTTTGTTTGTTTGTTTGTTTGTTTGTTTGTTTGTTTGTTTGTTTGTTTGTTTGTTTGTTTGTTTGTTTGTTTGTTTGTTTGTTTGTTTGTTTGTTTGTTTGTTTGTTTGTTTGTTTGTTTGTTTGTTTGTTTGTTTGTTTGTTTGTTTGTTTGTTTGTTTGTTTGTTTGTTTGTTTGTTTGTTTGTTTGTTTGTTTGTTTGTTTGTTTGTTTGTTTGTTTGTTTGTTTGTTTGTTTGTTTGTTTGTTTGTTTGTTTGTTTGTTTGTTTGTTTGTTTGTTTGTTTGTTTGTTTGTTTGTTTGTTTGTTTGTTTGTTTGTTTGTTTGTTTGTTTGTTTGTTTGTTTGTTTGTTTGTTTGTTTGTTTGTTTGTTTGTTTGTTTGTTTGTTTGTTTGTTTGTTTGTTTGTTTGTTTGTTTGTTTGTTTGTTTGTTTGTTTGTTTGTTTGTTTGTTTGTTTGTTTGTTTGTTTGTTTGTTTGTTTGTTTGTTTGTTTGTTTGTTTGTTTGTTTGTTTGTTTGTTTGTTTGTTTGTTTGTTTGTTTGTTTGTTTGTTTGTTTGTTTGTTTGTTTGTTTGTTTGTTTGTTTGTTTGTTTGTTTGTTTGTTTGTTTGTTTGTTTGTTTGTTTGTTTGTTTGTTTGTTTGTTTGTTTGTTTGTTTGTTTGTTTGTTTGTTTGTTTGTTTGTTTGTTTGTTTGTTTGTTTGTTTGTTTGTTTGTTTGTTTGTTTGTTTGTTTGTTTGTTTGTTTGTTTGTTTGTTTGTTTGTTTGTTTGTTTGTTTGTTTGTTTGTTTGTTTGTTTGTTTGTTTGTTTGTTTGTTTGTTTGTTGTTTGTTTGTTTGTTTGTTTGTTTGTTTGTTTGTTTGTTTGTTTGTTTGTTTGTTTGTTTGTGTTTGTTGTTTGTTTGTTTGTTTGTTTGTTTGTTTGTTTGTTTGTTTGTTTGTTTGTTTGTTTGTTTGTTTGTTTGTTTGTTTGTCTGTCTGTCTGTCTGTCTGTCTGTCTGTCTGTCTGTCTGTCTGTCTGTCTGTCTGTCTGTCTGTCTGTCTGTCTGTCTGTCTGTCTGTCTGTCTGTCTGTCTGTCTGTCTGTCTGTCTGTCTGTCTGTCTGTCTGTCTGTCTGTCTGTCTGTCTGTCTGTCTGTCTGTCTGTCTGTCTGTCTGTCTGTCTGTCTGTCTGTCTGTCTGTCTGTCTGTCTGTCTGTCTGTCTGTCTGTCTGTCTGTCTGTCTGTCTGTCTGTCTGTCTGTCTGTCTGTCTGTCTGTCTGTCTGTCTGTCTGTCTGTCTGTCTGTCTGTCTGTCTGTCTGTCTGTCTGTCTGTCTGTCGGTTTGTCGTTTTGTCGTTTTGTCCGTTCGTTCGTCCGTTCGTCCGTTCGTTCGTTCGTTCGTTCGTTCGTTCGTTCGTTCGTTCGTTCGTTCGTTCGTTCGTTCGTTCGTTCGTTCGTTCGTTCGTTCGTTCGTTCGTTCGTTCGTTCGTTCGTTCGTTCGTTCGTTCGTTCGTTCGTTCGTTCGTTCGTTCGTTCGTTCGTTCGTTCGTTCGTTCGTTCGTTCGTTCGTTCGTTCGTTCGTGCGTTCGTGCGTTCGTGCGTTCGTGCGTTCGTGCGTTCGTGCGTTCGTGCGTTCGTTCGTTCGTTCGTGCGTTCGTGCGTTCGTGCGTGCGTTCGTGCGTTCGTGCGTTCGTGCGTTCGTGCGTTCGTGCGTTCGTGCGTTCGTGCGTTCGTGCGTTCGTTCGTTCGTGCGTTCGTTCGTGCGTTCGTGCGTTCGTGCGTTCGTGCGTTCGTGTGTTCGTGCGTTTGTGCGTTTTGTGCGACCCTTCTAGAAGGGTTACCCTAGTAAAAGGGTCACCCTAGTTCATTGTCTTTCCGCGTTTCGTTTACATGAGTGCTAGGGTGACCCTGCGGGGAGGGTTACCCTATCAGCTTGCTAGGGTAACCCTGGCGGCAGGGCTATCTTTTTGTTTACATAAGCCATTTAAACGCGTTTGCTAGTTAAACGCGTTTGCTAGGGTGACCCTGGCAGCCGGGTTATGTTTCAATGAGAAAAAAAAACAAACGTGTACCGGACAAAATGTCTTAACGATTTTGTGGCTGCCTTTCCTGTTCTTGTACACCTTGTGAAGTCTATCGAAGATATCAAACAAATCACGCCAACAATAACATGTAAACCGAAAATATAGTAAAATGGTCACGCAGAAGTAATATGAACCTACTAGAAGAGTTAGCCCTGCTGCAAGGGTCACCCTACTCCATGTAAACAAGGGCTATCTTTTGACTCGCTTCAAAGGGTAACCTACCTCCATGTAAACAGGGCCTTAGCTGTGACCGTGGTCTGAACTGTGTCGTATGGCGGCTGCTTCGAGCGCATTTGATATGCCTCGACACGGCCACGTTGATCTGCGTCCTTCGCAATTCAGCCGCTGGCTGCAAGTAAGGATGATTAGCTCTCCAGTCCTTTATTCTTTATCCTTTATTCACAACATTGTTCACGGCGCCTGTGAACAACCGTGAACAATTTGTGTATTTTTACACGTGTATTGTTGCGGTAAGTAACTGTGATTGTTCTTTCTAGTTGGCGTAACGGCAGGATCACTTCTCGTATGGGCATTCAAGACAGACAGTTCAGGAAAGCGCTCTACCGTTTACTGCTTCATCAGCCAGTTCCTAATAATCGTGGCATTCTTTGCCTTCCGGGTGCCCGGATGCGATGACACAAGTTTAGCAGGCTTGAATACTCCCTACGGAGCCAGGTGCGTACTATAGATCTATGTGTACCGTAGAATCCCGAAAGTAGCGGCCCCCCGTACTTTCGGTTTTATCCACTGATGAGGGCCGCTACTTAGGGGGGTCGCTACTTTCGGGTGGTAAAATACGTTAACATACTGGGAATAACCTGGCCTAGGTCAGGGTCAGGCCGGGCCTGGGTAAAATCTGCCGCCTTCACACTGGCTTTGGCCCAGGAGAAATTAGGCTCTATGTAGCCTCGTTATGGCTAGCTTACACGAAGTAGCTTCACCAGTGTATACCGTAAAGGCGGATTCTCGTGTATTATTAGGGTTATAACCCTTACTAGAAATACATGAACGCAACAACCCCTCGCCCACTAGACTTGGATCAAGTCTGTCTCTCGAGGGGACAAGGTTGAGCGTGCAGAGAATGGGGTTTACATGCTTTTTTGAAACACCCCCCACCCACCCCCTAATGAAAATAAGCACTCCTGATTATACAGCCAATATAAAGACAAACAAATATAAAAACAAATGATATTAAATCCTTGGGATATTAAATTATAGAATTTATGGATAGGTCGATAGGATAACAAAACTGATTTAAATCATTTAATGAAAGTTGGACATATCAAAGCAAAACTTAGATTTCATTATTAAATTCTGGTTGTAAAAAATATATTGTTTTTAGGAGGTTTCAAAAGGGATTATTTCTAGCAAGCCTTTAAATGGCTTCTCTATGCATGTACATTTTGCAAAGGCAGAATTAAAAGTTGACGGCTCAAAAATTACATTTATAATAGAGTCTGAGATAAAAACAATTCAGTAGAATCGGATTCCAGAAAGAAGTATTAAACAGACAACGTTTCAGTCGAAAATTTGGAATCACAGCCAAGAAAACCGACAAAGCCCACGTCCACCACCGACGGTTAATATAAGCGTGATATAAGCCTAAGTGTTTTAAGTTAGCTTTAGTTAAGCTGACTTATGGTTAATTTGGACGAGCAAAGGGAAAGCACGAAAACGTGAAGCTGTATATTGTTTTAGGACAAAAGGACAAAATACAAATCGCCTACCGTTATAAACTTGAAAGATTTTGAGACCACTGAGTGACGACAACACTGCAATTCAGATCGAGGTTTTGTTTACCATACGGCGTATGGTTTCTTCAGGTCCTCTCGTTTCGCTTCAAGATATATTAGACCGGCTGTTTGTATCCTTTTCTTCGTTGTTCTCTTTTAATTTAAGTAGAGCAGGCTCCATTTCGTAATAAACGAAAGCAAAAATAATACTGACAGATTTAGTTTTCTGCATCGCTAGTCACCAGTGTCCAACAATTCTTACCGCGTGACACCGTACCAAACATATATATATAAAAATAAATAAATAAACTATTTCCGAGATTACGTCTCCCTCGCTTTTTCTCCACGCGTGTAAAATGGACTCCACGCATGTCGAGATTAGCACCCTCACCGGGCTCCGGGCCTTCGGCCCTCCGCCCGGCTCGGGGATTATTTCTAACGCTAAAGTTATCCAGCTGTTCCTGGATGTTCTGATCACTCCACATCGTGATTAGATACTCTGTTTCGTCATCCGTCCAATGATTTGCCATGAGCAATACAAAAAATTAAACTAATCGAAGCCGAGAACCGATCGAGAAGCTGTTCTGGCGCGTATTATTATAATTTGCTGCGTTAAAACCTACCAACGTTCATTGCGGGCTCCCATTACCATGGCAATGAAACCAATCTCAGGTCAGGTCCAGGTAAAACCCGTTTACACTAGGCCTAGGTCAGGGTCAGGGTCAGGTCAGGGTCAGGCCCAGGCCCAGGCCAACTACTTTCGTTGGCCTGGTTTGCCGGCCACTACTTACACGGGGCCGCTACTTACGAGGGGGCACTACTTACGAGTGGCCACTACTTACGAGGGGCCACTACTTACGAGGGGCCGCTACTTACGAGGGGCCGCTACTTACGAGGGGCCGCTACTTACGGGGGGCCGCTACTTACGAGGGGCCACTACTTACGAGTGGCCACTACTTACGGGGGGCCGCTACTTACGAGGGGCCGCTACTTACGAGGGGCCACTACTTACGAGGGGCCACTACTTACGAGGAGCCACTACTTACGAGGGGCCGCTACTTACGAGGGGCCGCTACTTACGATGGGCCACTACTTACGAGGAGCCGCTACTTACGAGGAGCCACTACTTACGAGGGGCCACTACTTACGAGGGGCCGCTACTTACGAGGAGCCGCTACTTACGAGGGGCCGCTACTTACGGGGGGCCGCTACTTACGAGGAGCCACTACTTACGAGGGGCCACTACTTACGAGGAGCCGCTACTTACGAGGAGCCGCTACTTACGAGGAGCCGCTACTTACGAGGGGCCGCTACTTACGAGGGGCCGCTACTTACGAGGGGCCACTACTTACGAGGGGCCGCTACTTACGAGGGGCCACTACTTACGAGGGACCACTACTTACGAGGGGCCACTACTTACGAGGAGCCACTACTTACGAGGGGCCACTACTTACGAGGGGCCGCTACTTACGAGGGGCCGCTACTTACGAGGAGCCACTACTTACGAGGGGCCACTACTTACGAGGGGCCGCTACTTACGAGGGGCCACTACTCACGAGGGGCCGCTACTTACGAGGAGCCACTACTTACGAGGGGCCGCTACTTAGGGGGGGCCGCTACTTACGAGGGGCCACTACTTACGAGGGGCCGCTACTTTCGGGAGGGCCGCTACTTACGAGTGGACGCTACATACGAGGGGCCACTACTTACGAGGGGCCACTACTTACGAGGGGCCGCTACTTACGGGGGGCCGCTACTTACGGGGGGCAGCTACTTACGAGGGGCCGCTACTTACGAGGGGCCGCTACTTACCGGGTGCCGCTACTTACGGGGGGCGCTACTTTCGGGATTCTACGGTAGGTTAGTTACCGACTTCGAGGTAATGATACATGATATACACTTGTATTCATGGTACAGACGATATTTGTCGTTATTTAGCAGAAAATAGTATTCTAGACGTAGTTTTAAAGTGCTTATATCACTTGCGGGGTTTTAATGTATTTAAATAGAGCGGAAAAAATCTGTTAATAAGTATTTTGCCGTTTTTGATTTAGTCAAATAGTTCCTGACATATTGGCTTCTGAACATGCCAATTCTCAAAATTTCTGTCGTTCATTTTAACACCTTGGGGGCCTCGGACTCAGGAACGAGTCAATCCAAAACAACTACGTTTCGGCGTATTGATTCACAAAAACACATATATTTGACTGAAAAATCAAAATGTCGAGCTCACACCCGTTTTCCAGTACGCACGAGAGTTCCAACTAAGAAGACGGTCGGCTTAGGTTCCTGAGTCCCAGGCCCCCGTGCTTAAAAATGAACGACGGAAATGTTTGGCGAAAAGCCGAAATTGGCATGTTTAAAGGCTTATATCCCAGAAACTATTAAAGTAAATCAAAAACGGCAAAATAACTTATTAACTAACTTTTTTTCCTCTATTCAAATACGTTAAAGCCTCACAAGTGATATAAGCACTGTACTTTAAAGCGATATGGTATGTCATTTAATATGCAAGGTCACTAACATATATATTAACCGCAGCACATCGAAGATAATTTATGCATGAATAAACTAAAAATAATTATTTACCTGTCAAGACAATAACCACAAAACTTCAAGATGTTTTCATATCACATTATAAACCACTTATAACAGCTGATATGGGCCCTTTCTCCCATAGTAGTAACCGCTGACCTTTCAATAAATAAATTATAACTGCATTCATAGAACTGCGGGTGCAGCTGAGCCCACAGTCAAATCAACATGCGAAGCAGAAAAAGGTCAGCGGTTGCCACCATGAGAGAAAACATCCACTGATATTTCCACCATCATTTGGCACCAGCACCACTGTTTGGCACTGACGCACAGTCCACTTATTTATAGGTCAGCGGTATAAACAAGAGCTGTTAGATAAAGTGTTATTAAAATGCATGTAACCCCAAATTTATCATCTAAATACGTTCTACCTTTGGCAAATACACGCGTAAAAATCTCGCAAGTTGTTACAGCATTGTTGCCTGAACAATACAGCATTGTTGCCTGAACAATACAGCATTGTTGCCTGAACAATACGGCATTGTTGCCTGAAGAATACAGCATTGTTGCCTGAACAACACAGCATTGTTGCCTGAGCAATACGGCATTGTTGCCTGAGCAATACAGCATTGTTGCCTGAACAATACAGCATTGTTGCCTGAACAATACAGCATTGTTGCCTGAGCAATACAGCATTGTTGCCTGAACAATACAGCATTGTTGCCTGAACAATACAGCATTGTTGCCTGAACAATACAGCATTGTTGCCTGAACAATACAGCATTGTTGCCTGAGCAATACGGCATTGTTGCCTGAACAATACAGCATTGTTGCCTGAGCAATACAGCATTGTTGCCTGAACAATACAGCATTGTTGCTTGAACAACACAGCATTGTTGCCTGAACAATACAGTATTGTTGCCTGAACAATACAGCATTGTTGCCTGAACAACACAGCATTGTTGCCTGAACAATACAGCATTGTTGCCTGAGCAATAGATAGATAGATAGATAGATAGATAGATAGATAGATAATCTTTATTTAACCACGCTAACACCGTCAGCAGATGCTGGTTTCCACAGTGGGCGTGTTTCAGATACAGGTATTACGCTAAATTACATACAAAATAGAATATCTACAAAGATTTACATAAATGTCTGGATTACAAATTTTCAGAACATAGTTAAGTATAATCATGGATAATATAATTAGATAATTTATAAATATAATCTATTATATTACCCATGGTTTAATATAGAGAAAAATGTTACAGTTTAGTTACTTACAGTAGAGCAGAAGCAGCAATGTTTCGTTTGAATTGGTTGAGAGACTTGCTATTTTTAGTTTCTACTGACAGGGAGTTCCATATCAAGCCCCCATCATATAGAAAACTTTTCTTCATGTTATTTGTTCTCGGTTTTGGCAAACAAACATTAAGGTCACTGTTTCGAAGATTGTGATTTAGGACTTCTTCTCTGAAAGTGAATTGATTTTGTAGGCATTCTGGACCCATGTTGTTTAATATTTTGTACATCATTTTGGCTTTTGCTTTCATTCTTTGTGATTTTAGTGGTTCCCAATTTAATTCACTTAATATAGTATCTTGCTGTACTTCATTGGGCATATTTGTTATAATGGGAGCAGCTCTGTTATGAAGCTTTTGTAGACGTGTGGATTGAGTTTCTCCTAGCACATTCCAAACTTCACAGCAATAATCAAAGTAAGGTTGTATTATAGCATTATATATTGATAGAAGGGTTTTCAGATCAACAAATTCTTTTAGGCGCCGAAGAGCACCTAGACCTGATGTTATTTTTTTACAGACATTGTCAGTGTTATTTTTCCAGTTCAAATTTTCGTCGACAACTATGCCCAATGTTTTACTTTCAGTTACTTGTTTGACTGCTTTACCATCAATAGAAATATTTGGCTGACAATTTGATGCTGTTTTCAACATTTGATTAGAACCAATTAATATGAATTCAGTTTTAGTTACATTTAGGTTTAGTTTGTTCGCTATTAGCCAATTTCGAAGGTTTTCTAGATCCGAGTATACGACATTTTCAATTTCATTTATTGTTTTCCCAGCTGCTGTTATATTTGTATCATCAGCAAATAATCGAGCTTCAGTTTTGTTCAGGCATTTAGGGAGGTCATTTATGTAAATCAAAAAGAACAAAGGTCCTAAGATAGATCCTTGAGGTACACCACATATTATATCTCGTTCAGATGAAACATATCCATTTACTTGACATTTTTGGGTGCGATCTGATAAATATGACGTTAATAATGTTAGAGCATCGCCTTTGATACCATAGAGTTCCATTTTTTGTAGGAGAATTTTATGGTCCACAGTATCAAATGCTTTCTTTAAATCAATTAAAACAACGAGGTTAAACATTTTTCTATCCATATTTAGATACCAACTATTTGTGCAGTCAAGTAGTGCAGTAGCAGTAGAATGATGCTTTCGAAAGCCAAATTGTTTCTCTGATAAAAGATTATTTTCAGAAAGATATTCATAGAGTTGGTTGTATAAAATACGTTCCATAATTTTGCTTAGGATAGGTAAAACAGATATAGGTCTGTAATTTTCAGGTAAATTTTTCTTGCCACTCTTGAAGATGGGGTTACTTTTGCCATTTTCCATTCAAGTGGAAAACTGCATAAAGTGATAGATTGGTTAAATATATATGTCAGTGAACTGGATATGATTGGTGCAGCAATTTTAATAATTTTACTAGAAATTTTATCAATGCCTGTGGCTTTTGAGCTCTGAAGCTGAGACAAGAGATGAAAGACATGGTTAAGAGGAACTGGGTCAAACGCAGTAAACTCAGATTTAGTTTTTTCGATGTATTGTTGAAAACAGTTGCTGTTGTTCTGGTTAATTTTGTCAGCTAATTTTGATCCAATTTCCGAGAAGTAGTCATTAAAGCTTTCTGCGAAATCACTTAAGTTTGTTACCTTTTTGTCATCGATAATCAGTTCATTTATATTTGTTTTTTTGTTTTGTTTGCCAAGTAAACTATTTATCGTTTTCCAAGCAGATTTAGGATTTTGACTTTCATTTTTAATTTTGGTTGAGAAATATTCTTGTTTTGCTTGTCGTATTTGAAGAGTTATGTCATTCCTTATTTTCTTATAATTTTCCCAATCTGTTCCTAGTTTTGTGATCATGGCTTTTCTTTTTAGTTTATCTCTCTGAAGAATCATGGCTTTTATACTATTAGTTATCCATGGAGAATTTTTTGACTTTATCTTTTTCTGTTGTAGAGGGGCATGTTTATCAAGAATTTCTAAAAATAATTCTTTCCAAATGTCCCACATGCTATTGGGATTATCTGCAAAAAAGTATATATCTTCCCATGTCTGATGTGCTAGATCATTTAGAAATTTTTGTTTATCAAAATGTTTCATATTTCTCATTTCAATAATATTTCCTCTATTCTTGTCTTGAGCAATTTTATTTATTTTTCTAATTGCGAAAATCAGGCTGTGATCACTAATTCCAGTGTGAATGACACCAGTTTTACATATTTTCTCTGGGTTATTAGTGATAAAATGATCCATCAGGGTTGCAGAATGTATAGTTACTCGTGTAGCCTCAATAATTAGTTGTGATAATTGATAAATTTCAAATAAAGATTTTAGTTTATTCGTATGATGATCACCGTTATCTTTTAGCAAATCACAATTTAGATCACCAAGAACATAAATTTCTTTATCTTCATTATCTAGACTTTTAATACTTTCTTCGAACTGAGTGAAAAACTCTGTTTGAGCATTTGGTGGTCTATAGATTGCCATGATTATGAATGGCTTACTGTGTGGTTTTGTAATTTCAATGCATATAGTTTCTATGTCAGATGGTACAATGTTTTCTCTGATCTGATAATTTATGGTGTTACGTAAGTAAATACACACCCCACCACCCTGTCTTGATCTATCTTTTCTAATGAGGTCATAGCCATCAATATGGACCATGCCATCATTTATTGTCGAGTCAAGTCTAGTTTCATTTAGAGCTAGTACATCCAGCAATTTATCAGACATGGTAAGACTGAGCAATACAGCATTGTTGCCTGAACAATACAGCATTGTTGCCTGAGCAATACAGCATTGTTGCCTGAACAATACAGCATTGTTGCCTGAACAATACAGCATTGTTGCCTGAACAATACAGCATTGTTACCTGAACAACACAGCATTGTTGCCTGAACAATACAGCATTGTTGCCTGAGCAATACAGCATTGTTGCCTGAACAATACAGCATTGTTGCCTGAACAATACAGCATTGTTACCTGAACAACACAGCATTGTTGCCTGAACAATACAGCATTGTTGCCTGAGCAATACAGCATTGTTGCCTGAACAATACAGCATTGTTGCCTGAACAATACAGCATTGTTGCCTGAACAATACAGCATTGTTGCCTGAACAATACAGCATTGTTGCCTGAACAATACGGCATTGTTGCCTGAACAATACAGCATTGTTGCCTGAACAATGCTGTAACAACTTGCAACAATGCTGTAACAACTTGCAACAATGCTGTAACAACTTGCAACAATGCTGTAACAACTTGCAACAACGCTGTAACAACTTGCAACAATGCTGTAACAACTTGTCGACATATGTGAACAACATTGATAAATGAACAACATTGTTCATCATTGTTTCAACAAGTTGTTACTGCTTGATGAAACAACAACCGTTGTTCACGCATGTTGAAACAACCGAAGAACGTGTTGATACATCAACCATGTTCACCATTGTTGTAACATTGTTGTTCATCGTTGTTATTTCGTCATACTGTTACAACATGTTGTATCATGTGGGAACAACGTTGTTGGCTATAAAAAATGTCCTGTTGGAACAACTTGTTCGTGACTGTTGATTTATCCGTGAACAAGTTGTTCGAACCATAAGTGAACAACTTGTTGACAACTTGTTCACGGCGAGCATGCACAACATTGTTCACGGCGAGCAGCACAACATTGTTCACGGCGAGCAGCACAACGTTGTTCACGGCGAGCAGCACAACATTGTTCACGGCTGTTGACAACCGTGAACAAGTTGTGCATTTTTACGCGTGTAGTTGAACAACGAAATATCTTTTAGATTGGAGCTACCTTTATTGCTTTAATAGAGATTTTTGTTTTCAAAATGGTAATGAGATGACGCGAAAGTAGTCATCATTATCTATACAATATTTATTTGCAGGAGTGACATGACCCAATTCTTCCATTAGTGGTGTGTTTGAACAACATGTTCCATATTGTATGAGTTTTTCCACAAATTAATTCCACAAAATTTATCTTGCCAAAAAGAGAAAGAAAGCCAAATGCCTACATAGACGTCATCTCATTACCATACTAGAAATTCGAATCGCCAAAAAACATTGAAGAATAGCTCCAATCAAAAAAATATTTCACTGAACAACTGTTTGCTCTCTGAAGAACGTATTCACAATTAATTTTGGGTTTATATGCACTTTAAATTGCGTTTGGGGATTTTACATATTCATAATCTTTGGGTTCTCCTGAGAGAAACTCATAATATATCTTGTCAGCCGAAAATGTCATCTTCATGGAGTTTTTCGCTGTCAAAGTTACCGGATGTGATGTCACAAGAGGCATTTCAAACCAGTTTTCTTTTGTTACTTGCAACAAAAATTCCTCTTGTGACATCACATCCGGTAACTTTGACAGCAAAAATCTCCATGAAGATGAAATTTTCGGCTGACAAGATATATTATGATTTTGCTCAGGAAGACCCAAGTATTACGAATATGTGAAATCCTCAAACGTGAGATAGGCACTTTAATAGGGACTTATTAACCGAGTGCGAGGTCTGTACGGGAAAGTATTTGCCTGAGGTTTTCATACAGACCGAGCGACGAAGGAGCGATGTTTGTGCGATAAAACCGAGGACAAATACTTTCCCGTACGGACCGAGCAAACGAGGTTAATAAGGAATTTATTATATGACTAATGGTTCATTTTATTTTTAAGCTTCGAGCGTTGTTTTTGCCTTCGGAGCATGATGTTTATATTACCTTTCCTGTTAACGTTTGTACGTGTCGCTTCTTGGCCTTCTTGTTTACACCAGTTCGGCTTTCATTTGTCGTATTTTTAGCTTTAATGAAATAAAACCAACAGTAATGTTCCAACACATTTTATTGTTCAGAATATTTGGATAAAGATACCCAGTGCTCTTTTGTTTGTATTCAAATCAACTCAGAAATGTTCCCGCCAAAACTTACAGCCGAGAAAAAAGCGTATTGACCCCGAGGTCAATATCGTAAAATCCCGACCTCTTGGGAACCAATCAGCGTGCGTCGTTTTGCGTACGGACCGGAAATCAAACCCAGCCATATAATAAAACAATAGTGTAATACAAGTAGCGTGCTGCGTAGGCAGTGTAGAAACAACAATCGAAATATAATAAGGTTAGATATACTGCCGAAACAGAGAACGTAGTTGTCTAACGTTTCGAGCGAAGGCCCTTCGTCAGAGAGAAACGTGATAATAAAAGATCTTTGTACTTTTTAGGAACATCACTGCAGCGAGTATTACGGACATTACAAAGAAGTATAATAACACCCCTGGTGTTGAACTGGGAGCATCGTGCAATAAAGACTGCAGTTGTCATCTTGGCGTAGCTCTGCCAGTGTGTGGGAAAGATGGTATTAGTTATTTAAGTCCTTGCTATGCTGGCTGTTCAGGAATCATTTCTTTTCAGGTATACAACATTTAGATAACATTTGCTGTGCAGGAGTTGTCATGCTGTGCAGGTGTTGTCAGGCTGTGCAGATATCATGCTGTGCAGGTGTTGTCAGGCTGTGCAGGTGTCGTGCTGTGCAGGTGTTTTCAGGCTGTGCAGGTGTTGTCAGGCTGTGCAGGTGTTGTCAGGCTGTGCAGGTGTCGTGCTGTGCAGGTGTTGTCAGGCTGTGTAGGTGTCGTTCTGTGCAAGTGTTGTCAGGCTGTGCAGGTGTAGTGCTGTGTAGGTGTTGTCAGTCTGTGCAGGTGTCGTACTGTGCAGGTGTCGTGCTGTGCAGGTGTCGTGCTGTGCAGGTGTTGTCAGGCTGTGCAGGTGTCGTGCTGTGCAGGTGTTGTCAGGCTGTGCAGGTGTCGTGCTGTGCAGGTGTTGTCAAGCTGTGCAGGCGTCGTGCTGTGCAGATGTTGTCAGGCTGTGCAGGTGTCATGCTGTGCAGGTGTTGTCAGGCTGTGCAGGTGTCGTACTGTGCAGGTGTCCTGCTGTGCAGGTGTTGTCAGGCCATGCATGTGCCGTGCTGTGTAGTTGTTGTCAGGCTGTGCAGGTGTTGTCAAGCAGTTTGGCTGTGCAGGTGTCGTGCTGTGCAGATGTTGTCAGGCTGTGCAGGTGTTGTCAGGCTGTGCAGGTGTTGTCAAGCAGTCAGGCTGTGCAGGTGTCGTGCTGTGCAGGTGTTGTTAGGTTGTGCAGGTGTTATCAGGTTGTGCAGGTGGTGTCAGACTGTGCAGGTGTTGTCAAGCAGAATCAGGCTGTGCAGGTGTCGTTCTGTGCAGGTGTTGTCAAGCAGAGTCAGGCTGTGCAGGTGTCGTGCTGTGCAGGTGTTGTCAGGCTGTGCAGGTGTTTTCAGGCTGTGCAGGTGTTGTTAGGCAAACAGGCTGTGTAAGTATTGTCATGCTGTGAAGGTGCTCAGTTAGTGGTATAGAATTAATGATATTAATTAATAATAATCTACATTGTGTTTTCTTAGGACTTGACGTTTGGCAATTGTTCTTGCGTGGGGCCTGATGATGGCGTCGGTGGTTCAGTAGAATTTAAATATTGTGATGGCAACTGCAAAAACTGGCTATTATTTCTTGTCTTGCTCAGCTCTTCAACGCTGGCTTTATTCTTTCAACTTTCTCCTTCCAAAGTGGTTGTCATGAAGTATGAATTATCATTTCACATCACCTCTCTTACGCAGACATTCCTCTAAGACAGACACCTCTCTTAAGCAGACACCTTTCTTAAACAGATACATCTCTTAAACAGATACATCTCTTAAACAGACACCTTTCTTAAACAGACATCTCTCTTAAACAGACACCTCTCTTAAACAGACACCTCTCTTAAACAGACACCTCTCTTAAACAGACACCTCTCTTAAACAGACACCTCTCTTAAACAGACACCCCTCTTAAACAGACACCTCTCTTAAGTGGACACCTCTCTTAAACAGACACCTCTCTTAAACAGACACCTCTCTTAAACAGACACCTCTCTTAAACAGACACCTCTCTTAAACAGACACCTCTCTTAAGCGGACACCTCTCTTAAACATACACCTCTCTTAAACAGACACTTGTCTTGAACAGACACCTCTCTTAAGCAGACACCTCTCTTAAGCAGACACCTCTCTTAAACAGACACCTCTCTTAAACAGACACCTCTCTTAAACAGACACCTCTCTTAAACAAAACACTCTCTTAACAAAAGGTTCCAAATAAGTCATCTTAATTGTGTTCAACTGTAATAAACTGTCGTTCTACTATTTTACTTTAGATGTATCCGCCCCGAACGACTTTCGTTCGCCTTTGGCTTGCAGTATTTGTCAACAAAAATCTTCGCTCATATTCCTGGCCCGATCTTATTTGGTCATGTTGTTGATCTTAACTGTGCTATCTGGCAGACAGTGTGTGATAAAACAGGATTTTGTTGGATTTACAACATGGATGACATGATGGATATGATAGCACTCATTGTTGGAATATTGGGAGGTACAGTATATGTAGCCTAGTTTCTAGGCCCTTCGTTTCCGCTATGAGCTTGGCCGCCTAGTCGGTTTGGGTTCTTGGGAAGACTGGGGAGAGGGTCCGCTTGGATCACTTCCGAAACGTCTCAACCGAGGAAGGCCTAGATACTAGGCTATAGTATATGTAAAATTTAGAGGTGTGCGAATCCGATCCGAATCGGAATCCGGTCCGATCCGAATCCGATCCGATCCGAATCCGATCCGATCCGAATCCGATCTGATTGGATTCGGATCGGATTCGGACTAGACTTTTATCGTTGGATCTCTGATCTCTATATACAACTGGATGGGCCACAGAATAGTAATACAACCAGAAGTCCAACACGCGTCTTATATCCTCGCGCATGTCGCCTCGCGCATCTTGATTCCTCGCCATCCTACGCCATCCCACGCCATCCTGGCAAGTTTCCCCGGCACTTTGGACCTTCAAAAGAAGGTTAAAACTGCCGGGGAAACTTGCCAGGATGGCGTAGGATGGCGTAGGACATTGCGTAGGATCGCGTAGGATGGCGTCGGACGGCGTAAAATATCGCGCCTGCGTATTGAAGAAATGCGGACAAGTTTTCACTCGGCTTGGACTTCTGATTGTATTACTATTTTGTGATTGGGCCGGATTTTGCGTGCCAGTTGTATGATGACGTGACCCACCAGCTTTCGTAGATTGAAAACAGACAAAAAGAGTTATTTTAAGAAAATTTAAACGAATGTAAGGACACAGGAAGTACTTAATAAGGTTTAAGTCGTTAATTTCTTGTATTTGTTTCTGTTACTGAGCTATAAAACCTTTAAATTTCGTTGTTTTTCTTCAGTGCCGACAACGAAGAAAGTTCACGATAATATAAACTGAAAAACAGACTAAAATCTACGAAGAATTCAATTCCAAGCCTGAAATTGTACCATTTATAGTAATCTTAATGCCTTAACAGTATCTCGTGTTATGTACTTGCCATCCGTTGACTGTATTCGTTGTTAAACAGTGAAACTAAACGAACCGGCATCTCATTGTTGTTTGCTTTACGGCTTTTCCGACTCCCCCGGCAGAGAATACTTAATATTCCTACCCCAGGATAATCTGACCGTGCCGACGTCAAGATTGCTTATGCTGGTCAACTTTAGGATTGGGAACAAGTTCTAAGGCCGCAATGCGTCATATGTTCCACTACGTAAGATGGCGGTGACTGCCGGCCATAGGGAAGGGACCATCCAGTTTCAGATCGGATCAAATTTTATTCTTCTTTTCTCAGATCGGACCGAATTAGATTTTGCACTTTTTTTACCCGCATCAGATTCACGTTTGTCATTGTTTTTGTCACAAAATGAACAAATTCACTAGTTCTATGTACGTTGCACAACAAATGAAGGCTATTATTACATAAGGTTATTATTGTATAGTAGTTTTCGTAAATTTATTTGTTCATTGGTTTTCTTTTCGGAAAGTTTGCGCAACTATTGCAACATATACCGCTGTCAGCCCATTCTCTTCCTCAAATTGACTGTATATACTAATTGTAATCAAGCTATCAAATTGCGTGTGGGAGTCAATTTTTCAACGAATTAAAAAACTAATTCCTACCCCCACCCCAACCCCAAACCACAACCCCCCGGAAACCCTAAAGCTAACCACAACCCCCCGGTAGCCCTAAGCCTAATTACAACCCTCCGGAAAATAGGAGACCAGGTTGCCGGTTTTTTAATTTTTTCGGACCGGACCGGATCGGATCGGATTTGAGCAGCTGTTTTCGGATCGGATCGGATCGGACGACTACGATTTTTTGGCTTTGGAACGGATCGGATCAGATTCGGATTGATAGTTTTGGCAAGACCACTAATGTGCATGGTTCAAATACAGTGAGAAAATTTTTCATGATTTCTTACACTGTTGAAGTCAGCCGAAAAATTTCCGCTGACTCGATCGAGTTTATGTCCAACTTAATTAAGTGCACATGATATTCACAAGATATTCCCGCACGTTATTTCTCAAACTCATTAATAATTCATGAACCAAAAACAAAAGAAATTAATGTTTAATCAGTGCTTTGAAATCGGAGGAAAAGTACTAGTACTTTGAAATAATGCAAAATACGTTTTCTGGTCACTTTGAAATAATGCAAAATACGTTTTCTGGTCACTTTGAAATACAAGGCAAAATACGTTTTTTGGTACTTTGAAATAAGGCAAATTATATTACGTTTCAGAGGTATCTTCGGAGTTTTGAGTTTGAGAAGTTAGTTCAAATACTCGATGTCGGACTTTACTGGGATTACAAAGCCCTCGTGCATTAAAAAGGCTCGCCTTTGGCTCGCCTTTTCAAAAAGCACTCGGACTTTGAAATCCCGGTAAAGTCCTCCGTCTCGTATTTCTTACTCAGAGCTGTTGAGTTCCAAATTGAGTCCGGCATTTAAGTATCTTTAAGACCCGTTTACACGATGCCGGTACAATTTGAAAACGGAACAAAATCATGCCGTTTAGGCCTTGTGTTTACACGATACCGGCACAAAAATAACATGAAATGTTATATGCTGTATTTGCATACTGGTGTCACAGGAAATATGACCCCCCCAAAAAAAATGTGTCCCCAGGGACACATTTCCTAGGAAATATATCCCCCACTTCGGAAATCCCCCCCCCTCAGAATGATTCCTACAGGATAATTGATATGCGTGTAATGTGGACAAAACTTTTTAAAAATAAAAAATATATATTTCTGAATGATAAATTATAAGAGCTAAATATATATTTACAAAAACTACAATATACAAACTTATTTGTTCAATAAAAACTTTGGCTTAATTGGGCCGGTCACTAAACTAATCATTTTTACAAAGTTTTGATGGTGGAACACATGAATGTCAAAGTCATTCCTGATCACCTGTCCCCCAGAATAGCAAAGAATGGCACATGAATGGCAAAGCCAGCATCACCTATCCCCTAGCTACTACACCAGTATGACCAATACGGATCGCTTTTGAGAGTCATCGCTCATTGAAAAAAGGCGTCTACTGCGTTTTCGAATCACGACTACCATGCATTATAAATACTTCCGTATACACCGTTTTTTGATAAACGGCAAACTACACTATATATTATATTAATAACAGAGGATTTCCGAAGAGGGGGGCATATTTCCTAGGAAATGTGTCCCTGGGGGGACATATTTTGGGAGGGGACAAATTTACTGGGACACCGGCAAGATTTTGTTCCATTTTCAAATTGTACCGGCATCGTGTAAACGGGGTCTAAGTTACAGATAGGTGTGAAGTTAATAACCCTTTCACACCCGAATACAGAATTTTCCGTACTTTGTTGTTTTACTCTGTGTAAAGCCGGTTTTCCACTAGGCGACTTTTTTCGCGCGAAGCGACTTTCTTTTGCTCGAATCAGTTCAATAGATTCCTAATTAATAATTGTCAGTTGTTTGCTGTACAAGCTGTGTCAGTTAGTAATACTCAGAAAAACTCTGAGCTCTAAGCGGGACTCGAACCCACAACCTTCTGAATGCTAGCCAGACGCTCTAACCATTGAATTAAGCCACTAGAACTCAGATAGCGGAGCAAGGTTAATTAAGGTACTTATACCTTAGACTGTGCTCAGCCCTCCAGGAACGAGTCTTAACCGCTCGGTTACAAGTACTTGTTGGTCTACAAGTCGCGTTGTAACAGTAAGTTTCCAGTTAAACACTGTTAGTTAGTTTCAGAAATTGCAGCTTGATGTTAGTAATAATTGTCAGTTGTTTGCTGTACAAGCTGTGCCAGTTAGTAATACTCAGAAAAACTCTGAGATTCCTAATTAGTTCCAGCCCAGAGCTCATGAAACAAAAGAAAAAGTCGCTTCGCGCAAAAAAAGTCGCCCAGTGGAAAACCGGCTTTAAGCCTGGTTCTCACATGTCGCCGATGGTCGCCGACGCATGATTTAGATGCATGTTAAGTAAAAGAATAAAAAGCACTGCTTTTCTGCATTGTTCTTTATTTCTTAAAATGCTGCTGCACTTCCCGTTTTAACATGCATCTAAATCACAAATCCGCGACATATGAAAACTAGGCTTAACGCCAGACGATTTTACTCGCCAATGGGAGAGCTCCCAGAAATTGTTGTAACAGTAACCCTTTCACTCCCAAATATAGAATTTTCCGTAGTTTATAATTTTTACTCTGTTTACGGTATTTAATAATACCAGACAATTTGTATAGGTAATAGCATAGTTTCGAGTGCAATTTTGTAAAAACATGCACGAGTCCGAAGGACGAGTATTTGAGGTCTTTGAAAAACTCACGAGTGCGTTTTTTTTTCAAATTGCACAAGAAATCATGCTATTACTTATTAATAATATGCATGAAAAAATTTATCATAAAGAGAATCTTTCTTATCAAAATGCTTTGTTCAAATAACATACATGAAAAAAAAAGATTAACAGGAAGAGCTTTTTTTCTAGAAAAAAAAAGGATTTTTGTACAAATTTAATTTGCACTGTATTTAATTTTTCTGCACTGAATTACACTAAAATTGCACTCCTCTCAGCCAGTCAGAATTGAGAAATTTTTTCATGTATACTATTATACTCCTTAATGGGAGAACAACCAGAAATTGTTTGGAGTGAAACTCAGTTGTTGAGTTCAGGCCTCGAAATAAGTGCCGGTCACCGGTCACTGACCGGTAAATTTTTCAGTTTGACCAGCAAATATCGTCGCTTACCGGACATCTATGACCGGTAATTTTTTTTAATACAAAATGCGTACGTACAAGAGCGTGTAATTGTTTCTCAGCAATTGCTTGTGTTTCCTTTGTCCAGAAACTTGGGCCATTTGTGCCGCTGCTCTCGGTCGGCGGCTATATTTGCCTAATAATATAGTTATGTATTCCAGAATTTCTAATGCGTGTGATTCTACTGTATTCTAGTGTTTCTCATTATTCAGGTCATTGAGTTCTTTAGAATTTGCCTAAATCGTGCATGCATGTATGTATGTATGTATGTATGCATAAACAACCTGTAAACGACCACAAGGACTGTGAAATCAAGCAAGTTCAAACGCTTTTGGAAGTACTATGCTAAAGACAAATGAGGACTTTTATGTGCTCTCAAAGTAGACTCACTCATGCCGAATGCACCGCGAGTCGGGCACTTCGCATCGCCCGTAACGTTGTTGGTGAATTTGGCCAATTTCTAGCACCTGTTTACAAAGATTACTATGGCTAACACTATGGATAGTAGCACTTTCAGTGCAAAAATAAGACGAGCTAGGGAAGTACTTTGGCGTCGAAGTAAGCAAATGTTTTTTAGTTATAACTGTTCCTTAGTCCATGCTGAAGCCAGATGGAGTCGGGCAAAGAAGAAATATGTCACCATTTAAGCCAAATTTGAATTATTATCTGCTCTCCTCATTATTTACCATTGAGAATCTCCATTATTATGGTCCTTTATACGCACGCGCGCCACCATCTTATCCCAAATTTCTGGTAATGAAAACACCGCAGGCATTGCGCCCACAGCCTACTAGTATTTTAATGCTTGCAACTCAAATTACACTCATGCGCGATACCTCGTGGCACAGAGGCTGAGCAGCAGTCTTCTGACGCTATGGCAAACAATTGTTCTGTTTGTCAGCGTCCAAAATACCAAATATTCGTGCGTAAATTGTGCGGTTACCATTTGTAATGTGTGTTCCAAGATGATACTGACTATAGAGAAGAAAATGGGTTGGATTGAGTTCCTTTTTCGTAAAAGCACTACTAAGACCTAGTGAAATTGCTGTTTTTTATCTTTTTCACGCCAAAGAAGTAAGCATTTTCTTGAGGATGAACCTGCACAAGTACACTTAAAATAGGCACAAATGAAAAAAATAAAAGATGACCGCTAAAAAATGTTCTGTGACCAGCAAATGTAATTTTTTTACCGGTCATGATGACCAGTATACTTTGAAGAACAAGACGCCTGGTCAGGCGTTCACTCCGGCTACTGCAAAATCACAGTGCTATGCAGTGCTAAGTTCTAAAGTCTATTAAACACATTGGTCACAGACAAAAGTCAAAACGCAATCCAATTCTCCGATAGAAAACACAATTTGCAATAACAAAACACGATTGCCTGTATTTATTAACGTATTTCCACACATGTACCAGCGTTCATATGTCGAGTCTCTTCAGGTATTAAATATCAACACAACTATCAACGGCGTGTGCGATTGTAAGTGTATATAATATCAAGATACTTGCCACCGACATTGCTGACCAATAACTATGTCTGTGAACACACAGAACACATCCGAGACGAGTGATCAGACATCAGGAAAGCAAAGAAAGAAAGTATTATTTCCACACATGTTACAGCGTTCAATATGTCAAGTCTCTTCGCCTTAACACAGCTTCATGTTTACCTAGAAAGTGTCACCTGCAAGTTCACTTAATGAACGGCGTGTGCGATTGTAAGTGTATATAATAATATCAAGATACTTGCCAGCGACATTACTGCCCAATAACTATGTCTGTGAACAAACAAAACACATCCGACACGAGAAAGCTCACTCACTCACTCACTCACTCACTCACTCACTCACTCACTCACTCACTCACTCACTCACTCACTCACTCACTCACTCACTCACTCACTCACTCACTCACTCACTCACTCACTCACTCACTCACTCACTCACTCACTCACTCACTCACTCACTCACTCACTCACTCACTCACTCACTCACTCACTCACTCACTCTCTCACTCACTCACTCACTCACTCACTCACTCACTCACTCACTCACTCACTCACTCACTCACTCACTCACTCACTCACTCACTCACTCACTCACTCACTCACTCACTCACTCACTCACTCACTCACTCACTCACTCACTCACTCACTCACTCACTCACTCGAAAAGAAAGAAGGCATTGGTTCACATGCATATGGTCAGTTAGTCACATGCCTCAGTTTCGCAAAGCTTATTGGTCAATATCGCCAGCGGCCGCGCGGAGGACTAATAACGCGTCGCAAAAAAATAAAAAAAAATAAAAAAATCGCGAAACCTAGACTCGACTACCACAGGTAGCCCGAGTAATTATTTCCAGGCCTGGTTGGGTCAGAAATTGAGTGATCATTACACAGTCCGCAGGTCGACCACTCACAAAAAGTAACCACCCTGTATTTTCTTTGGTATAGCTATTGGTTTGGTATTCTTCTTCCTGTCGATGATCCTCTACAAGGACGCAGAACAGTCAATCTTCAGAAGTGAAATACCGATGGATAATCATGGCTTTCACAACGAGGCACTACAAATGGCATGCCATGATACAAGAATGTGAGATGGACTATGAAATTTATATGTCCCAATATGTAATCCTTTCCTAATTTTTTCAAGTCATTTCCATTATACATGGAGTGACAACTGCAGTCGCAAATATGGGACTGTGTTATTTTAGCTATATTTTTATATGGCTTTTTTATACCGTATTTGAGCGGTTAGGTTGCCTGTATCATGATTGGGGATTTTATATATGCAGGATATTTGAAACGTTCTGAGAAGATTTGTAATTGTCACACTAATCTTGACATGGGTTACCTGTGTCTCGTGTCCAGACCTCTTTGCGGAGTTATGTATAGTCAACGGAGTCGAGATTTTGAGAGTTTACTTGGATGTTTGTTAGCAGTGCCCATTCCCGGCCCGGTCGTGTCTTTGACAGTGTTGCCAACCTTGGGATTTTATCCCAAGAGCTTGGGATTTTTTGAAGGAGTTGGGATTTTTTGGGGATTTTTTTCTCAGGGATTCAACTTGGGATTTTTCTTGGAATTTTTCCAGAGCAAACGGTTTCGATTTTAAAGGTGATTTCAATGTTAATTATTATTTTTTTAATTTACTTGATCATTAGATCATAGCCCTACGTTCTTTATGCATTCGTTTGATTTAGGAAAGGTGAAGTACTCTCTCCAAATGAAGTATCACTGATACAGTGGGCTCAGATTGCTATGTCAAACGGCGATAGAGACCTGGGAACTAGTCAGTAAATGAACTGTGAACCTTGGGATTTTTTGGTAAAAAATAGGGAATCTTGGGATATTTTCAGACCTTGGTTGGGATTTTTACGAAACTTGACTTGGCAACACTGGTCTGTGGCTACATGTGACTAAAATCACGAGTAATGTGACGATTTTATTCCAAGGTAGCAATTAAAGTATACCCCTGAATCGTCTGTAGGTTTGTGCCATTCACGAAACTTCTACGGTTAGATAGAGCGTTAAATTCTGTACAACATATGTGAATTAGAAAAAATGGTATAGAATAGCAACGGAGAAAAGGCTATTTGAACTGACATGAGCGCAAATATCAAATTGCACGATTAAAGCTATTTACTTGGCGTAGTCAAACGCGGTAATATTTTTAAGTATATCCCTTAATCGTCTGTAGGTTTGTGCCATTTGGGAAACATGCACGGTTAGATAGAGCGTTAAATTCTGTACAACATATGTGAATTAGAACAAATTGTATAGAATAGCAACGGAGAAAAATGTATTTGAACTGAGATGAGCGCAAATATCACTTGGCGTAGGGTCAAACGCAATCATTTTAAAGTATCTCTGAATCGTCTGTAGGTCTATGCCATTAACGAAACTCGTACAGTTAGATAGAACGTTAAATTCTGTAGAATAAACTTTGTCGCTTCGGAGGACTTCGTGATATGGTTAAAAATACTTGTTTCCATCGTTCAAACTGACAGCTCGAATGTCAAAGTCCTTTAATTAATATGTCGCTAGATACTAAAATTTAACATACCATGCGTTTTGAGGCAGCACTTTCCTTGCGATAGTAACTTCTAGTATATCTTCCTTTTCTAAAATTTCATCTTCATGGACTTTTTTTCCATTAAAGTTGACAGAAGTGACGTCAAAAGAGGAATTTGTCTATACAAAACCCTCTTCACAGATTCGAATCCTCCTTTGATGTCACTTCCGTCAACTTTCACCGCAAAGAAATCCATGAAGATGAAATTTTTGAAAAGGAAGATATATTACAAGTCTTCTCAGAAGCTTCCATATATTCAAAATATGTAAAATCCCCAATCATGATATTGGCACTTTATAAAGCACCCCCCCCCCCCCTGCATGGACCGTAATTCTCACCAAAAGAAGGGGGTGGGCACTTGCGTAAACATTACTCACAAAAAGAAAGTAAAACAAATGAGGCATTCTCTCTACAACTCTGCAGGGACGTGGCCAGGATTTTGAAAGGGGAGGAGCGAAACTTCTTGGGGGGGGGGGGGGGGGTCTGGGGGCATGCTTCCCTGGAAAATTTTGAAATCTAGAGTCTCTAAAATGGACTTGTGTCTTGACCATTATTCATTCATACCCATCAAGACCTACAGTAGCTTGTGTGTGCAGACTCGATGAACTGAAATGTGATTTCATGTCATTTGAGTATAGTTTGCACGCAGGCTAGTCAAGACCTTGCTCTGATATTTTCCTATACAGACACCATTCTCAGTTAATATATAGAGGATATTACACGGCGGCGCGAAGATATGAATTTTATCTTCGAGTTGGGGAAAGCAATATTTTACGAATGAGCGTAGCGAATGAGTAAAATATTGTTTTTGCCACGAGAAGATAAAATTCATATCTTCAAGCCACCGTGTAATGTTCTTTTTATTATATAGATTCAATGCAAAAAGCAGTAAAATTCTAAATGACATCATCGATATCTTCACTGGTGAGGATATGGAAAATACGACATGCACTGTATATTTCCTAATAAAACACTTCGCATCTATATAATAATTAGCACTATCTTATATTGTTATATAGCTAGAGTTTCACTGCATACAACGATGACTGTCATTGGTTGGTTTGTGGTCACATGACCTTAGCTAAATTTCAATCTACCGAGCGGGCAATAATTGAGAACTTATATTGCCTGCTCGGTCAATAAGTTTTCAATTGTTGCCCACTAGAACTTTGGACTCTTCACGGCATCCTATAAACAAAAGCTTGTTTGGTACGAAAAAAAATATATTTATAGGTCTTCGATTAACTGGAGAAATGTGTTAATTGCTGTTCTTTTGTTCTGAGACTTATGTTTGTTTGGTTTAAGTGAACTTACGGAGCCAGGCGAAATGTTTTGGTAAGTCTTAGCGTTTGTCTTTTGTGTACTTTCCCTTGATAAACATCGAAATTATTCAGCGAAACTCAAGCTATATAACAAAACACTTAATGTCTGATCCCTCGGGAAACAGTTAGTTTTGTTTTCCCTCGAGTCTCGATGTTTCCCTGGGAAAACAAAACTAACTGCTTCCCTCGGGAGCAGACATTAAGTGTATATTGTTATATACCAAAGACTACGTTTGCCAAAGATGAAATCCTATTGGTCAAATCATGGTCACGTGTTGTTCAACAAACTCAATGTTGCCGACTTTCTGCCGAAGGAAACATTGCAATGTAATTTCCTTCTGACGTCAGCTTTAATCGTGCGTTGTTCACGTGAATATGTATAATCGTGACAGGTTACTTCTGATAGTTATTTTCGTCAAAATATTGTGGGACACTTTTTAATTAGTATTACACAATGATTATTGCATCAGATTCAGAAATTTGGACTTTTCGGAACATTTTGAAAACGAGAGCTGTTTCGAGCTTGTTTGGTACGAAATAGTCCATTTTCCAAAAGAAAGAATATCTATACATATCTTAAAAGAAGGTCTGAAGAAAACCTGCATGGATAAATTTAAAGCTGTTCTTTGCACTTGTTGAGTCTGGTGTATTTCTTTAGTTGAATTGAAATTACGAAGACAAAGTCAAAGAGTTTGCCTTTTGCAAGTTTCGAGTCAGTTTGGTGTTTTGCATTTTAAAAGTCTTTGGTATATAACAAAATGCTTGTTGACTTTTGCCTCGGGAAACATCGAGTTTTACGGTCCCTCAGGCTTCAATGTCACCCTCGGGCTAAAGCCCTCGAGTGACATTGAAGCCTTCGGGTCCGTAAAACTCGATGTTTCCCTCGGCGCCAGTCAACAAGTGTATATTATCTGAACAGAATAATAATTTGTAAATTTGTATAAATAATCAATAGTTTTAATATATAATTTTGACCACTTTCACCATTTTTATGCTTCTTATGGTTTGTATTAATATCAAATGATTTAAAACTGAACCTAATTTTTAAAAAAACCTATTTTGTTTATACCAAGCTGAAGCATTCAGCAAGTAAATAATATAAACATTGAAATTTCTACAAAAACAGCATATCATGAATCTAAAAGCTTAAAAAAGCGCCTGGGTTTGTCGTTTTGCCTTTAAATGTAGCTTAGAAAGTGGACATATATTTTAAAATTACTCCTCGTGTATTATCTTTTGTTCTTTTATATTTAATAAAAAAAACAAAAACGCGTGGCTTCTCGTCTGGCTGGGCTGTCGTTCCTGGCTTGAAAAACACATTATTTCTTCCCCATTTCAAAAGATATTTCGTTTCAAGTGTTCTGTACTTTCAATTCAGTATATTTTGATAAAAATTTCCAACTGTTAGGGTGAGTTTTGCGTTTAAAAAAACCCGATTTCAATGGCCTTTTTCTTCAAAGTACCCACTCCATTGTTAAAATGGGGACGCCATTTTCCAGTGCATTTTTCGCGCGCTTCTCTCTCTTTGGAATGGACCAATCAGGAGGCTGGATACGCTTGACATAAATTATCATATTAATCATTAATTTATTCTTAATTATTCACATTTTAATATCATGACATAATTTACTAATTATTAGCATTTAAATGTTAATTATGGCATAATTTATTAATTACTAGCATTTTATGTTAATTGTGGCATAATTTATTAATTATCATTTTAATGTTAATTAAGGCATAATTTATTAATTATTAGCATTTTAATGAATTACGTCATAATTTCAAATATTAGGGTGTCCAAACGTCAAAAACTAATTCTTTGGAGAAAAATGATTGAGAGAAAATAGAAACACCATGCAAAACTATCTGATTTGGTTTTAACCCTAAAAATCTTAAACTTTATTTATTTAACCATGTAATCCATTCCTGCCTGAGCTGACCAAAAATGGTTCCTTTATTGTTTTACTCTGTCTAACACCAGATAATTTTACTCATCAAAGAGAGAACCCTCAGACATCCTAGGCAGCAATGAGTTAACAGTGATTAACCCATTCCTGCCTGAGCTGGTTAAAAATGGTTCCTTTATTGTTTTACTGTGTCTAACACCAGATGATTTTACTCATTAAAGAGAGAATCCTCAGACATCCTAGGCAGCAATGAGTTATAATGTCATTCCACCACTGCTACCACTAACATCACCAAAACACAGACAATTAAGCAACTTCCACAAACATGACAGTGTATTATTTTATAATTGTGCCAATTAAATAAAGCGTTTAAATACAAATAATGAAAAGTATAAATATGTAATGCATTCAGATTCCAACTTCGTTACTGTGGCACAGGAGAACTTTCACTGACTTTTTTGCTCAGATCTGAATAAGATTTAAAGTTTGAAAAAAATTAGTTGCTACAGTGTCAGCACCAGGTCAAACAAAAGAGCATTTATTCGTAGTTTACCTCTGTAATTAATCTGAGTTATCATTCGATCAAAACCATATTGGCCCAAAAGCTGTTGAACTACAACAAAGATAAATTGAGTTGAGTCAACATTTTACTCTGTTTAACACCAGAGAATTCTCTCATCAAAGAGAGAACCCTCAGACATCCTAGGCAGCAATGAGTTAACAAGTGATTAACGCATTCCTGCCTGAGCTGGTCAAAAATGGTTTCTTTATTGTTTTACTCTGTCTAACACCAGATGATTTTACTCAGCAATGAGTTAACAAGTGATTAACCCATTCCTGCCTGAGCTGGTCAAAAATGGTTCCTTTATTGTTTTACTCTGTCTAACACCAGATGATTTTACTCATCAAAGAGAGAACCCTCAGCCATCCTAGGCAGCAATGAGTTAACAAGTGATTAACCCATTCCTGCCTGAGCTGGTCAAAAATGGTTCCTTTATTGTTTTACTCTGTCTAACACCAGATGATTTTACTCATCAAAGAGAGAACCCTCAGACATCCTAGGCAGCAATGAGTTAACAAGTGATTAACCCATTCCTGCCTGCTCTGGTCAAAAATGGTTCCTTTATTGTTTTACTCTGTCTAACACCAGATGATTTTACTCATCAAAGAGAGAACCCTCAGCCATCCTAGGCTGCAATGAGTCCACAAGTGATTAATCCATTCCTGTCTGAGCTGGTCAAAAATGGTTCCTTTATTGTTTTACTCTGTCTAACACCAGATGATTTTACTCATCAAAGAGAGAACCCTCAGACATCCTACGCAGCAATGAGTTAACAAGTGATTAACCCATTCCTGCCTGATCTGGTCAAAAATGGTTCCAGTTTATTGTTTTACTCTGTCTAACACCAGATGATTTTATACTCATCAAAGAGAGCACCCTCAGCCATCCTAGACAGCAATTAATGAAATTAGTTACCAACCTTCAGTTTTGCTCATTCCTTCTCCTCCTTTCACAAGCAAATGTTCCAAGTCGCTACGACTAATATAACCATTTTTGGACTGGTCTCTCAACATGAAGGCATCAAGGATTTCTTTCTCAACATTCACACCCTTGGCTTTTTGCACAGCGAGCATTTTCAAGCATTCAGGAAAAGTAACCGTTGATTTTCCTAGAGAATTGAATAATATACAAATTACATTTTATAATGCTTGCAAAAACAACATTAATTTTACAACAACATTTATTATTCTGACTAAGGAATTAATTTTATTTATAGTCAATTTACAGTCTTTGAAATATCGCATCACAACATTGCAATGTTGATTGTCAATTTGGCTTGAGCAACTTGCAAACGCCTCGTGAAGATTCCTCCGTATATTGCTTTAAAGGTTCGTCTTTCTTTTGAGTAAATATACAAATTTATGTTTAAAATATTACTGTTGGTGGGTAGATAGCATTTAATGTATTTTCAGCCATGCAAATGGTAGTTTAAGTAAAGAAATGTTGAATATTTTTGGAAATAAATATGCCCAAAACGTTTGCAAATTGCTCACGGCAACCTGTCAACATTAATTGCAATGTTGTGTGGGAATGTAGCTCACGCAAGAGAACGCCTGGTTTGACTGTAATTATGAGAGAGAATTTAAGTCTTTAAAAGCCTACCATGTTCCTTCATTATATCTTGAATTTCAATGTGAGTGACAGAATGTCCTAATGCTCGCATTATTTTTGTCAACTCTTCCTTCTCCACTTTTCCATCACGATCCTTGTCGTATAGATTAAAACAATCCTTGAATACTATATCAAAAAATTATAAGAATAATAACTGATAAAAAAACAACGGTTTGATAGAAAACATGAGACTGGCCATCCCGTATGACGATCTAATCTATTCTCTGTCCAAAGTGTCTGTCCACCAAACGTGTATAATGTATTACATTGCACCAAGCTCGCAAATGTACCACATGCATTACATGTATTAATGTACAACTTTCATATCACTTTAACTACAATTTACAACCTTAGCTCTCTATCTGAGCTTCAGTTGTACATATATGTAACCTTCACTCACCATCTGAGTTCTTGTAGCTCAATGGTTAGAGTGTCTCACACTCTCACTAGTCATCAGAAGGTTACAGGTTGTACAATGTAATCTTCACTTATCATCTGAGTTCTTGTAGCTCAATGGTTAGAGTGTCTCACTGGTCATCAGAAGGCTACAGGTTGTAGACATATGTAACCTTCACTCACCATCTGAGTTCTTGTAGCTCAATGGTTAGAGTGTCTCACTGGTCATCAGAAGGTTACAGGTTGTACACATATGTAACCTTCACTCACCATCCGAGTTCTTGTAGTTCAATGGTTAGAGTGTCTCACTGGTCATCAGACGGTTACAGGTTGTACGCACAATTATGTAACCTTCACTCACCATCTGAGTTCTTGTAGCTCAATGATTAGAGTGTCTCACTGGTCATTAGGTTACAGGTTGTACACATATGTAACCTTCACTCGCCATCTGAGCTTCAGTAGCTCAATGGTTAGAGTGTCTAACTGGTCATCAGAAGGTTACAGGTTGTACAATGTAACCTTCACTCACTATCTGAGTTCTTGTAGCTCAATGGTTAGAGTGTCTCACTGGTCATCATCAGGTTACAGGTACATTGTACACATATGTAACCTTCACTCACCATCTGAGTTCTTGTAGCTCAATGGTTAGAGTGTCTCACTGGTCCTCAGAAGGTTACAGGTTGTACACATATGTAACCTTCACTTACCATCCGAGTTCTTGTAGCTCAAGGGTTAGAGTGTCTCACTGGTCATCAGAAGGTTACAGGTTGTACACATATGTAACCTTCACTCACCTGAGCTTCAGTAGCTCAATGGTTAGAGTGTCTCACTGGTCATCAGAAGGTTACAGGTTGTACACATATGTAACCTTCACTCACCATCTGAGTTCTTGTAGCTCAATGGTTAGAGTGTCTCTCTGGTCATCAGAAGGTTACAGGTTGTACACATATGTAACCTTCACTCACCATGTGAGTTCTTGTAGCTCAATGGTTAGAGTGTCTCACTGGTCATCAAATGGTTACAGGTTGTGCACATATGTAACCTTCACTCAGACAGTAGCTCAATGGTTAGAGTGTCTCACTGGTCATCAGAAGGTTACAGGTTGTACACATATGTAACCTTCACTCACCATGTGAGTTCTTGTAGCTCAATGGTTAGAGTGTTTCACCGGTCAGTAGACTGTTACAGGTTGTACAATATGTAACCTCAGCTCTCGATCAATCTGAGCCTCAGTAGCTCAATAGTTAAACGTCTAACCAGTTATTAGGTTGCAGGTTCAAACCCTGTCTGGGGTCTTAGAAATATTTTCTGAGTAATTGAGCTCAAGGAACGTCCACCAAACATCTGTTACATTGCACCAAGCTCATAAACGCACCACATGCACTACATATATACGTACAACTCATCATAACCCTGTAACAAGTTGTTCACAAGTTTAAAGCAAGTTGTTGTAATCATCAAGCTAGCTGTCACAGGTTATTCAACCAACCAGCTTCAGCATTGTTCAACTCGTTCTTGAGTATAAACACCATACACAACCTAGGCGTGCTGTCTGAGCTTGGCTTTTGAAATGGTTAGGGGCGACGTCCATACTCATTTTGCCACACAAAACATCAAATGACGTTTTCATCATGACCCACCCACCCAGTGCTGAAAATGTCAAGTGTGTACATGTATATGAATAATATTAACTAAAAGTACTTTTCAAGGGACAACTCAAATGGTGACACCATCTCCAAACCTTTTTCTCATCTCTTCTTTTCCTCTCTTGCAAATTCAAACTGCCATGCAAAACATCAGACCATCTCTCAAAAACCCACCAACCCAGTCAGAACATCATTTTGATGTTTTGCTTGGCAAAATGAGTATGGACGTCGCCCCTTACAGTGTCTGGCTAGCATTCGGAAGGTTGTAGGTTCGAGTCACATCTGGAGTTCAGCAAACGACAACTAACGACAGCTTGTACAGCAAGAACTAACAAAACAAGTTGCTCCAAGCTTGACAACAACCTTGTACACAGGTAAAAATGCACAAGCTGTTACAGACCTGCAAGCAAGTTGTTACAAGGCTGTTCAACAGGCTGTCACCGTCATGTGTTCGCACTGGCTGTCCCAGTCAGTTAACATGTCTGTAACAGGTTGTTGACAACTTGTAACAAGGCTGATGACTCCAACAGACTGATAACAAGTTGTTCCAACAACCTGTTACCGCTCTCCACTCAACAAGTTGTTAACAGGTTGATGCTAACAAGGTTGTAGCAGCTTCTTGAATGAACAGCATTGTTACAACTTGTTCCCAGACTTGCTACAAGCCTGTTGTGAACACATCCTGTTGACAAGCTGTGATTACGTGACTGTGTAGTTGCAGCAGCTGTATGAAAGAACACCATTGTTACAAGCCTGTTGCAAACACAAATGGTGTAATAAAAGTAGTGTGCTGCATAGGCAGTGTTGAAACAACAATCGAAATATGGTATAGTAGGTTAATACTGCCGAAACAGAGAACGTAAGTGGGCTAACGTTTCGAGCGAAGGCCCTTCGTCAGAGAGAAACGTAAAGAGTAAAACAAACAACTTATACTCTATTACATCGAGTATAAAGCACTTTATAGCTAAACTGCATTAATACACAATAAGAACAGGAACAACAGACTAGGAAGCGGGCATCTCATTTATTCATGTATCACCATGGCACAACCAATCACACTTACAAAAGCTAGAACTTCGATTGAGAGATGCCTTCGAATGGCATTATCTGCTATTAGCACACCTTAAATACTCTACACAAGCTATACCCACGGGACGGGTAGACGTAACTGCATACATTCCGTAACGCTACAAAGTACATGAGCTTATATACGCGAGATAAGCACGTGATCAAAATTAGCCAATCAGATAAAGGTAACCAAGACAAACTAATAATGAGATTCAAAAGAATAAGCCAAACAGAGCAAAGTAACAATAACAAATAAATAATGAGATGCGAAAGCCATTTGCTATTCTCACCATTGACAAGTAAAAAAAGGAGAGTAAAAAATAGAGAGTAAAGAATGGAGAAGTAAAGTGAAAACACTGTTTGGCTGCCCTTGCTAATACAAAAACAGCATCTGGCCGTGTGCAAGGTGTTGGTTTACAATATGGAGGCAGGGGCGGATCCAGCAAAAAAATTGAGTGTAGCTTTATGACGTCATAGTCTGTATATGACGTCATAATCTGTATGACGTCATAGTTTGTGTGTAATGTTATGTCAGAAAAGTCCAGGAATTTGTAAAAATACAGCAAATCATGAGTGATCAGCTCAGCACACCAACAACATAGAACATCATCTTTACTGTAAATCTTATTGTTAGGGAAATTTGACATTTCCATTACGTCATTTTAACAAGAGCTTAAAAAATTGATGTATCACATCAATACTTAAATTGTCCTGACTAAACACCATGAATGATTAATTTAAAACTGATATTACAAATAAATTACAGTCAGCTTCCTTTTGACGGAAATGTTTCAAGTTCCCAAGCTCGTTTTGAACTTCGCATTTGATTGGCTACTTAGTTGCTATTATCCAATCAAATGCGAAGTTCAAAACGATCATGCGAACTTCTAGCAATTGCCTTCCAATTTATATATATATTGTCTACGAACTTATTTCAAACATTACACCGCTGCTGTAGTCTACAATAGTGTATATACTCCATCCCAATGGCAAACGCATTTCAACAGCTGTGAAATGCGGTAGCCCGCGAGCGATGCGCGAAATTTAAAACAGTGTGGCAAATTATACCGTGCGCATATAAAACCAAGCACAAATGTTATCACAACTACTCACTGGTTTATTAAAATTAACATAAAGGCAAAATGCTCTTAAAGATAAAACAAATTACTGAATTGTTGAGCGAAGGTCTTCCGTAGAAATATATCGTCTATGATGATCAAACAATTTTAAATAACTTGGTACAGATATATATGAACGTTTAGTTACCTTACTGGTTGGAGTTCGCCTGACCATATCTTTGACCATTAGGAAACTGGAGGTCACTAAATTGACTAACACGCAACGATGTATTTCCTTCAGGGCGCCCCAGCCCATGGTCATGTTGCTCATATTCATTTACAACGTTTGCGAGCTTGTCCAGACAAAACTGCTTTAAGCGCACTACATTTTCTTGACGACACGTTGCAGCGCGTCTTCAGCTTCCGTAGATAATAGCCTTTCTAACTCTAGTAAGAGCTCAGTCATCACATAATTTGAGCGAATATTCCACTGATATTTGTCTCACCGCGGTTCTCACTGTTTTAGTAGTGTCTTCTCGAGACAAATAATATATAAAAGCGCACCAGGCGACTATGACTTCGTGTTTCTAAGGGCTCAAATTGCCTAAACATGCAAGCATCGCTCATCAACAAATTTGATTGGATACTCTTAATCAGTATAGCTCCCGCCAAAGTTGAGCTATACTCAACAATGTACCTGATTGGCTAAGTCTAAGCAGTGTAGCTCCCGCCAAATATGCGCTACACTGTAAAAAATAGATGTGATTGGGCAGACATAAATAGCCACACGCATTGGCAACTTGCCTTGCGGGGGCGTGAATTATATAAACTGATCGGATGAATTCCTATTAATATTCGATTAATTTACGCGTGACTAATAAACATCATAGAAGACGGAGTTCTTCGAAGTTTAATAACTTGACATAGATTTTGCCTGAGTATACCTGTTTAGTACAGAAGAATGCGCAATACATCAAATTTCTGTATTTTTTTACAAATTTTGACTGATGCTTAAGCATCATTCGCTACACTCTGGATCCGCCCCTGGGAGGACAGTCAAATTCCACGTTTGTAGGCTAAAATATTCAACTAAGTACACTATATGCCGCTCAAAATTTATCTGACAGAACGGTTTTGTCCCTAATTCAAACTTGACGCTTGCAAATACTTCAGCAATGAAGAAGAAATTTAAAAAAACAGCGATAATCTCGTTAATTTGTGATTTTTGGCGTAACAAATCACCAACGCTTACCGAAATCATGCTTGTAAAATTTAAGGAAATATATTTTCATGGCAGAATTTTTGTTTACAGCAATGACAAAATGACATACTTTCAATAACTAACGATTTTTTCGTTCACATTGCATTCTAGCGAGCGTAAATATATCTATTCAACCAAAAACCATTTGTCCAACACACGAGGCGGAGGAGCACAAATCAACAATTATTCCTTGATACATAGATAAGATAGTACAACTCAGTCTTCTTACCCATGACAATATACAAAGCTAACAGGTTCTTCTTTTTTAACCAGTTAATTTTCGATCCTATGAGTGTACAATGCGTTAGATCATCGTAAACCACGTTTGTCCAAACTGCTTTGCTAGTATCTTGTTTACGCACGGTTAGGCACGCTGACGCACGCTCCCACATTCCAATGACCGTGCGTAAAATACTATTAGGCACGGTCTTGACATGTTTTAATTTCCTCTTAAGCAAGCTCAAGGTCTGTATACACGGTCCGGTATTATAACCCATCAATTAGGCACGGTTTAAGCACGGTTTAGGCACGGTTTATAGGCACGGTTTAGGCACGGTAAGGGTTTACGTCAGTCGTCAGGTACGACAATACATTGTCTCCATATGCGTGTGAGGCGTTTAAGATATTAGTAGAATCATTCAATTACATGTTTCTAACTATATGATCGAAAATTCGAAATGCTTTATTTTCGCACGCTAACTTGACATTTATTGTAAAGCGTATACTTATATTTAAAAACCATAACCAAAAATTTAGAGCTATTCGTGAACGTATAGCTAGATTTTAGAATGTGCGTTGATTTCCATGTAACACTACTAATTAATTATGAACAAATAACAGTATAATGTACCTTATATAATGGGGGATTAATGGCGTCCGTGTACTCCTTTCTTTAAGTAAAGCATATACCAATAATAATACCATTATGTATTTTGACACAATTCACGTAGTCCCCGCCGTCCAAATGTTAGCGTAAGAAAGAGACTTGTTTATTCGCGCGTTTGTAGTCCGTAGAGTTTAGGCACGCCGTGCCTAATACTTAGGCACGCCGTGCGAAGTGTTTAGGCACCGTGTAAAACGCCGTATATCAAAAGCTACTGTAGGTCCTTGTGTAGGTAATGGGGGAAACTAGTAGCAGTGAAACAAGGAGACTTAGGGAGACCGAAAGGAAAAAGAAAGAAAAAATCAGCGCTGTGAGTTTAAAATATTATCGGGAAAATAAAGAAAGCATCAATCGTAAGCGACGTGAAAAGCGAAAGAAAGCTAAGGAATTAAAAGCCGCTGAACTGGAAGAAGTTCATGAAAGTGATACCGGTGCAAAACCAAAGAAATATACAAGTGGAAGCTTTAGGGTTTTTCTCTGTATTTTTTACACAGAGAGAAAAGATAAAATCGTAAAATTGTGGCAAAAACGTTCACGTTAATGTTTCAACGATGCCGATTAAGCAGTCGTTTCGGTTTCATATCGTACGGTTGGTGTTACGGATTCAAATCATTCCAGTTATTGTGTGAACGCAAGGCCTTCGACGACTTCGTTAAGAATAAGGCAGCGTTCACACTATATCTTTGGACTATATACAAAATATATACAAACCATGCACCTTAGCAATAGATTTATAAGGAAATCGAAACTGTATTATTTTGTTTTGTTAATGCTTTCAAAACTTGGAACTGAATATTTGGTTCACATTCGTCGTACTCATAAAAAATACGCATAATGCAAATAGACGCACTCTAATTAAGCAAACGACACGCAATTAGTTGATAAAATAAAATTCGGTATACAAGCACTAATGCTGTCACCAGGCAGGCACGGTCGGCAAATGTTCACCGGATAATATTCATTAGCCCACCGTGCGTCGCATCATTTCAATGCCGGGACCACAGTGGTGCTAGGCACGGTCCACATAATTAGCAGCGTGCCTAATTAGTGTTAGGCACGGTCTAGGCACGGTAGAGCGTGCCTTATGCACGGTTAGGCACGGTAGAGCGTGCCTGTTACGGCTTTGGGTATCAACATCGTGCACACAGCCATCTTCAGAAGTGTTAAATAAAAGAAAAACGTTCGTTGAGTCCATGAGGATGAATGGTTCCGATTTTGAAAATGAGATGCTTTTCCTGTTGTTTGCGGCTATGATTACCACCGGAAATGGGTGAGATAGCACAAACTTTCATGTCAGAAATATGATGGTTGACACTATTAAAATGTTGGGCAACAGGCTTGTCAACATCATTGTTCCTCACAGAACAAAGATGTTCAGCAAACCTGTCAGATAAACATCTGCCAGTTTCACGAATGTAGAGCATGCAGCATTTACTGCAAGAAATGCAAGTAAATGAGGTTGGAAGAGGTGCATGTGAAATTATGCCGAATGGTGAAAATAGATTTGGGTCCTGAAATTAATGTGGCAGGGTCAAGAAACGAACATGTGTAGCAGCATCGTGTGCGAGAACAAGAAGTAGTACCCACAGGTGCCTGTAGATTTATACCATATTTCGATTGTTGCAAACACATTTTGTTTAACACAACCTGGGGCATTTTTTACAAGACTTTAGAAGGCAAACTGTCTACTGAAATTCTCGCACAATCACCCACAAACAACTAAAATATTTAGAATACCCGCCTACACACACCGTTTCCGTTTTATATTAAAAATATTGAATCAAACTTGAGTTCAATTGCCCCAAAATTCCCCTAATAGAATTGCCGCATTCTTCAAAATTATTCCTTCGATTGGGTATTAAAAGGACAACAAATACGTGTAACTACATCTTTCTAGTTTACATATATTTCTAAAGAGTTTGAAGTCTTCTCTTTGCTGTAAATACAAGTTGAACTGATGGATTGAAATATTCAAATCTAATTCTACATTTGTACATACCGTCAATTTGATGTTGAGAAAACCTTTCAGCCTAAAAAGATACAAGAAAAAAATATTTCAATTAAAGAAAATATGTTCGAGGTAAACACTAAATTAAACAAACCATTTCGAGAGAAATCAAGCAACGTTCAGCTTTGGATGTTGTCCGATAAATATTGACATTCGAAAACTCGAAAGAAGAGAAGGATAACGAAGGAAAAAGAAGGATTGGTAAGGATAGCTAAGGAAAACTGGGGATAAATGAGAAAACGAGGGGTAAATTTGAGGGGATGTCTAGGGATAAATAGGGCAACCTCGTACCCAGGGTCTTATCTCCGGGGGCGGGGGCGAGCGGTGGGTACGAGGTTGTAAATAGGGATGATCATGGATAAATAGCGATGGCTATGGATAAATTGGGATGTCTAGGGATAAATGGGAGTGACTAAGTATAAATAAGGATGGCTAGGGGTAAATAAGGATTATTAGAGATAAATAGGGATGGCAAGGGATAAATACTAAAATTTGCGTTAGCTTGAAGCGTGAACTATATAGTTCACGAAATATATTTATATTTATATTTATATTTATTTATATTTATATTTATATTTATATATTTATATATTTTATTTTTTTTATTTTTTACGAAATATATTTCGCACGTTCGTTTACTTTTTTATATTTTATTTTAATAACTTTGCCAATAATAACAATAACAATATATATACAAAGAAAATAAATTGGCAGGGTTAAATTTACGTTTGAAAAGCTATAAATTTATAAATCTATAAATTTATAAATTTACGTTTGAAAAGCTACGTTTGACTAATTAACTTGCCTCGTTTTGACCAATGAAATGCATTAGTTCACATGAAATTCACGTGTGAAAAAAACATGCATTTCATTGGTCAAAAAACAAGAGTAGCTAAGGATAAACAAGAATATGGATGGATAAATATGAATAACGAGGGATAAACAAGGATTAATAGGAGTAAACAAGAATAGCTAAGGATTGGTGGGGATAAGGAAGGATAATATGAATAACGAGGGATAAACAAGAATGACGAGGGATAAACAAGGATTAATAGGAGTAAACAAGAATGGCTAAGGATTGGTGGGGATAAGGAAGGACCTCAAAGGATAAGTGGTATTTAAGATGGGGTGGGATTGAGCCTGCGTGTGCCTGAGTGCAGGCTAGTAGTGCTGTCTCTCTTGGCCAACGATCATTGAATATTTGAAGGATTTTACGCGTTTCACTCATGGTTTTACAGCAAAACTGCAAAAGTAGCGAGAAAAGACGCCTTACAATCAGTTCTTTTTCTTCAACAGTTTAAAGGAGTTCTGGTTGTTGTTTTTCTGTGTTTAAAATGGCTCTTGCTCCAACGAGTTCAGATGCTTGTATGAGCATTGTTCACAGTTTAATGTGCCACAGACAGGGAGGAGAATCTGAAGCGTTTGCTAAACGAGCTATTGAATCCTTAGTGAAGAAATTGAAAGAAAAACGAGATGAATTAGAGTCTTTGATAACAGCTATTACGACGAATGGCAGTCATCCGTCCAAATGTGTGACTATCCAACGTACATTGGACGGTCGTTTGCAAGTCGCTGGAAGAAAAGGCTTCCCTCATGTTATCTACGCACGAATTTGGCGATGGCCTGATTTACACAAGAATGAACTCAAACACGTTCAGTTTTGTCGTTTTGCCTTTGATTTGAAATGCGATAATGTGTGTGTGAATCCCTATCATTATGAAAGAGTTGTCTCACCAGGTATAAATGACATTGTTTACTAAAATTTACAGTAGTTCTTGCTGTACATTCATACATTGTCAAATTAATTTTTGGTTTCTTTTTTCTAGATCTTGGTCTTTCGTTAACACGAGGTAAGTCCTGTTTTTATATGTCGTTTATATTCTGGTCAGTTTTGGGACAAAATCTAAGTCTTATTTATTTAGTAGTAAAGCTAAGGTGTATACTAGGACATAAAACAATTGGTCCTTGAAATGAAGGAATAATTTTAATGTTGCTACTGACCACTTGAAGTCATCAAAATGGCATCAAAAGCTGGTTAAAATGCATGCTTTACAGTTAAAGGTGGTCTACAGTCTGTTCTGCCCATGTAGGGAACCCAGGGTGCAATCTGTGTGAACCTCACGCTGAAGATGTGCCAAGGCTTTCAAAATACCATGCCAAGGTCTTCAGAATGACACACCTTTCACAGCAAACCTTCAAAATGCCACGCCAAGGCTTTCGATGTGCTATGCAATTACGCAGCCAAGTTCTACTGTATGTAATATTACGAGTCCAAATGCTTCAATACCTAACATAGAACTGAGAACTCACGTGGTTATATCAAATTCTCGCACCTGGCCCAATGGCATGGCACGTGCCGAAAGCATGGATCATGCATGATGCATGTGCACCAAAAGTTTAATTTTGACAACTTCCTGCACGCGCCGTGTGTACGCCACACCACTACTCTTCATTACTTGTACGCAAAACAAAACATTTTCTGAAGAAATAGAAGAAATCCGAAGAGATATCCTCGCTGAATCACTTGGTTTTCTGCCATGTTGTTCCCAACAGTTTACATTGAGCTGAGTACTTCATGTAATTATCTACGAATGTCATGTTTTGGAGCCCTCACTTGGCACATGCGCAGAATGAACTGTATACCACCTTTAAGAAATGGTTCATGGTTTGGCGTGCTACATCGAGTTATGGATGCATGCAGGAAAAAAGCACAAAAAAAGCGTAAGAGTTGGTCATAGCCAAGAACAATTCTAGATTTTTGAGTGTTCTCCAACTTCCGAAGTGCATCCATTTAACAATTAGACAACAAGTCTGAGTTGTCTATGAGCGAATAGTCAACGAAGGCGAAGCCTGAGTTGACTATTTGCTCATAGACAACGAGGACGGGTTGTCTAATTGTTTTAGTATACACCCTGTACGTACCCTAAAAAATACAGTTTTTCTAGTGCAAACTGACGAAAATGTTGTGTTATTTAACCACTTGTGGGCGGCAAGTAAAAGCAGATTTAATTAATAAAATACGGTTAATTGTATTTCGTTCCTTACCATTAAAAATCTTCATGCTATATTTTGTGGCGTTTTTAGTTTTCTCAGGGATAGAATTTTCTATCAAACTCTCAAAAAAATCCTCCGAAACGTCTGCAAAACGAGAGTTTACTGCCATATTTTTTCAGGTTTGTTTTCATTTTTCTCAAACGTTGTCCATCACAAATAGACAATGGTTGAGTAGCCAATCAGAATGCAGGATTTGTAATAGACAATGGTTGGGTGACTGTGTATACTAAAACGTAATAGAGCACGCCAAACCATGAACCATTACATCTTAAGAACACTTCCCTTACTATAACTGAGTTTAAAACTAAACTCAGGGAGGTTTTTAAGGATGAAAACTGTACTATTTTTTCCCTTCCATTTTAATAATTTTAATAATTTTTAATAATTTTAACAATGTTAGAATGTAAGAATGCGAGCCGTAAGGCGAGCAGCTCACTAATCTTGATGAGGTCTGGGCCGAGTTTATATGCGTTCACAAACTCGATTCTTAGGATTTCGTTGGCGATGATCTTTGGTATACGCAATGTCTACCGATCAGCGGCAGGCATTATTAAATTGTGGGGTAAGCATGCGACGTTATTGTCAACACTCACGTCACGCGTACAAAATTGAGCCATTAAAGATGGCAACAGCCGTTATTGCTGCAAATCAACAACCTAAAACTGCATAGATTGCCGTTCTTCACTTCAAGCAAGAGTGCTGACGCCATCACTCTTTAATGGCTCGATTTTATACGCGTGATGTCCATGTTTAGGAAAACGTCGCATGCTTAAGCTCTTTAATTGAAAATGCTTTGGACGATAACAAGTATTTTACTACTAAATAGTAAATGGTAGCAACTTGCAGCACTTCACTTTTGATAAAAACTTCTAGTTTTAGTCGTAATTAAGCAAACTGTTTTTGAGTCTTTTAATAGTTAGTTCTACACGGCCCTATGAAAATTAACATTTTATAGTTTCATTTTTACTCTTGGATTTTATTGTATTTGTAATTCACTTGAGTTGATAGGCTACCGTGTTTAAATATAGTTCAATAAATAAATAATAATAAATAAATAAATAAATAAATAACCATTTCGTTTATAACAGAGAATCAGTCACAAAACAACGGAAAACAATATTTATTTCACTGATTAAAAATGAGTTTCTCGCTACATTTAAAATTGCCGTGTTCCATTGAGTTATGTAGTATGCATAGTAACCAATCAGATACACCGTTGTATTACATCTGTGTTATAATATACAGTAGAACCTGAGCTTTACAACCCTTATGTTTTACGACTACCCAGGGCTTGAAATTTGCGGTTTCCCGATATCCACGGGATACTAGATTTTCGTTTTGGATACTAAACGTCTTAACCATAGATAATGAAAGGGGAACTGGATAGGAAACTTACAAAACCGGAAACGATGTTTGCACAGCTTGCTATGGTAATTATACACTTATAAGGGGCTAATTGCACCTAACGGGTGGTCCCACATGGCTAAAATCAGACACTGCTGACTTAAGTGATATTACACTATTGTCTAATTTCAGCAATAGGTGCATTAGCTGCTTATAAGTGTGTAATTACCACAGCAAGTTGTGCAAACAACGTTTCCGGTTCTTTAACCTCGTTTGAAGTTTCCTATCCAGTTCCCCTTCCATTATCTATGTCTTAACTTCAGTATCCAACGGGATACAAAAAAAATTACAGTAGTGCACAGCCACAGAATCTGATGTAACGTAATGTCTTATCATGTAACATAACATCTTAGAATGTAAACTAATGACACGTAACGTCTTAGAATGTAGCGTAAAGGCCTGTTTAAACTGATCCAACATGTTGGTCCAACATCATCCAACAATATTGAATGCAACATGTTGGATTCGTTTCAACACCATGTTGGATAATGTTGCATGATGTTGGACATTGTTGGATCGTTCAAACTTTTCATCCAACATCGTCCAACATTTGACAGAAAATGAGTTCATCGACATCATTTCCATGGAGATTTGAGTCATTTGACAGGTGTCGCAAAAATGTAAAAACATGATCGCACTGCTCTCAACATAACGACTTAAAACAAAGACAAAACTCACTCGATATTCGTTACTTTCAAAAAGCTTTATTTAGACGATTGAAGTTAAAATACTGCAACATTTTTAACATAAATAGGAACCTGAGACAGCCAAGCTTCTCACTGAAGTCGGCTATCTTGAAATCTCCATAGTAACTTTATAATTAATTATAATCACCAAAAAACTGACCAATCAGCGAAAGATTATAGGTAATCTCCGATCCCGTGATCATTTTCGATTTTAATTAATAGCACTTGTGTTGGATGTTGTTGCATCCACGTGTCATTTTAAGACCAGTTTTCCCTGGCAACAGGGGTGGTCGTGAAACTCCGGCTCTACTGTACTGTACTGTACATGATATTTATGATACATATTTCTCAAATCATTAATAGTATATTCATGAATTATCGTACCCAGTCCATGAACGTATACCACATCACATGCGTGAGTTTTGATCCCCAATGAAAACCTGTAGGAAACTTCCTAGTGAACTGGATCACATTTCTTAATCTGCATATTGGAATCAATGAAGAAAACACCGCAAATTGTGATGTGAATACTCGTTTGAGAAACAAGATCAAACACTTGTTTATCGTGTTTCGTCAAGGGCACTCCAAACACTCAAAAACGATAAAAATCTCAGGGCTATGCCCCCGGTTTTTGTTTGTTTTCTCGTGTTTGGAACCCCTAATGAAACACTTAAACTCGTGTTTGATCTATTACGTGACATGATTTTCATTTTGCTATTCCTTTTTTCTGTAGGAGAAAGCAGTTTTCATAGTCCTGATGCTGAAAATTTTAAACAAATCCATCATTACGCAGGTAACACCTGGGGTAGTTTCATAAAATATCCATTACCACCTGACAATTTCAAAAAATAAACAATAAAACAAATTCTGAAGAATAACATCGTGTAAACTCAACATTTAAGTAATAACAAGATGAAAAATGAATACAGTAATATTTCAAGTTTATTCCCAACCCATTGTAAAACCAATACTAAATTACAAGCAAGCCATGACTATTTATAAACATTGTTATATAGCTAGAGTTTCACTCGATGCAACGATGACTGTTATTGGGTTTATTAGAAGTAATATTGGGCATTTCACTCGATTACATAGCATGTTCTAGGGATTTTTGGTGAAGGAAAATTCGAGTGTAGAATATATACATTTTAAGACCAAACCGGGACCAGTTCCGAAAAATGCAACTAAACAGGCCTTCTGGCAGGAATTGAACCCACGACCTTGCGATTCTAGTGCAATGCTCTGACCACTGAGCCACGGAGGCCGTTGCCGAGAGCTTGATCGCGAGTTCTGTGTACATTAAGGTGGTAATGCCAGGAGAGAATTGGGTTTATTATAAGTAATATTGGGCATTTCACTCGATTACATAGCATGTTCTAAGGGATTTTTGGTGAAGGAAAATTCCAGTGTAGAATATATACATTTTAAGACCAAACCGGGACCAGTTGCGAAAAATGCAACTAAACAGGCCTTCTGGCAGGAATTGAACCCACGACCTTGCGATTCTAGTGCAATGCTCTGACCACTGAGCCACGGAGGCCGTTGCCGAGAGCTTGATCGCGAGTTCTGTGTACATTAAGGTGGTAATGCCAGGAGAGAATTGGGTTTATTATAAGTAATATTGGGCATTTCACTCGATTACATAGCACGTTCTAGGGATTTTTGGTGAAGGAAAATTCGAGTGTAGAATATATACATTTTAAGACCAAACCGGGACCAGTTGCGAAAAATGCAACTACACAGGCCTTCCGGCAGGAATTGAACCCACGACCTTGCGATTCTAGTGCAATGCTCTGACCACTGAGCCACGGAGGCCGTTGCCGAGAGCTTGATCGCGAGTTCTGTGTACATTAAGGTGGTAATGCCAGGAGAGAATTGGGTTTATTAGAAGTAATATTGGGCATATTTCACTCGATTACATAGAGCGGGCAATAATTGAGAACTTATTGCCTGCTCGGTCAATAAGTTTTCAATTGTTGCCCGCTAGAACTTTGAACTCTTCACGGCATCCTATAAACAAAAGCTTGTTTGGTACGAAAAAAAGAATATTTATAGGTCTTCAAAGCAATGTGTGAAGATTAACTGGAGAAATGTATTGCTGTTCTTTTGTTCTGAGACTCATTTGTTTGGTTGAAGTGAAATTACGGAGCCTGGCGAAATGTTTTGGTAAGTCTTAGCGTTTGTCTTTTGTGTACTTTCCCTTGATAAACGTCGAAATTATTCAGCGAAACTCAAGCTACATAACAAAACACTTAATGTCTGATCCCTCGGGAAACAGTTAGTTTTAATTGTTTTCCCTCGAGTCTCGATGTTTCCCGCGACTTCGTCTTGGGAAATATCAAGACTCTCGCCTCGGGAAAACAAAACTAACTGTTTCCCTCGGGAGCAGTATATTATTATATTATTATACCATACTGATACAATCTCGACATTAATCTGGCGGATTTGGCACGTTTTGTTGACGCTGAAACCACCAAGTAAAAACAAGCGAGCTACACATAGCCTACAACTGTTAGAGTTTAAAGCAATGTTTGAAAGAGAAAATTGTATTTGAAAGCGAAAAAAGTTAGCGAACCTCGAACTGAAGACGTATGAATATTTACTATTTTTACCTAACTTTCTAAAAAACTTTCTAAAGGCTTCTACATTTATAATTGTATAATAAAACAATTATTGAATTCGGTTATCGCATGATATCAAGAATTATCAAGGCCTCTGTTTGTGTTATCCGCCTCAGCCTTCGGCTTCGGCAGATAACACAAACCTCGGCCTTGATAATTCTTGATATCATGCTCAACCTCACCCAATGATTGTATATTATTACATCATCAGTGAAAACAGAGTGAGAAAAAATTAGCATGCAGTGACAGTTCCACTAGTTAGGACAGTGAAAAGAGCGCCTGCAGTCACCCATTGTTATTTTTCGTGTATAGCGTTCACCGGCGAACGCTTGCAATCTATTGTTTGACATGCTAATGACCTATCAGTCAAGGAGAGTTTGAATTTCTGCTTCAGATGTTGGTGAAGAGTTCGAAGAGCATTGCAAAAATGTGCCTTGCATAGTACGGTAGAAGGAAACGAGTTGAAAATAAACTGAGATTGAGAAGAGAGTGGCCATAAGGTAGAGCTGCTCCCAATTAATCGATTACTCGATAATTTTTTGGTTTTCTTCCACAATCGACTATACTTAACAATAATCGGATCATCTATAACAACCCTGTACAACATGATGCCGGAATGATTTAATCTTGTTTTGTTAAACAGACTAGTAGTTTTTATCAAAAGTGAAGTGCTGCGAGTTTCTACCATTTACTATTTAGTAGTAAAATACTTGTTATCGTCCGAAGCATTTTCAATTAAAGAGCTTAAGCATGCGACGTTGTCCTCAACATGGACGTCACAGTTACTTCTCTTTAATAAATCAATATATTCCAGCGCCAAACAATGCCAACTTGCCAAGAAAAGTCCTCGAGGAAGAAAGACAACGTGGTGTAGCGTAGCGCACAATTTAATAATGCCTGCCGCTGATCGGTAGGCATTGCGTATACCGAAGATCATCGCCCACGAAATCCCAAGAATCGAGTTTGTGAACGCGTATAAACTCGGCACAGAGTGCCACAGACCTTGCCAAGATTAGTGAGCTGCTCGCCTTACGGCTCGGCTCGCAGCAATAAATACAATGACTGATTAGGACACGCCTCAGTTAAACCAATTATTCATAAACTATTAGCCAAAAGTATCGCCGTATCATTTAGGAGTGTCAAGTGTAAACCAAACATTCGCTCTGTCTTGTCATGTCTCTTGTGTGTGAACTGTGATAGCGCAAGAAAGTGCGCAATCTATAACCGTGATTAAACAGTGATTTTAAACGTGAACAGTGACTGAATTGTTGGGTGACAACAAGGGAGGCAATCCCCAACAAATTTAGTAAAACCTTTATAAAAGCACCCCCTTCCTTTGAATGGACAAACCACCATGGACATGTCGTATTTAATTCATGACATATTTAATCAATATGATTAATCGATATTAATCGATTGTTGACAACGATTAATCGATTATGAAAATGAACTGATGGGCATAGTGGCCAGCTACATGTGTATCGGAAGGAAAATGTTTATTCGCTGGTTTCCCAACAGTTAATTATACGGTAAGATTTTCACACAAGACGTGGCCCCTTGGCTTGAGCAAAACATCATTTATAATTTCTTACAATCGCTTTGATTCGAATCCATAGGATCTACTCAGCAATCGAAATATAGTAAGGTTACAACAATCGAAATATAGTAAGGTTACAACAATCGAAATATAGTAAGGTTACAACAATCGAAATATAGTAAGGTTAGATATACTGCCGAAACAGACAACGTAGGAGTCTCTTACCTACCAAGTCTCACACCTTGGGCGTGTGACACACGCCTCAGCATTAATTCTCACGCTCACACGCAGGACATAAGTGATCTCACGCTTCAGCTTTGTTTGTAGAGCTCCATGCTGGTATTTAATACTTAACGCTTGAAATCCTGCTAAAAGCGAATTAAATCTTATTCGTAATCTTATTCGTAAACATTTAAATTAAAATTTGAATGTTACCGCGGGTTTTCCAAGTCAGTGAGTCGCGCGTATGCCTCGCAGAAGCTTGCCGCAGTCTGGGGACAAAATTTTCGTGCACGCGATGGCCATAAAGAACGGGCTCAGCTCTGAGAATGAGATTTCCACAAAAAAAAAGGCTGACATGGACTCGGAGGAATGCGCTATTAAAATCATGTTTTTTAAAATTCTTCACAAGTGTGCTGTCAGAATGCGGGAAATACCATTTCAGAGATCCAAATTTCAAAAATTTTCCCAGGTATTACTCAAACTTGGCAGCTATGGAGTCTAACGTTTCGAGCGAAGGCCCTTCGTCAGAGAGAAACGTAAAGAGTGTAAACAAACAACGAGCTTTTATACGGAAGGTAATCATGTGACCAAAAATAAGCCAATCAGATAAAAATGACAATAACAAACTGATAATGAGATGCGAAAAATTAGCCAATCAAATTAAAATAACAATAACAAATCGATAATGAGATGCGAAAGACATTTGCTATTCATACCGTCGATGAGCAAGAAGGAGGGGGTGTAAAAAGAATGAGCGAGAGTAAAAATAAATAAATATATAAAGTGAAAACGCCGTTTGTGTCCGTCCTTGCTAAACAGAAACAATGTCTTCAGAGGTGTTAAATAAAAGAAAAACGTTCGTTGAGTCCGTGAAGATGAATGGTACCAATTTTGAAAATGAGACGCTTTTCTAGTCTTTTGCGGCTGACATTACCGCCAGAAATGGGTCAGATGGCCCAAACTTGCATGTCCGAAATACAATGGTTGGCACTATTAAAATGTCGGGCAACAGGCTTGTCAACATTATTGTTCCTCACAGAACGAAGATGTTCAGCAAACCTGTCAGATAAACGTCTGCCAGTTTCACCGATGTAAAGGTTGGATGTATAATAAAGTTAGATATACTGCGGAAACAGAGAACGTAGGAGTCTAACGTTTCGAGTGAAGGCCCTTCGTCAGAGAGAAACGTTTCTCTCTGACGAAGGGCCTTCACTCGCAACGTTAGACTCCTACGTTCTCTGTTTCCGCAGTATGTCTAACCTTAATTAATTCTTTGAACGTTTTCATGGCGATAAAGTAATATAAATAAGTTTTGTGGAAACACCACGTAAAACATTTCTTTGCTAAGCTTTCGACCTGTTGACTCAAGCCTTCATCAGAGCAATGACAACAAACTGTTGGCTCACGTCATTTATAAACTAAGCAACTGATCAATTAAAACACGTAAGAATACAAGAAGGAATCTCGCAACTCGCCTGAAGGAACACAAGACATGTTGCATAAAAGCGCAACAAGAAAAGTCTGCTGTTGCCAAACACGCTTGGAAGTATGACCATCGTATTAAGTGGGAAGAGTCATCACTCTTAGCCAGCGACAAGCAATACTTCACGCGAAGAACAAGAGAATCCATTGAGATCGCAAAACATCACACTATTTCTCAGGAGGGACAGCCATTAAATAGCACGTGGCCTGCCCTATTCGGAGAACATTCTTGATTTTGTTTTCTAATTAATAAAATTAACGTGATGCGCCATTGTATTCTTACGTGATTTAATTGATCAGTTGCTTAGTTTATAAATGACGTGAGCCAACAGTTTGTTATTATCTATTATTGATATGCGTGAGAATGTCGCGGGATGTTATGATTATATTATTGATCGTCATAGTCGTTACATACACGTGTTTTATAACTACGAAAATAATCTGTCTATTAAGCTTTTTAAGTATTCAAAAGATTTTGCAGTGAACGCTATTAACTGTAAACCAGACAACATATAGCAACAGCAGAATACAGTAATGTAATGTTGTCAGACGTTCACACAGTAGTCAGCACACATATACCACACAAATTCCAGAATCAAGAATGCACTTTGATACACATACTCATTCTCATTCATAACTGTGCTATTTTAGTTAATTCTAGATACGTGTTTTTTAAATGGAGTAAATATACATGGATCGCGAATGTCGACTGCGCATCAGAATGACGCGTTCTGAGTCAGGGTAAAACTTATTTCAATGTATAACATTAGGCTGAGGAATTCAGTACAATGAGTTCAGAAATGTAAATGAAAATGAAAATGAAAACTGCAGCTTTAGCCTGATGTTATAAAGTTAATTAAGCTTTATCCCGACTCAGAACGCGTCATTCTGATGCGCAGTTGAGATTCGCGATCCATGTATTCAATCAACTTCCAAATTAATTAAGCTATTTAGTTCAGGTTTTTGAAATTAATAACTTCCAAAAATACACTGTTTTAATTAGGGGGCGGCACGAAAAATAACAATAGGCGCATGCAGGTGCTCCCTTCCCCAATCATCCCAGCGCTTGCAACGCAGGCTACGGAAATAGTGTCAGTATAGGTTTGACAATGGGTTTGAAATAAACTTGAAATATTACCGTATTCATTTTTCGTCTTGTTATTACTTAAATCTCGAGTTTTAATACAAGATGTTATTCTTCAGAATTTGTTTTATTGTTTAGTTTCATAAAACTGCACAGCAAAATTGGAAAGGTCATACAATACCGTATTTTTTGGGTAATAACGGATAAAGGATAAAGGACTGGGGGGCTAATCATCCTTACTTGCAGCCAGTGGCTGAATTGCGAAGGACGCAGATGAACGTGGCCGTGTCGAGGCATATCAAAGGCGCTCCAGGCAGTCGCCATACGACACAGTTCAGACCACGGATCACAGCTAAGATGTTAGGTGTTGATTTTATGGAGGGAGGAAAACCGGAGAACCCGGTGAAAACCCCTCGAAGCACAGGAGAGATCAACTACAACTCTACTCACATGAGTCCAAGCCCGACAACGGGGTCATTCCCAAGCGGTCACCCATCCAAGTACTAACCCCGTCTAACCGGGCTTAACTTTTTGGTGAGAGGCAACAGCACACGCCACCCGTGCTCCCCTGTGTATAACTCGCACAGCAACAAAAATGTCACCTTTGGAAAAATAAATCAGTGTATTACCCGCACCATTGGATAACCCGCAGCCGCTAATAATAAGTTTGGGTAAGGGAGCACGCCAGACTGACTTGTATTTCTTCTTTGTTCGGCATTCCTTCATTTATATTCAGCCATTTTGAATAATGCGGTATATATCATTAGCGTATCGCAGGCGCAGTCTACTGGGCCGAAGGAAACTGTTGTATACTCAGCTCTGTGTATAGCAATATGACCTTTATTACAAGTCCAATGTACTTATATAGTTTGTGACGTCACAACTAGTTAATATTAACCTCAACATCTCCCTCGTTAAACTGAAATATGAACTTACTCTGCACACTATGTGCACAGTATAAATTATAGTAAGAATAAAGTTGTTCTGGCAGTCCGTTGTTTGACTTTCAAATAATATACAGTACAGTACTAAAGTTGCTTCCCATTGCAATCCTATTCAGGCTTGACTTCCATAACGCTGAGGTTTTCGTACTTGTCGTCCATATCTTGTAGTCACGTTTTGTTCAAGATTGTTTTGATTCTGTTGGCTGTGGTGTTCCACAGAGGGAAACTTTCCTGTTTCTGATGTGTCTTCTTCATTAAATACGCTCGCTGATTCATCGTTGGCCATGTCTCTTGGACTTTCTTTTGTTTTTAAGAGATGTCGTCTGTTTCGTCGATATATACGACCATCGGGAGTTTTCACTAGGTAGGACTGTGGCGCCGTTTCATGTTGTGCAATGACAGTCACTGGTTTCCACTTTCCTTGTGATTGCATCCTTGCTGCATCTCCTTTCTGAAGGGGAGGTAAAACCCGCGAACCCACGTCGTAGGATCTCTTCTGGCTTTGTTGTCTGGATCGTAGGTCTGTAGCTGCGTTGGATTGAATCTCTGGCTGTAAGAGTGGTGTGGTGGTAGGCAGAAGACTCTTTAGTCTACGACTCATTAGGAGCTGGGCTGGAGATTTCTTTACACTGTCGAGAGGACTGTTCCGATATTCCAAAAGTGAGAGATATGGGTCTTGGTTACTTTCTTCGGCTTTCTTTAGAAGGTTTTTCACTGTTTGAACCGTTCTTTCCACTTGTCCGTTCGATTGAGGATAACCAGGGCTCGAAGTTGTATGATGAAATTCCCACGCTTTTGAAAAGTTGCTGAATTCAGTACTGGCAAATTGTGGACCATTGTCAGTCACAACCTCATCTGGTATCCCGTGACGAGCAAAGATGGACTTTAGTGCAGTGACGGTTGAAGAACTCTTTAGACTGGAGAGCTTAGTGACTTCTGGGTACTTGGAATAATAATCGACACAAAGAAGATAGTTGGCCTTCTTGAACTCAAACAGATCGGCACCGATTTTTGCCCATGGCCGTTCCGGTATTTCATGGGGAATCAAAGGCTGCTTGGCATTGCTTTTCCTGTTTTCATTGCAGGTGGGACACCCTGAAACCATTTCTTCGATTTCTTTTCCCATTCTGGGCCAAAAGAGTATTTCCCGGGCTCTCTGCTTGCATTTGATGATTCCGAGATGAGCTTGATGTATTCTCTTCAACATTTCACTTCTCAGGACTTTAGGAACGATAAGCCTGTTGTTTCTGAACAACAGTTGGTGCATATATGTAATTTCATCTCGGTGTGACCAGAACTCTCTGACGTCTGGAACGACCTGGTTCTTTGCATTAGGCCATCCTTGAAGGACTGTGATCTTTAAGTGCTGTAAAGCAGGGTCTTGCTCTGTGGCATCTTGAAATTGTTGCAATTTTTCTGGGGACACTGGCAGATCAAGTTCCAAGAGGCTGACCTCTAATTCTTCATCAAGAAGATCTTCTTTCTCTTCATTTAAATATGCTCGGCTTAACGTATCAGGGAGGTACATTTCTTTGCCAGGTTTGTACGCGACTTCTAAGCTGTAACGTTGGAGCTGGAGCAACATTCTCTGTAATCGAAGTGGCGTCTGATGCAAAGGCTTTTTGAAAATAACCTCGAGGGGCTTGTGGTCAGTTTCAACCTTGGTCGTTTGCCCATAGATGTACTGATGGAACTTGTTACAGCCATAGACTACAGCAAGGAGTTCCTTTTCAATTTGTGCGTACCTTTGGTGCGTACTCGTGAGAGCTCTTGATGCGAAGGCGATAGGCTGCTGATCTTGCAATAACACTGCTCCAAGGCCTTGTGCACTAGCATCAACTGAGAGTGTTACTGGTTTGTTGACATTGTAGTACTTCAGCACTGGTGTAGAGGCCACTAAAGACTTTAACTCTGCAAAACTCTTCTTCTGGGGTTCTTCCCAATGCCACTGCGTCTTGCTTTCCAGGAGGATTCGCAGTGGTGCACTGATTTCTGACAAATTAGGAATGAATTTTGCTAAGTATTGGACCATGCCCATGAATCTCATGACAGCTTGCTTATCGGCTGGCTCTGGCATCTCGTGAATGGCTCGTACCTTTTCAGGATCAGGCTTTAAACCATCAGCAGTAAGGAGGTGGCCCACATACGTTATCTGCGTACGCTGGGTCTTGCATTTGTCTCGATTTAGTTTTAAGTTCCTCTCTTGGCACCTGTCGAGAACAGTCTTCAAGCGATGGTTGTGCTGGCTGATAGTTTCTCCCCATACCAAAATATCATCGGCGATGCATTTAACTCCTTCGAGTCCTTCTAACAGTTCTGTCATAACTTTCTGGAAGACTTCTGGAGCAGAAGAAATGCCAAATGGGAGTCTCTTGAACCGGTATCGCCCAAATGGAGTATTAAAGGTGCACAATGTGGAACTGCTGTCATCGAGCTCAATTTGCCAGAAGCCTGAACTTGCATCGAGGATGGAAAATACCTGGGCATTTGGTAGTCGTGTCACAACTTCTTCAACAGTTGGCAGTGGATGGTGCTCCCGTCGGATTGCTCGATTTAAATCACGTGGATCGATACATATTCTCAGCTTGTGGGGCTTTATGACAGTTACCATGCTATTTACCCAACTCGTTGGCTCGGACTGTTTTTCAATCACTCCCAGATCTTCCATTCGTTGCAATTCTTGTAGGATTCTGGGTCGTAGTGCGACAGGCACTTTTCTCGGTGGGTGAACAACAGGCTTTATGTTGGGGTCCACTTCAATATGATGCTTTCCAGATGACTTGATACAGCCAAGACCAGTAAATAGTTCTGGATATTCATCGAGAATGTCAGCACCGCTTTCACTTACGTTGGCAGATCGATCGATTGTCATAATGCGTTGTATTAGTCCCAATTCCAAACAGGTTTTACGGCCAAGAAGAGATGGGGCATCTTCATCAATTATCTGAAATGTCAGGTGGTGATTTGCATCTTTGTGCTGACACTGAAGACTTGCTTTCCCTACGGGGATTATTTTGTGGCCCGAGTAGCTGACCAATCTAGCTTTCGATGCCATAAGAGGAGAGTTATTCTGAGCGATGGTGTTGTAGACAGCGCGTGACATGACATTACACTGAGCACCGGTGTCAAGTTTCACTTCTATGGGTTTGTTGTTGATCAGAATATTTTCAATCCAGTCGTCTTCACTGGCGCTTTGCACCGTCCCAATGAATAATTCGTCCATTTCTTCTTCGATTTCCTCGACTTGGAACGCTTGTTTGTTCCTCGGGGCAGATCGTGAGCGACAAACTCGAGCAAAGTGGTTTTCCTTTCGACAGTTATTACAAATTTTGCCGAAGGCTGGACAGGCTTTCTGATTGCTTGAATGTTCACAATTTCGACACCTCTTTGGCTCGTAGGAGGACTGCTGTTGTTTCGGAGTAGACCTCAAAGGATGAAACCTGTTCTGGTAAGTTGATTTAGATTCCAGTGCGTGGAGGGACTTGTCGTTGTCATCGTTAAACTTTTTCAGCTGGCTTGAACTGGCTTCGCTCGCACGACATATATCGATGGCTTTTGTCAATGGAAGGTCCGCTTCTCGAAGCAATCTCGCACGTAGTTGATCATTCTTGATTCCTCCTACTATTCGGTCACGGACCAGGCTGTCGTTTAGTGTAGAAAACTCGCAATGCTTGGCTTTGTTTTTCAAATCAGTAACGAAGGCGTCGATTGTTTCAGTTGGTCCTTGAGATCGAGTGAAGAACTGGTGTCGTAGAAATGTCAAATTCTTTCGTGGTTCACAGTACTGTTTGAATTTCTGTTTTAATATGTCGATTTTGTGTTCGTCACCTTCCTCAGCAAAGTCGAATGCATTAAATACGGCTCGAGCTTCTTCTCCGGCCACATGGAGAAAAGTGGCGCACTGAACCTTTTCGGTTTTTTCGCTGATTCCACTGGCAATGAGAAAGAGGTCAAAACTTTGAATCCATTTTCTCCAGTTTTCAGCTAAGTTCCCTTCTAGGCAAAGTTCACTCGGAGGCTTTAATTGCTCCATTTTGTCAATTTAGTTCACTCCTGACACCATGTTGTATACTCAGCTCTGTGTATAGCAATATGACCTTTATTACAAGTCCAATGTACTTATATAGTTTGTGACGTCACAACTAGTTAATATTAACCTCAACAGAAACCCGAGCGCGTTCCGAAAATGAAATAACCAGGCCGTAGCCCCTGCTTGCGATACGCTAATGTGAGTACAGTATACCGCATTATTCAAAATGGCTGAATATAAATGAAGGAACCATGCTCCCTTGGTTTGGGACCACAAATTTTAAAAAAGTACAGTACCAGTAGTCGAAAGATGAAAGAAGAATCCTTGGTCTCCGGTCTTCATGGCGAGAAATCGAGGACACTATGGCGGAATCAGACGGACAAGCATGCGCGTAAGGTTCACAAAAACTAAATTCAAGATGGCGGATTGTAATAGATTCGATAGGGAAAAGTTGATAATATACATTTTCAGGTACATGCGATTGAAAATTCCAACATGTGTACGTCTAAGATATCGGCAAATTATGCAAGTATTAACCACAGCAAATTTTGTAACAACTCGTCTAGCCTAAACGAGTTCGCTAGACGCTTATATTTATCTCTTACCTGTGTGTACTGGCGTCTGTTAAATCCCTTACGATTTGTTGAAGTGCGCTTTTCTCAGCGACGATTTTGCCTAGATATGGTCGGTTTGTCTCACATGTGCACGTCTGAATACATTGATCGAGAACGATACTTTGTTTTGCCAATCTTTTAAAGACATTTCTACATCTAAGAACAGGTTCCCGAATGGCTTGAAATATACAGTTTTAGAGCTGCAATTTAATCCATCAAACACCAAGATGATTACCAAAGTTAGCGTAAACAATCCAAATTTTGCTTGATAACTTTGGGTTCTTGTCCGCCATTATAAAAGCACTGTTGCTAGGGGTTCCCATGATCCTTACCGCTGTATGACAGAAATAATAACCGAAATTTATACGGCAATTATTGTGAGTTTGATTGTACAGGCCCGTCTAGACGATTAAGGTGGTCTCATACAAAAAAAATTTTTTCCTTTTCTTTTTAATATAATTAAAATCTGTTTCTACCAGGTTGTTTGGTAAGTTAGTCTGACTAAAAAAAAGATGCTTTTTCAATACATTATTGCCATGGTTACCAAGATATGACACCCCCCATGGTGAAAAGAGCGTACTTTTATAAACATGATAACTAGATAAATAATAATGATAAAAACCTGGAATAACTTTTATTTAGTCACAAATAACATTGTCTAGGGAGTGAACTAGAACTATTGACATAGAAGCCATAATAAAGATTTTACAGCCTGAATACTAGAAATGTATACAATTAGTCTCACTAAAACTGTTATTATTTCATAACAATTAAACATAATTCAATTCTTTTAGTTCACTCCCAAGACAAATGTATATACTGTTAGCCCTGCACATTTGATCAAGATTGCTTAAATACTTTTTGAGATATCCTGCGCGCAATATCAGGAATCGGGATTTTTAGTCAAACTGAGAAAAATGGCTTTAAAGTTAAATATTTTGATTATTAACGAGATAATCACCTTAAAATAGCAATATATAGTTACATAATGATAGATATCACTTTAAAAAGCTCCTCCCTCATATGTGGTATGCCAGGGGTAAAATTGGCGCTAAGAACACTACGACCCTATTGCATTATGGGATACAAATTGAAATCCGGACAGCACCCAACGGCCCCCAACCATAAATAAACATTTATAGAAGTCTCAAAGCAAGCCACAATTCAAACATTTCGAAATACTAGAGCAATACTTCAATACATCTAATTCACATATATGAAGTAAAATTTAAACATTTTTACTTGCTACGAGACGGACTTAAAACCAGCCTCCCATACTGCCACGACGACACGATTCGCACAGTACTTCTATCACACAGTTCTTCGCATGACAGGGATTGGGATCACGAGACTTTATGATGTCTTTACCCAACTGGTTACATAGTCAAGTCCTCTTCAGACTTTAACACAACAGGAACGTACAAAATACGTCTTGCTATGAGAAGCCATTACGCTCTAGTAACGAAAAACAAACTCGTTCGCAGTACTTTTCCCACGCGGTTGAGGTAAACACTCACGAAATAATAGAGAAATTAGCTTTTTTGTTCCCGCTTCAGCAATAAAACGCAATAGAGATGATTAAGTAGGCTTCAAAGATTGAAATTATTCAAAAATAAAAAATTGATGAATTTCGTACTTTTTTGGATAAGACCACCTTAAACCTTTTGTAATTTGATATTTGGTAAGAAATGGCTCAATAAGACATTTTAGGGAATAACTCTACTTTAATTTATTGTTATAGACTTCTGTTTATGGCCGAAATGATCGATATTTAGCCATCAGAATCTTCAAATTAATATTTCCATCTAGGTCTGAGCCCACAGGCCACTGCCGCTGGCTGTCCTCGATTTCTGGCCATGCGTGATGGCATCATCTTAAGAATTTAACAGATTACCCACACCACCCTATTACCAGCACTAATTATGTTTCCTAGCAAAATTAACAGATAATCCGCGGTTATACTATAGTGGAATATCTACTATCCAAATGTGGGATACTAATTTTCAAGGAGGGATACCAGATTTAAGTGCCGGTATCCCACTGGATACTGCTGAAAATTTCAAATCTCATACTGTACTGGCAAAGTGTGGAGGTACTTGGTTAAAAGATACTGATTGTACTCTCAGTAGTGTTATTGCAGCAATCAGAAAAGTGAAGGCTGAATTGAAGGCCTCCACTTATTCAGGGGTTTCATCATAGTCAATCGAGATATGGTCTGGAAACTCAGCTAAAGTCTTTGGTCTATCTTTTTGTTCACCTTTATGCATTTTTGTGCACGGTCACTGAACACATTGTATTTTAGTATAATGAACGAATTGTCCAATAGCAACGTTTCAGTTCAATCACTCAACCGTGCTATTTAAATATTAATAAACCTAAAACAAAGGATGTGCACGGTGTAAGGTACGGTTCAACATAAAATCCCAGCTCATTATAGGCGCTTTGAAGTTTGCCGAGTTTCCAGACCATATCTCGATTGACTATGGTTTCATTAAGTAGCAGGCTCATTTTAGAAAGTAGGCGGCTGAACATGGTGGCCGCGTTTGTTGGGGTGGCGCACCTGGAAAATGTTTGAAGTCTGGAACCTCGGAAACACCATTTCCAGCATTTTGAGCGAACTGTTTCATCTGATTAAACAGGCTACCGCGAGCATAGTTCAAATTTTACATAAAAACGAACACCAACAAATATTACTATAGATGTTTAAACACAATTATTACAATTCCTTTGGAAAGTTGTAATAAGAAATGCTTACATGTATCTGCACTCGGCGACGGTCTTGATCTCTTGTTAAAATAGTTTAGTATATTATTATTGCCTCCGGTGCGCTTTCTTTCTCGCAATTTATGATAAATAAACATTTTCGTTCTGAACATTCTCGTCCCCAGCCCCTTCCGTGCTGGAGTGGTTCTTCACCAGTCTTTCTCTTCTACACTGGCAATCTTAAGGTCCCTATTGTTTATTAAACAACGCGCTAGGACGACGACGGCGGCTAACAAGCAACATAAATTTTACAATTTAAAGAAGTCACGGTTAACTACTGACTATTATATTTGATATTTGAAGCTAGTTTAATGACTTCCAAAACGCCCTAGTATAGGTCAAAGCCTTAACAACTTATAACAAAATAGACATTTTCGAACTTTCAATTTAGACAACTGAGTAGTGATATGTCAGAATCCATCAAGTAATACTAATACAACAACAGTTATATGCGTTTATTAACCACGCACTATGCGCCTTGACTTCTCCAAATGTAAATATATATATACACACTAGTTTCTACCTATTATTTTTCCTTTTCATATACCTCTAATCCATAGTTGGACATTATATTAATCTATTATACTATTATATTATATATTTTTCGAATCGGCAGTCTCTTTATGGTGTTAATTACTTGCACCATGCCCTTATGTGAATTGGTATTTTGCAACACAATTTACCGACACACTGAAACATATATTCACACACATTAATCACACTATACCTTATGCCACAACCATATACATTCACACACGTCATCCCTAACACTATCTCCTCTAATTTATTTGATTGACATATAATCGCGTGACACATACCATATCACCAACACTCACATATCTACATAAATCAAACGTCATCCATACGCCAGACAATACTGAGCTGAGGACCTCGCAAGAGAGAACTGTGTTCAACTATGGCACAAATTAGAATTGGAATGTCCAGTAAGAACCACACCTTCGGTAGGCCTTCTTTACTTTTTATTACCTTATATTATCGTTATGTAACATACCTTAACTACAAACTAACATATCCATCTCCTTCTCTCTTTACCCCCCTTTTTTTACACTCTTCCACTCCTTCTCAATTCAACCCCATTTACACTCTTCCACGTGTCCCATACTTTCACGATACAAACCACAGAACTCCTCTTCCCCTAAAAATCCCTCCTGAAGAAGACTGCAAGGTCGAAACGCGTCGAGGGTTGCCGGCTTTACAGAAAAATACCTTTCCTTGCACATTCCTATCCATTCACCCTAATACTCTTCACGCTCCCCTTATCTCACTCCTTTTCATACTCTACACTCTTCCTTATACCCTTACTAATATTTAATTCGCTCAATTTCATTTTATATATACGATAAATACACATATCTCCTTAGTTATAAGGATTTAGGGTGAAGGAAAGTTCGAGTGCAGAATATATACATTTTAAGACCAAACCGGGAGCAGTTATCCTCCAATGCGATGGTTCTGCTTAAGCTCCTAGCCTGTATTGTTTGATAATGTGTATTACACACAATGTTTAACACCAGTGTGGGTCCAATTACCTATCTATCGATGAAAATCACAAACTAATATACTATTTAAAGCCTAATTTGGACAAAATCTTTGTAAACAATGACGAAATGTGCCATTACAAACTTGTTTTAAAACTATTAAAAGTTTGCTCAAAACTGCTGTCAGAATGCGGGAAATGCCATTTCAGAGACCCAAATTTCAAAAATTTTCCAGGGGAGGATCCCCGGACCCCCTATACATGCGGACCCAGAACAACTTGATTTGGAAACGGGGCCCCCTTTTACACCAAGTCGCCTGGGCCCCTCTGACGCAGCCAGTCCGCCCCTGATACCGAGTATAGCGAGGCTTCACTGTAGTAACAGAAGCAAAAAATGCACACCCAAAAAAAAAAGGGGGGGGGGGACAACAAAAACTGAGCTGAAACCAACACCGCTGCCAAACGTTTGCGCATGCGTGAATTCGCTAGAATAAACATTACAAGTGAAGTGGGAACTAGCCGTGGCAACAACAACCAGACAGTGAAGACTAAGTAAGACTCGACTATTCATTTGTGTTTTAAAAAAGGGGTAAAGAAAATTACGAAGGGGTAAATTCAGAATATGTTACAGTATTGACAAAGAAGCCATGCACAAATTACCTACCTTATCTTTTTGGTAGTATGCTTATAATTTTAACTTTTGTGTCGGACTCTTGGACAAGTCCAAATATTTCAGTGTTTTCCCGCTCTTTTTCTGAGGACGAGCCTGGGACGAGCTCGGACGTCGCGCATGCGCAAAACGTTTGGTAGCGGTGTTGCTGAAACCTAGACTCAGCCTACCACAGGTAGCCAAAGTAAAAAGCCAACAGGTGTTTTTCAAGCCATGAATCAAGTCATTGTATCATTGTTTGTTTTTATTATTTCTCAGATGGTCAAGCAGTTGAGATGGGTCATCCTCCTCCAGTTGACTGCAAAGGAATGAATGGACAAGTAATAGGTAAGCAAGTCTAGTTTCACTGAGCAGATTCGAGGACATGGAGTCGTTGAATATATCACATCGCCCTGGGTGTGAGCATGCACATAATAATTATAATGAAACAAACGAGATACACTCAGGGCTATCCTCAGAAAATCTTGCAGGGGGGTTGTACGCTCAATTTTGCCGACTGCCACACAATCATCACTCGTCAGACTCGCCGAGTCTGGCCACTGGTGGGTGCCGACTGCTGACTGAAATCTCTTGTCTGCCGACTATAGAACAAACAAGACGCCTGGTTAGGCGTTCACTCGGGCTACTGCAAAATCACGCGCAGGTTGTCACATGCAGTGCTAAGATCTAAAGCCGCCGTCTAAACACATTCAGGTCACAGACAAAAGTCAAAACACAATCCAATCTCCGATAGAAAACGCAATTTGCAATACACAAAACACGATTGCCTGTAACGTATTTCCACACACGTACACAGCGTTCATATGTCGAGTCTCTTCGGGTATTAAATATCAACACAGCTAGCGACATTACTGACCAATATCAAACTATGTCTGTGAACACGCAAAACACATCCAAGACGAGAAAGGCTTGATCAGACTCTGATCATCAGACAGTAGGAAAGCTAAGAAAGAAAGCATTATTTCCACACATGTACAGCGTTCATATGTCAAGTCTCTTCGGGTAGTAAATATCAACACAGCTTCATGTATACGGCGTGTGAGATCGTAAGCGTATATAATATCAAGATACTTGCCAGCGACATTACTGACCAATAACTATGTCTGTGAAAACACAAACACATCCGAGAGGAGAAAGACTTGATCAGACATCAGGAAAGCAAAGAAAGAAAGCATTTGGCATGCACGCATCAGTTTCGCAAAGTCTTATTATGTTTGTCTTTATCGAGACGGCGGAATAAGTTAAATGCGCACTTGACTTGAGCCTGCGCTTTCTGATTAGAGAGGCCTGCGGAGTAGGCTAAGAGCGTGACACAGAAGGAAAAAAAAACCGAGCCGAAACCTAGACTCGTCTACCTGCGGTAGCCCGAATCACGCTATGTCTAAAATCGTTCGATTTTGAGAGTTAAATGATGAAACTCATGACATCGACTTGCTTTAGGAATCCTACTTTGTTGGCTTTATTTGTAGACTTTTTCGGTGTTATCTGAGCGATAATCTTCACTCTATTCACAGCGTTGTTTGACAGTTGAAAATATATTTGTCCACTTCCTGTTCTACTATTGTTCCCAGTAAACCGCGAAACAACCATTTAATTAAAACTACCCCGGCCTGTCTGAAATAGATCACGTGATACGATTTTCTCATGCTTGAAATTTGAAATGAAGTGGTCGCACCTTGATTGTTATTCGTTTACTCTCAACCGTCTCGACACGAGCAGAGCATCAAAACACCTCAGCGAAAGCTCTAGCGTCTTCAGAAAGATGAACAAAAGTATTTTCGTCATCCAGATACTGTAGTCGAAGTTGTTCTTCGTTTAAATACCTGAAGCGACTCATTTTGACTGTCCTTGACTGATGAGTCGCTTAGCCAGAACCGTTGTGTTTTCACACGAGAAGAACACAACAGTGTGATCACGTGACGGTTTTCTGAACGCTTCAAACTAACCAACCGCCTTCTTCCGGTGGCTATATAAAACCATGGTGTTTGCGGTCTACTGGGAACAATAGTAGACAATAGCCTTCATCCAGCCAATCACACGCTTCAATCGTTTTCAACTGACCAGGGCCTCCGATTTCCCAGTGTACCCACATTAGGGTCACTTATACAATAGCTGAATATATAGATGTATGTATTTAACAAATAGAAAATCGCTTGCGTGTCTCTAAACACGAATGACATTTCAACCAGAAAAAATGCCTAGTGGAAACACAAGGTGAAGCCAAGTCATTTGTGTTTATATCACAGTATGGAGCAGGCACGTAGCCAACCAGAGACTGCATGACCAAAAAAATCCGCAGCCTGAGTGGATAAGTAATTGAAGTGTGAACGCTGTCACATACACGCGTAAAAATGAACAACTTGTTCACGGTTGTCAACAAGCGTGAACAAGTTGTGCTGCCCGCCGTGAACAATGTTGTGCTGTCCGCCGTGAACAATGTTGTGCTGCTCGCCGTGAACAATGTTGTGCTGCTCGCCGTGAACAATGTTGTGCTGCTCGCCGTGAACAATGTTGTGCTGCCCGCCGTGAACAATGTTGTGCTGCTCGCCGTGAACAATGTTGTGCTGCTCGCCGTGAACAATGTTGTGCTGCTCGCCGTGAGCAATGTTGTGCAAGGTAAAAAATGAGACAATGCTAGTCAACGGTCACTCATGACAATATGTGGGGATTATCTCAGCGCTCATCAAAGTCTTGTCAGCGTGGTCTGAGCTTGACCTGCGCTCATCAAAGTCTTGTCAGCGTGGTCTGAGCTTGACTTGCGCGCGCCAAAGTCTTGTCAGCGTGGTCTGAGCTTGACTCGCGCTCACCGAAGTCTTGTCAGCGTGGTCTGAGCTTGACTTGCGCTCATCAAAGTCTTGTCAGGGTGGTCTGAGCTTGACTTGCGTTCATCAAAGTCTTGTCAGCGTGGTCTGAGCTTGACGTGCGCTCATCAAAGTCTTGTCAGCGTGGTCTGAGCTTGACTTGCACTCATCAAAGTCTTGTCAGCGTGGTCTGAGCTTGACTTGCGCTCATCAAAGTCTTGTCAACGTGGTCTGAGCTTGACTTGCGCGCGCCAAAGTCTTGTCAGCGTGGTTTGAGCTTGACTTGCACTCATCAAAGTCTTGTCAGCGTGGTCTGAGCTTGACTTGCGCTCATCAAAGTCTTGTCAGCGTGGTCTGAGCTTGACTTGCGCGCGCCAAAGTCTTGTCAGCGTGGTCTGAGCTTGACTTGCGCTCATCAAAGTCTTGTCAGCGTGGTCTGAGCTTGACTTGCGCTCATCAAAGTCTTGTCAGCGTGGTCTGAGCTTGACTTGCGCTCTTCAAAGTCTTGCCAGCGTGGTCCGAGCTTGACTTGCGCGCGCCAAAGTCTTGTCAGCGTGGTCTGAGCTTGACCTGCGCTCATCAAAGTCTTGTCAGCGTGGTCTGAGCTTGACTGGTTTTGCGCGCGCTGAATGTGAGAGTAATAAAGAACAGTTATTTATTTTATTGTGCATTTAGGTTGGCCAAGTCAACAACCAGTCCCACCAGGATACGCTCCTCAATCAAGCACAACTTATTGTAAGTACTACCCAGTTGAGCATGAAGATGGTTAATCACTTGTTAACTCATTGCTGCCTAGGATGGCTGAGGGTTCTCTCTTTGATGAGTAAAATCATCTGGTGTTAGATAGAGTAAAATAATAAAGGAACCATTTTTGACCAGCTCAGGCAGGAATGGGTTAATCACTTGTTAACTCATTGCTGTCTAGGATGTCTGAGGGTTCTCTCTTTGATGAGTAAAATCATCTGGTGTTAGACAGAGTAAAACAATAAAGGAACCATTTTTAACCAGCTCAGGTAGGAATGGGTTAATCGCTTATTAACTCATTGCTGCCTAGGATGGCTGAGGGTTCTCTCTTTGATGAGTAAAATCTGGTGTTAGACAGAGTAAAACAATAAAGGAACCATTTTTAGCCAGCTCAGGCAGGAATGGGTTAATCACTTGTTAACTCATTGCTGCCTAGGATGTCTGAGGGTTCTCTCTTTGATGAGTAAAATCTGGTGTTAGACAAAGTAAAACAATAAAGGAACCATTTTTGGCCAGTTCAGGCAAGAATGCCTAAAGGAAGAGAGATGGACTTAGATAGTGTAATAAAAGTAGCGTGCTGCGTAGGCAGTGTAGAAACAACAATCGAAATATAGTAAGGTTAGATATACTGCCGAAACAGAGAACGTAGGAGTCTAACGTTTCGAGCGAAGGCCCTTCGTCAGAGAGAAACGTGAAGGCCCCTACGTTCTCTGTTTCGGCAGTATATCTAACCTTAGTATATAAGAAGTAATATTGGGCATTTCACTCGATTATATAGCATGTTCTTGGGATTTTTGGTGAAGGAAAATTCGAGTGTAGAATATATACATTTTAAGACCAAACCGGGACCAGTTGCGAAAAATGCAACTATACACAGGCCTTCCGGCAGGAATTGAACCCACGGTTTGGTCTTAAAATGTATATATTCTACACTCGAATTTTCCTTCCCAAGAACATGCTATGTAATCGAGTGAAATGCCCAATATTACTTCTAATAAACCCAATTCTCTCCTGGCATTACCATCTTAATGTATACAGAACTCACGATCAAGCTCTCGGCAACGGCCTCCGTGGCTCAGTGGTCAGAGCATTGCACTAGAATCGCAAGGTCGTGGGTTCAATTCCTGCCGGAAGGCCTGTGTAGTTGCAGTCTTCGTAACTGGTCCCGGTTTGGTTTTAAAATGTATATATTCTACACTCGAATTTTCCTGCACAAAAATCCCAATAACCTTAGTATATTTGGACTTAGATAGACCCAGTTAATATATTACCTTACATTTAAGTTAACCTTTTAATTTTTTGATTTCTAGGGAATCAAAAGCAAGTTCCAGAATGTGATATATCAGGTCCAATATCCAAACATCCACGTACGTTTTTTGATATACATTTTATATGTTGTGTCGTGTTCCGGGTACACCATGATCCATCTATGGGTGCTACAGTCAAACAGGTGTGGTGGTCTGAGATTGTCACCGCACTGAGATTGTATATCGATTTGTGTTATCAAATGTTTGACGTTCAAAACATTCAAACTTTTTGCCTTCAAATGGTTTATTGATGAATAAGGACTTATTAACCGAGTGCGAGGTCTGTTCGGGAAAGTATTTGCCTGAGGTTTTCGTACAGACCAAGCGACGAAGGAGCGAGGTTTGTACGATAAAACCGAGGGCAAATACTTTCCCGTATAGACCGAGCAAACGAGGTTAATAAGGAATTTATTATATGGCTATTGGTTCATTTTATTTTTAAGTTTCGAGCGTTGTTTTCGTCTTCGGAGTATGCTGTTTACCTTACCTGTTGACTTTTGTGCGTGTTGCTTCTTGGCCTTCTTGTTTACACCAGTTCGGCTTTTATTTGTCGTGTTTTTAGATAAACGGCTTTAAAGAAAACCAGCAGTGATGTTCCAACACATTTTATTGTTCAGAATATTTGAATAAAGATACGTAGTTCTCCTTTATTTGTATTCAAATCAACTCAAAAATTTTCCCGCCAAAACTTACAGGGACGAGAAAAAAGCGTATTGACCAGTCGGTCAATATCGTAAAATCCCGACCTCTCAGGAACCAATCAGCGTGCGTCGTTTTGCGTACGGACCGGAAATCAAACCCAGCCATATAATAAAACTCTTTATAGTACAAAATTCAAAAACTTTGTGAACTTTGCTAGTAGTTGTGAATTTGTCACAACATATTACAACAGGGGCTTTTCAAGAAATCTGAACAACGAATGCGATGAACGGCATATGAACTGAAACAAAACGATGAGTTTGTCATTACGGGATGATCGCATATTCTCGCTGTACGTATACATGTGTATCAACCAAAATTATTGTTAATCTTCTAAACTCTGGATATATTTAATAATTCAATGGAATTGATCGATACAAGACATTTTAATCAGTTAGTTAACGTCCGAAATTTTCGTCATGTATTCTAGTTCTGTAGTTCACGAGCGGATACAATATTTTTTCATTAAAACTGTGATTATTCAGCTCAAGTATCCGATTTTATTCAAGCAGTGTTCATAAATCAGTCATTTCATGGCAAAAAGTTTGATTATTGTGGTCATAAAACCAATTACAGATATTGATATACAATCTCAGCACGGTGCCAATCTCAGACCGCCACACCTGGTGTTCTCTTGCGAGCTATACATTGCAATATTCCCATGCAACATTGCAATATGTAGCCTAGTTTCTAGGCCTTCCTCGGTTTATTTATTTATTTTTATTTTTATATTTACAAGTTTTATTTACAAGAGGCTGCCAAACCCCAAACAACTGTCGATGATCTCGTGTCCAAGTCCCAGACCGCGAACTTAAACGCATGCGCTTTTGAAAGAACACCAAACAATCTTGGTGTTCCAGTTTGGATTCCCCCAGAGCCTTTTCCGCGCGCCAACACAGGAGAAGCGCTGGGGACGAGAATGTTCAACATCCAAAAGCTTTAGAGTTCTAAAAGGATTGTGTCGCATAGTTTGAAGTCGAACCTGTGGTCAAACTCATCTAACAGGTTTCGCCGTTTCACGAGTTAACGTCGTCCTGAAGACGTGAAAATGATCTGAATAACGTTGTATGTAGAACGGGAACGGCGTTACGATTACTCTTGGGACTAAAAATTATTAATTTTCTTTGTCGTGTGAGGAAAATTCTATAGCTGTATTAAGGAATGGATGTTGTCCTTGACGTTTGCGTTGTATTTGCAGGGCTTGAAATTTGTGCTATCCCGATATCCACGGGATACTAGATTTTCGTTTTGGATACTAGAAGTCTTAACTTCAGTATCCAACGCAATACAATAAAATTTTCAATAGCGCACAGCCACAGAATCCGACGTAATGTAACGTAATGTCTTACAATGTAGCGTAACGTTTTATAATGTAACGTAACGTCTTACAATGTAACGTAACGTCTTACAATGTAACGTAATGTCTTACAATGTAACGTAATGTCTTACAATGTAACGTAATGTCTTACAATGTAACGTAATGTCTTACAATGTAACGTAATGTCTTACAATGTAACGTAATGTCTTACAATGTAACGTAATGTCTTACAATGTAACGTAATGTCTTACAATGTAACGTAATGTCTTACAATGTAGCGTAATGTCTTACAATGTAGCGTAACGTCTTACAATGTAACGTAACGTCTTACAATGTAGCGTAATGTCTTACAATGTAGCGTAATGTCTTACAATGTAGCGTAATGTCTTACAATGTAGCGTAACGTTTTACAATGTAACGTAATGTCTTACAATGTAACGTAACGTCTTACAATGTAGCTAGCGTAACGTCTTATGTAGCGTAACGTCTTAAAACGTAACGTAACTGCAGGCACTGTCACAAACTGTTATGGTTAATTTTAGATATTGCAAGTTGAGATGTTTAGTATTCAAAAGTGGGATACTAGATTTCAAGGAGGGATACCAAATTCAGAAACCTAGTGGTATCCACTTGGATACTGCCGAAAATCTCCAATTTCAAGCCCTGATTTGATTAAGCTGCCTATTGATACTCTGAAGAAAACGTCTCTTACTTTTTCTCTAGCTCCTGACCACTGGTCGTCCATCGCTTATTTTGAACTGGACCAACAAGTTGGTGAGATATTCAAAGTACCATCGAGTTGTTCCTCTGTCACAATCGATGGTTACGTTGATCCCTCTGGTGGTCATCGCTTTTGTCTTGGTCAGCTGTCAAACGTACATAGGACAGACGCAAGTGAGAAAGCCAGATTACACATTGGTGAGTTTGGTAGGGTTGAGCAATTGGGCGGGCCATACCTAGTGACATTTCTAAAGAAGGGAGTACTGTTCCCAGTAGAGCGTGAACGCCCTGGTTTTACATAGCCACTGGAAGAAGGCAGTTAACGTTGGTTAGTTTGAAGCTTTCAGAAGACCATCACTTGATCACACTGTTGTGTTCTTATGTGAAAACACAACGGCTCTGGCTAAGTGACTCAACAGTCAAGGCATAGGTAGCCCAAAAATCCGCGTAGACAAACCTCGCCCCATTCCCCTCCTAGCTGTCGCGCGCCGCAAGACCCCTTGCATAGAAATACAATATAAAATACAATATAAAATACAATATAATACAATGCAAGGGGTCTTGCGGCGCGCGACAGCTAGAAGGGGAATGGGGCGCGTTTTGTCCACGCGGATTTTTGGGCTACCTATGGTCAAGGGCAGTCAAAATGAGTCGCTTCAGCTATTTAAACAAATATAGCGTCCAGCACTATGGGGACTTGTAGTCGTATGTACTGTAGTCGCGATTGTATAGTTGACGTGTGTGTTTGTGTAAAATAACGTGAGCACTGTTGTGATACGGCAGTTGTTGTTGAGTTGTCGTTCAGTAAAGTACACCTTTTACAATCTGCCGTTGTGTCCTTTCTATCCCGGCTTGGGCGGCAATCAACACACTCAGGTTAACAACCCGCCTGAACATCGGCAAAACGTTACACAAAGAACAACTTCGACTACAGTATCTGGATGACGAAAATACTTTTGAAGACGCTAGAGCTTTCGCTAGACGCTAGACACTCATCTTTCTGAAGACGCTAGAGCTTTCGTTGAGATGTTTCAATGCTCTGCTTCTGTCGAGACGGTTGAGAGTAAACAAATAACAATCAAGGTGTGACCACTTCAGTTCAAATTTCAAGCATGAGAAAATCCTATCACGTGATCTATTTCAGACAGGCTGGGGTAGTTTGAATTAAGTGGTTGTTTCACGGTTTACTGCATGGGAACAATAGTAGCATGGCCGGAAAATTTCTGACATTTCGGGGTTTTGAAACGCCATTTCCTGCAGTTTAGGGAAAGAATTTGTTGAATTGTGAAGATTATAAAATACGAAAATTAAATATTTACATTATTTTTTGGAGGATTGCGGCAAACATTTTAGTCAGTTTGATTATGTGTTTATTGTGCATACAAGTATGTTAGTGAAAATAGCGTGCGGGAGAGATTCTTTAGTCGCGAGTACACAAATCACGCATGGAAAACGCGTAGCCAGGCCACGGACTAGCGTTGGAGATTAGTAGAACAAGACGCCTGGTCAGGCGTTCACTCGGGTTGCTGATGAAACGTGATCGTACTATATGAACGCTGTGTGGAAATACATTAAGTACCGGCATTCGTGTTTTGTGTATTGCGAATTGTGTTTTCTATCCAAGAATTAGGTTGTGTTTTGACAATTTTCTGTGACCAATGATGTTTAGACTTTTATAGATTTTAACACTGCGTGCGATGTAATTGCTGCTGCGAGTTTGCAGCGATTCAGATTGTAAGCGTATATAAGATCAAGATACCTGCCAGCGAAATCACTGAACAATAACTACGTCTGTGAACACACTGAATACGTCGAAGAAAGAACACTTGACTTCAAACAACTTGATCAGACATCAGATTCAGGAAAGCGAAGAAAGAAAACATGAAGATTAGCATTTAGCACGCATCATCAGCCGCGCAAGGACTGATGGGATGACGTAATGATTGCCATTTCGAAACATAGACAAAACAAGACGCCTGCTTAGGCATTCACTCGGGCTACTGATTTCTGCAACCTTGGCGCAGCCCCTGCAACATCTAGAAAACCTGCCGTGCGAAACAGTGCAAAATATTTGACAAACCGAGCGAGATCTTCTATATTGGATCTTATATGAAGTGCATATAATGGGCGATGTGTAAATTGTGAACCTGTCGAAGAAACGCTGAAACGCGGTGTATCTCTTTCATAAGTCACAACTGTAATGTTTACACGGCATTTTAAAACATATCAGACGTTTTCGTTCTCAGACGTTTGCGAGAACGAAGTCAACGTAGACAGATCAAATTACACTACGCACTTATGAAGATTCACAGGTGATGGAAAAAAATTGTCAATTTGTGATCACAACACTATATGATCGAAACTGAATACGAATAACTGAAGGTGCATTTGTGACTCACTGCGTAGTTTGCAGGAAGCAGTGACCGCATAGAAGTTGCTGCTCTACCCGAGCATACTTTCAACCTGTGTTTAAGTGACAATTTCTAGTCCTGCTACCCAGACTCGCATTTTTGCGAGTACGTTTACACACGAGCAAAGAGAACTTGTGAAATACAACGTTGTCCAGAAAGAACTTGTATTGACAAACATTGTCGCGTATATGGAGCTGTGACGTTCCAGCCCGAGTAAGTGAGCTAGATTGGTCTAATAACCGAGATCCCAGTTGCACAAAGCGACATCTCGGCTAGACCGCTGGCGGACTGCCTCGGTTCTCATATAAACGCAAAATGAAAATTAACAAGAAATTAAATAGTAACAAACGCACGATCTCGGCAAAGCGGGCTAGTCCGGGTACCTAGTGTGTGTCTACGGCCCGTCTACCGCAATCGGTGTGTGTAATTGTTAGAATTGTGAGCGTATAGAAGATCACGATACTTGCCAGCGACATTACTGATTAACAATTAAGTATATTTCAGTGAACAGCACCAAGCACATCAGGAAAGCCAAGAAAGAACTCATGAAGATTAGCATTTTAGCACGCCTCAGTTTCGCAAAGCCTGACGGGATGACGTAATGATTGCCATTTCGAGACATAGACAAAAAAAAAACACAAAAAAACGGAGCCGAAACCTAGACTCGGCTACCACAGGTAGCCCGAGTGGCTACCACAGGTAGCCCGAGTGGCTACCACAGGTAGCCCGAGTGGCTACCACAGGTAGCCCGTGTAAAAATAACGGAGCCGAAACAGACTCTGTCTACCATTGGTAGCCCGAGTAATAATGAATGACGTCATTGGCTACACCATTGTACTGATCTGAAAACAGGACTGGATCGAGTTTTCTATTTTGTCTGATGAGGTTTCCTATTTCTCGTCACAAAAACTTAGGTAGGGTAGGTCGGATTTACTTTTTTTTTTTACTTTTTTTTAATTTAGTGCCTAGGAATAACGATAATATTCTTTCCAACACCAAATGTCCATTACACTAGCACATCTATTAAAGCTAATTTTGAGCACATTACTAGGTTCTGATGCCACGCTTGCTATCCCAAGATGCAAATCATGCTGCAACTCGGGCCCATGCTCCTTAAAAATTCAATAAAAAGATTAGGGTCGGCATTTTGCTAGCAAAAAAACTAGGTAGGGTCGGGAAACCAGAAACCCAGGAATTTTTTTTTGGCCTTAGAACTAACGTCCGAAATTTTTGTCATGATATTTTTATAAGTTTAAGTGTAGTTAATGTGAACCACAAAGGATTTTTAGTGTTGTGTAATGTTGAAGAATGAGGGAGAATATAGAAGGGAATTTGAATAAAAAGCGCAATCCATATCTTTGGCGTTAAACGCAACGGGAGGTATCACCAATCAATCAATCAATCAATCAATCAATCAATCAATCAATCATTCATACTTTATTTATACACGGTAAAACCTTCAGTAAATTTACATAAAAATATTATAAAACTACCTAACTAAATACAAAATTAAAATACTGTTTTACAAGATTGCCGTGTAGGAGTCCAGTTAATCTTCGGAATAATGTTGGTCAATTTCCCTTTTAAACTGACCAAGAGAATGCGACATTCGTATATTCAAGGGCAAGTTATTCCATAGCAGTGCCCCACTATAGCTAAAACTTCGCTTTAAGTAGTTGGTATGTGGGCGGGATAAATTCAATTTATTTTCAGCATTCCTTATATTATATCCTGTGCTGCGGGGGATAAACAAATTTTGCATACACATTGGGGTTAATTGTTTGATCGTTTTAAACATTAAAGTTGATTTAAGTTTCTTTCGACGTATAGCAAGCATATCCAATTTCAAACTCTCTAGAAGATTTTTTACACTAGAGTCGTATTTTGACTTCATTATTACCCTAACTGCTCGATTTTGTAGTTTTTGTAGTTTGTCACTCAATGTCACGCTCAGCTCATCCCAAACAGAGCCACAATAATCAAACTGCGGTTTAATTAGGGCTTGGTACACTTTGGTAGCTTTATTTATCGAAATAAATGGTCGTATTCGTTTAAGAGCGCCTATGGCCGAGGAGATTTTCTTGGATTTTTCTTCAATATGCCTAGCCCAAGAGAGATTTTTATCAATAATTATGCCCAGCGATTTGACCTCATCGACTCTCTTGATCTCCTTACCATCACACTGAATTTTAATGTGACCGCATGCTTGGGCTTTGATTCGCTGACGCGAGCCAATTGCTTGGGCTTTGATTCGCTGACGCGAGCCAATGGAAATTAATGAAGAAAGTAGGACGGATCGGGTACAAAGAGCAACGTTTTCGGGTTTTTTTGTGCGTTGGAAGTTCCCGTTTCCATCATTGAAGGCAGTACATTTAGAAGAACAATTATATGTTTTGCTTGTTGATGAGAATTGTTTTTTTGTGACCGGGAATCGGGTATTTGAGCAGATTTAGGTTGCGCGCGCGGCAAATGGAAGGCACAACATTTGCGTTCGACATCGTTGTTACTGTAGTTGTGCGCGCTATTGGACGTGGTTTCTATTAGATAGTAAATTACAACTTTAACTCTTCCGAAATATCGTCTTTTACTATCACAAATGCGAACAACTTGGCCACAAAACTAAAATCAAATGGCAGACGTTGCAGTCTAACTCTGGGCCACAATGTCCTACTTTTCCAATTAAGTCAATATCACTATGACAATATGGAGTTAAATTACCGTATTGTCATAGTGATATCTCCCGTTGCCTTTAACGCCAAAGATATGGATTAGCCTTCGGTTATGTTGCGTATGGAAAGGCGATACCGACCACGCTGTTGGACATGCAGTGTGGATATATTGCTTAAGGTGGCTCTATACAGTTTCTTGAAAAATGGAAAATACAAGTTTGAGAGTCCAAAACACGTGATTAAACAATTCGGAAAAAGAATAAAACTAAATGTTATGCATAGTTAAACAGTCGGACAATCAAAGACTGTTACCAAATAAATAGCAACAATTGCTGCTATGGCAACAATGACATTTCAAAATGGCTGCCAATTACCTTTCAAACTAATTTAATTCGAAAAAAGCTTTGGTGACCCCCAATTTTTTTTTCATCAAAACTTTCCTGGAAGCATGAGTAATCAATAGGTCGATTTTAAAAAAATTCTGTAGAACGAAATTTTTTAAAAATTAACAAACATGATTTTTCCGGAAAAAAAATTATTCCTTCTACAGAATTTTTCTAAAATCGGCCTATTGATTACTCATACTTCAAGAAAAGTTTTAATGAAAAAAAAATTGGGGTCACCAAAGTTTTTTTCGAATTAAATTAGTTTGAAAGGTAATTGGGAGCCATTTTGAAACGTCATTGTTGCCATAGCAGCAACTGTTGCTATTTATTTGGTAACAGTTTTTGATTGTCAGACTGCTTAATTATGCATAACATTTAGTTTTATTCTTTTTTGGAATTGTTTATGCACACGTTTTGAACTCTCAAACCTGTATTTTCCATTTTTCTAGAAACTGTGTGGAGCCACCTTGAAGAACCATGTAAAAAACGACAGAAGAATAACAAAAGATATGTAACGTATATTATTATACAACTGCATTAAAAACTGTCCAAATAACGCTAAAAATGAGTGCAAATATACAGCGATATTTGGATAGTTAGTTATTTGCACTGTACGTTAGCCAATCAAATTTATCACACCGGAGACCACTTCATGTATGCTTATTATTTTGTCCTGGTGCAAGTCACGCTACTTCTCTGGTCTTTTTAGAGTTTTCTTTTTCCGTAAAAATTTGTTGATCAGAGCAGTTGTATAATAAATCTCTTATAAGATGTTTTCGTGTGTAGTATCGCTGTTTATTATATAGATGGGAGTGTTTTACTAAGAAATATGCAGTGACATATTTTCCATATCCTCACTAGTGAAGATATCGATCACGTGATTAAACATTTTCCCACCTTTTGCATTGAATCTATATGATAAAAAGAAAATTACACGCTGGCTTGAAGATATGAATTTTATCTTCTCGTGGTAAAAACGATATTTTACGCATTCGCACCGTGTAATATCCCACTGATCTCAAATAATAGATTCATTATACTGGATAGAGCATCTATTGTTTCGCGTGTGGCAAAAATTGAAGTTGGAAGTGAGGTTAAAAATCTCGCGGCGGCCATATCCGGTGGGACCCACAATATTGCTGAATCATAGTTTTCGCCTCTGGTTTTCGCTTTAAATGATCGGATTTTTAACGAGAAGCAGCTAAATTTTTGTGATATGTATCTGTCGCTATGGGAGAACTTAAAAGTGGCTATATGAAAACCAAGTGGGTCCCACCTGAAATGGCCGCCGCTAATTTATTCCGACTTCACAGCGAGCACTGGATGCTCTATCCAGTATAATGAGTCTATTATTTAAGATCAGTGGTAATATCCTCTATATATTTTTACTCGTTTGTATTTTGACTCGCGCTGCGGGCTCGTCAAAATACGGCACAACTCTTGATTGCACTACACATATCGTCTACATATAAGATATATGTGTAGTACAATCAGGATCTGGGACACAACCCGCCACACCGGAACTGACGTTGTACTTGGTTTTTATAGGTAAAGGCGTGAGTCTGGAGTTACGTGGTGAAGGTGACGTGTGGGTGCGATGTTTGAGTGAGCACAGTGTCTTCGTCCAAAGTTACTACCTCGATCGTGAGTCTGGTCGTTCCCCTGGTGATGCTGTTCATAAAATCTACCCAGGTGCTTATATCAAGGTGTTTGACCTTGGTCAATGTTTTCGCCAGATCCGCCAGCAAGCTCTTGCAGCCCAGTCAGCGGCCGCAGCCCAAGCAGCCGCCGTGGCAAGCGGTGTGGGGCCTGGTGCCTTGATGCCTCTCGCACAGCTTGGTACCGGGATAGGAGTGGATGATCTACGTCGACTGTGTATCCTACGGATGAGTTTCGTGAAAGGCTGGGGTCCTGATTATCCACGAAAAAGCATCAAGGATACGCCATGTTGGATTGAAATCCATCTCCATCGAGCTCTGCAGTTATTGGATGAAGTCCTTACAACAATGCCCATTAATGAGCCAAGGCCTCGTGAGGGTTAGAGACTACCGTGAATACTGGTAAAGTAACGTCTTCGGATGCACTGCAGGCGCGCAACTATAGGGGGTTGGGGGGTTGCAAGCCTTGCCCTTTTTTTGTGAGACCTCTAATACTACAATTTTGGACAAAACTGTTGAGACAATTGTTCTCAATTGGTAAAATTTGTACATCGCCTCAACATTTTGGCACCCCTCCCCCTCTCCCCCACCTTTCAATGTTGTTTTGTGCCCACTGTGCAATGTGAGCTCACGAATATTCAACATTGTCAAGGGGGGAGCGGGGGGGGGGGGATGGGGGGCTTTTCTTTTGACTAAATTTTGCGGTAATGTAGAAAAAAACGTGACGTCCTAGTTTGTCTCAACAGGTTTTCTCCAAGATTGTAGGTTAGATATTACATAAACAGATAATTAATCGTCTGTTATATCAATAAGTTTTGTGGAAACACCACGTAAAATATTTCTTTGCGAAGCTTTCGGCCTGTTGACTCAGGCCTTCATCAGACAGAGAAGGAAGGACAGCCATTAAACAGCACGTGGTGTGCCCTGTTCGGAGAACATTCTTGATTTTGTTTTCTAATTAATAAAATAAACGTGATATTCCATTGTATTCTTACGTGATTTAATTGTCAGTTGCTTAGTTTATAAATGATGTGAGCCAACAACTTGTTGTCATTACTCTGATGAAGGCTTGAGTCAACAGGCCAAAAGCTTAGCAAAGAAATATTTTACGTGGTGTTTCCACAAAACTTATTTATATTACTTTATCGCCATGAAAACTTTCAAAGAATTAATAATCGTCTGTTGTAGTCAGTGGCGTAACTCCTATAGGCGCTCCCCGGCTAGAGCAGCGGGGCCCCTGTCTTGAACTGGAGATAGCTTTCCATCATTTTAATATTGGTACGAAGTTTCAAACAATTTCAAACAGGTAATAAAAGTAGCGTGCTGCGTAGGCAGTGTAGAAACAACAATCGAAATACAGTAAGGTTAGATATACTGCCGAAACAGAGAACGTAGGGGTCTAACGTTTCGAGCGAAGGCCCTTCGTCAGAGAGAAACGTTTCTCTCTGACGAAGGGCCTTCGCTCGAAACGTTAGACTCCTACGTTCTCTGTTTCGGCAGTATATCTAACCTTACTATATTTCAATTTCAAACAGGGTCAATTTCAAAATGCAAATTTGTAGTGTCAAAAGACCTGGCATCAAAAGATCTCAGGCGTTGCAGTTAGACTAACCATTTTTGTTTTCACCCAAATCATAAAAACATGTTTTATTTTTGCTTCAAAAATCATTAATAATTCATGAGGAAAACACAAAAGAAAATCATGATCGTATCGTGTCTTTATATGTGATAAAGATACCTCCTGATTTACATAAGCTTTAGCTTTGATTTTCTCGGCTTAGACAAGGTTGTTTTTCAAACTTACTACGCCAGTGAACTTACCAAGTGGTTCGTTTTTGAAGCTGTTCAATAAACTCGCAGTTCGTGTTTTATCAGATATAAAAACACTCGGCTTCGCCTCGTGTCTTTATATCTGATAAAAAAACACTCTTGCTCGTTTATTAAACAGTACTTTTAATGCAGCAGTGTAAGAGGCAGGTTAATTTGTTTTGTTTTGTTTAGTTTGTAAATAAATCTGTGTTTATATTGTAAGGTGAGTTTTCAACGATGTAGTTACGTGATTACGGTAATTTCGTCGGTGACTATTCTTGATATGAGATGGCTTCAGCTACCGGTATCAACGGCTTGAAAAATAGTATTGTTACATACCAAAGTCTTTCGTTTGCCAAAGATGAAATCATATTGGTCAAATCATGGTCACGTGTTGTTCAACAAACTCAATGTTTCCTTCTGTCGAGGGAAACATTGCACTGTTTCCCTCTGACGTCAACAATGAAGAAGGAAACAGTGCAATGCTTCCCTCTGACGTCAGCTTTCATCATGCGTTGTTCACGTGAATGCACGATTATTGCATCAGATCAAGAACTTTGGACTCTTCGGTCATTTTGAAAACAAGAGCTTGTTTCGAGCTTGTTTGGTACGAAATAGTCCATTTTCTGAAAGAAAGAATTTCTATACATATCTTCAAAGACACTGAAGAACACTTGGAAAAACACTCATATCTGAAAAACACTTTTTTGAGAAATTTAAAGCTGTTCTTAGTGTTGAGTCTGGTGTATTTGTTTAGTTGAGTGACTTGAATTGAAATTACGAAGACAAAGTCAAAGTGTTTTGGTAAGTCCTTTCGGCGTTTTCAAGTTTCAAGGCAGTTTTGTATTTTGTATTTTAAAAGTCTTTGGTATATAACAAAACGCTTGTTGACTTTTGCCTCGAGTAAAGCCCTCGGTGACATTGAAGCCTTCGGGTCCGTAAAACTCGATGTTTCCCTCGACGCCAGTCAACAAGTGTATATTATAATGCAACAAAATCCTCCAGAAATCGCCGAAAATGCACTTCTTTAATTTTGGGGCTTCGCGCCCTACACGCGTAAAAACGCACAACTTGTTCACGGTTGTTAACAGGCGTGAACAATGTTGTGCTGCTCGCCGTGAACAATGTTGTGCTGCTCGCCGTGAACAATGTTGTGCTGCTCGCCGTGAACAATGTTGTGCTGCTCGCCGTGAACAATGTTGCGCTGCTCGCCGTGAACAAGTTGTCAACAAGTTGTTCACTTATGGTTCGAACAACTTGTTCACGGATAAATCAACAGTCATGAACAAGTTGTTCCAACAGCACATTTTTATAGCCAACAACGTTGTTCGCACAACATAAATTTTAAATAATGCGAGACCAAAATAAAAATTTCCGCAACCAAAAATACGAGAAAAGCGTCCTCAAAATGCAGGAAATGCCGTTTCAGAGATCCAAAATTCAACAATTTTGAATGCCCGGACCCCCCTAGAATCTCTGCTTCCCACGCCACTGGCTAGTCCCAAATTGTTTAGAATACTGAACGACTTTGCCCTTTTTTGCGTTCAACCCCTGCCCTCGACATTTGCTAGTTGCGCCCCTGCACTGCATGCAACTCAGTTTTAATCCTTTATCGTCCAACGATGTCTTTAGTATTTTACTCTGGCTAACGCCAGACGATTTTACTCGTCAATGGAGTGGCTACTGGGTGATAAAGAGTTTTATTATATGGCTGGGTTTGATTTCCGGTCCGTACGCAAAACGACGCAAGCTGATTGGTTCCCGAGAGGTCGGGATTTTACGATATTGACCTCGGGGTCAATACGCTTTTTTCCCGGCCCCGTAAGTTTTGGCGGGAACATTTCTGAGTTGATTTGAATACAAATAAAAGAGAAATAGGTATCTTCATTCAAATATTCTGAACAATAAAATGTGTTGAAACATCATTGCTGGTTTTCTTTAAAGCTGTTTATCTAAAAACACGACAAATAAAAGCCGAACTGGTGTAAATAAGAAGGTCAAGAAGCGACACGAAAAAGTCAAAAGGTAAGGTAAACAGCATACTCCGAAGACGAAAACAACGCTCGAAACTTAAAAATAATATGAACCAATAGCCATATAATAAATTCCTTATTAACCTCGTTTGCTCGGTCTGTACTGGAAAGTGTTTGCCCTCGGTTTTATCGCACAAACCTCGCTCCTTCGTCGCTTGGTCTGTACGAAAACCTCAGTACAGACCTCGCACTCGGTTAATAAGTCTTTAAAAGTGCCCCTAACCTCGAAATTTATTATTGTCTTATTTGGAAGAACTTTTAAAATGATAAAGTAACTTCTTTGGAAGATTTTCGCTTTTTCGCTTTGTTTTTGAGATATTTCATTTTGTTTGATATGCAAAACACATGCATAATGACTTACCAGAGAATGTTATGTATCTTTGCGTTCATCAAATAAGTATAGGTAATCATATGATAGCGAGTGCAATTAATGATTTTACACTACGAGTGATATTTGAAAATTGATCCAAAATTGCACGAGCTGTAGGCGAGTGCAATTTGGCTCAATTTTCACATATCACGAGTAGTGTAAAATCATTAATTGCATGAGCAAAATCATATGATTACTTGTTTATTATATGCATGACAAAATTACGATATCTATCTTAATTACAGTCAAACATTTTTGTCTTAATTTGAATGTTTATTGGCCATACAACCACAGACAATCTTAAACGTTATTCAAAGCAGTGAATTAATTTTTCTTTCTGGCAACTAACTATAAGTAATCACAAACTTCAAAACCAATTTACAATTACCTGAAGTGTCAATCCTTGTCGTACGCTTCGTAGTAATTCGCGCGTTTGAAAACATCTTGTTTCGTTAGAACTGGACAACAAACAGTTTCACTTATGGTTAGCAGATGTTACCTGTATTGATCTTCAAATATTTACATGAAATTTTCAGTTGAAAGTGTTCCACAAGTCGTTGGAAAAGTCAAAATCTTTCAATTTGAAAATACGCCGCCATTTTGAATTTTATTTTTTACCACTGTTACCATGGTAACATTAATTTGCACTCCGGAGAGTGCAATTAATGAGGGTAATAGAACGACGAGGAGTGCTATTAATGCCAAAATCATATGAGTGATTACAAAATCGACCGACCGCGAAGCGGGAGGTTGATTTGTTAATCACGAGTATGATTTGGCATTAATAGCACGATTCAATTCGTTCAATTACCCATTAATTATATATCAGGTCATGTCCTCGTCTTCTTTGTTTTCGACAGCAAATACTTCATAGTAGCCCAACTTTCGTGTTCTAGACCTAGGCCTCTCAACATGGCCCGCAAAAAATGCAAATGTCAGGCGGCCATTTCTTTTAAGGTGGCTCTGTACAGTTTCTTGAAAAATGGAAAATACAAGTTTGAGAGTCCAAAACACGTGATTAAACAATTCGGTAAAAGAATAAAACTAAATGTTATGCATAGTTAAACAGTCTGACAATCAAAAACTGTTACTAAATAAATAGCAATAGTTGTTGCTATGGCAACAATGACATTTCAAAATGGCTGCCAATTACCCTTCAAACTAATTTAATTTGGAAAAAACTTTGGTGACCCCCAATTTTTTTTTCATTAAAACTTTTCTTGAAGTATGAGTAATCAATAGGCTGATTTTAAAAAAATTCTGTAGAACGAATTTTTTTAAAAATTAACAAACATGATTTTTCCAGAAAAAAATTATTCGTTCTACAGAATTTTTTTTAAATCAGCCTATTGATTACTCATACTTCAAGAAACGTTTTAATGTAAAAAAATATGGGAGGTCACCAAAGTTTTTTTCGAATTAAATTAGTTTGAAGGATAATTGGCAGCCATTTTGAAATGTCATTGTTGCCATAGCAACAACTGTTGGTATTTATTTGGTAACGGTTTTTGATTGTCAGACTGTTTAGTTAAGCATAACATTTAGTTTTATTCTTTTTCCAAATTGTTTATGTACGTGTTTTGGACTCTCAAACTTGTATTTTCCATTTTTCAAGAAACTGTATGGAGCCACCTTAATATACGGACACTCGGCGAGTTTTTTTAATAACAAAGTGAATTTATGAGGAGTTCATACAATAATATGTGAAGTGCAGTTTAAGCTTTACTGTATTTCACCGAGTGTTGCTACTTTACTGACTAAAATGAACAGATCCGTGCAAATGGCCTTGCCCAGTTAAAAGCTTCGTCTATTTGGCTGACAGCACTTCCACTCGCTGTTGAGGGGTATGTCCTAAATAAGCGGGAGTTTTACGACGCAATCTATCTTCGCTATCGATGGGAGTTGAAACGTCTTCCAACGCATTGCGCGTGTGGCAAGGGATTCACAGTTGATCATGCCTTATCCTGCTTGAAAGGAGGCTTCATCCACCGTCGACACGATGAAATACGCGATCTCCTAGCTGCTGCTATTGATGAAGTAGCGTATGATGTTTCAAAAGAACCTGCCCTTGCTCCGTTATCTGGTGAAATGCTGCCACCGAGTGCCAATTCAGCTGATGATGCTCGAGTCGACATAGCTGCGCGAGGCTTTTGGCAGAGATGTGAAAAGGCATTTTTTGATGTCCGGGTATTTAACCCCTACGCCTCTACACATCGAAACCGGAGCCTCGCCAGTGCCTTCAACGACAATGAGAAGGAAAAGAAGCGACACTACAATCAACGCATCATTGAGATTGAGCATGGATCCTTCACACCACTCGTTTTCAGTGCTTTTGGCGGGTGTGGAAGAGAAACTCAACATTTCCTTTCCTCGCTGGCAGACAAGATTGCTTTGAAGAAGCACTTTGAGCAAAGTACGGTGATGAGTTGGCTGCGGAAGAAAATATCCTTCGCCCTGCTGCGAGCTCAAGTTCTTTGCATTAGAGGAAGCCGATCATTGCACAAGCGTGCTCCTGTTCTCAATGCATCGGACATTGAACTATCTGAGAAAAACTCTCAAATGTAACTAAAGAAATGTGATAACCATTTTGTAAAATACACGTTTTGTATAGGCTTATAATTTATAATTTATATTAATACTATTTGTAATTGAATGTTATATGTAATCCTACATTGGATCTTATTAAAAATTTTGTTTTATTATTAACGATATAATTGCACTCCTCTTAGCCAATCAGATTGCAGTAATTTTGTCATGCATATAATAAAAACACTAAAGTATGAATAACACGTGTACGTGTTTCTCCCACAACACCAAACTTCTCGATTTTAAAGGATTTCGTTCGAGAATGAAAGAGATACACAAACTTCTTCGATAAGTCATTATGCATGTGTGACGTAATTCCAGACATTTGCATATCAAACAAAACAAAATATCTCAAAAACAAAGCGAAAGTCTTCCAAAGAAGTTACTTTATCATTTTAAAAGTTCTTCCAAATAAGACAATAAAAACTGTCGAAGTTAGGGGCACTTTAAAGTTACAACCACACCTGAAAACAATTTTGGTTGCAACTAACTAGCATAAGTTTCTGCATAGTTAATAGAAAATATACATGGTTTGGAAACCCGGCAAACTTCAAAGCAGTTAAAGTGCTTATATCACTTGTGTGGTTTTAACGTATTTGAATAGAGCAAAAAAAGTTAGTTAATAAGTTATTTTGCGGTTTTTGATTTACTTTAATAGTTTCTGAGATATAAGCATTTAGACATGCCGATTTCGGCTTTTCGCCAAAAATTTCCGTCGTTCATTATTAAACACGGGGATCTGGGAGTCTGGAACCTAAGCCGACCGTCTTCTTAGTTGGAACTCTCGTGCGTACTGGAAAACGGGTGTGACATTTCGATTGTGCTCGACATTTCGATTTTTCAGTCAAATATATGTGTTTTTGTGAATCAATAAGCCGAAACGTAGTTGTTTTGGATTGACTCGTTCCTGAGTCCCAGGCCCCCAAGGTGTTAAAATGAACGACGGAAATTTTTGAGAATTGGCATGTTCAGAAGCCAATATGTCAGGAACTATTTGACTAAATCAAAAACGGCAAAATAACTTATTAACTAACTTTTTTTGCTCTATTCAAATACATTAAATCCCACAAGTGATATAAGTACTTTAATAGAAAATAGACATGGTTTGGAAACCCGGCAAACTTCAAAGCGGTTAACAATCAAGCTACGATTCATGTTGAAAGGTACATGGAGGTGCCAAATCCTTTGTTTTAGGTTTATTAATGGAGTGAAAAATATGTTGGCATTTTTGTTTTATTGTACAGAGGAGCATGACAGGAGCACTCAATGAAAATTTCAAGAGAATCTGATGCGTAGTTTTCGCGTTATCAACTCTCAAAATTTGCCGTGGATAGTTTGTTTTTGGGAAATTTGGGCTTCTTGGTAACAATGCTGTATGACGTACGCAGATGGATCATTAATAGTGAAATCTATTGTTCTTATGCATAGTTGTCCATTTGCGTACGTCATAAGCATTGTTACCGAAAGCCCAATTTTTCTCCAAGAACGAACTAGCCATGACAAACTTTGAGAGTTAATAGCGCGAAAACTACGCATTAGATTCTCTTGAAATTTTCAGTGAGTGCTCCTGCCATGCTCCTCTGTACAATAAAACAACAAAAACGCCAACGAATTTTTCATTTCATAGACACTTAAAGCTCCTTAATAATATTTAAGCAGTACGGTTGAGTGATTGAACCCAAACGTGCCTATTGGATGATTGCTTCATTATACAGAAAACACGATATGTTCAGTAACCGTGACAGTGCAAAAGTTTCATAAACCTGAACAAAAACATAAAACGTTGACTTTTTGTTGAGCTTTCAAACCATGTTTAGTTTCTATGGCCTGGTCAAACGCTTTCAATATTTCATTCAACATCGTTCAACATTGTTGAATTCAACCGTGATTCAACATATTGAAAGCGTTTGGCCACCCCTGTTGAATGATGTTGAACGTTGTTGAACGTTGTTGAATGGTGTTGAATGATGTGTCTTTCATGTGAAGAAGAGTCATTTAGCTGGTACTTTATGTCAAAGTTGTGTCAGTCAGATATTGTTAAATAGTCTTGAATTGTTTTTTAAGACTCACTATTTAAAATAGTGACTAAATATATTTACCTGTAGTAGTAATATAGCTTTTAGTTTATTAGTTTTAGCTAAAGATTATACATTATAAAATAACATGTTACTTACTACGCGAGCCCTGATTGGTCAATTGCCGTGTTTGGATCAGAATATCCAAACACAGAAAATTCCCGCCAAAACGATTTTTTGAAAATGTCGTACAGTATATCATATTCACTTGTGATTATTTTATAAAAGAAATACCAAATGGTTGTTTCCGTTTATCCAAACACTTGGGAAATTGCTCGACTTTCGAAAAGCTAAAAACACTCGCCTACGGCTCGTGTTTTGTTACACTTTTCTCCAGTCTCACAATTTCCCGCGTGCTTGGATCAGAGTATCCAAACCACTGATCTCTATTTAACAAATAGAAAATCGCTTGTGTGTCTCTGTACTGTGATACAAACACGAATGACGTGATTTCAACCGGGGAAAATGCCTAGTGGAAACACGAGGCGAAGCCGAGTGTTTTCACACATTTTTTCCGGTTGGAATTGCGTCATTCGTGTTTGTATCACAGTACAGAGTCACAAAAGCGATTTTCTATTTGTTTTATAAAACAAGACGCCTGGTCAGGCGTTCACTCGGGCTACTGCAAAATCACAGGGCTATGCAGTGCTAAAGTCTAAAGTCTATTAAACACATTGGTCACATGCAGACAAAAGTCAAAACGCAATCCAGTTCTCCGATAGAAAACACAATTTGCAATAACAAAACACGATGGCTGTATTTATTAAACATATATCCACACATGTACACAGCGTTCATATGTCGAGTCTCTTCAGGTATTAGATATCAATACAACTATCAACGGCGTGTGCGATTGTAAGTGTATATAATATCAAGATACTTGCCACCGACATTACTGACCAATAACTATGTCTGTGAACACACAGAACACATGCGAGACGAGTAATCAGACATCAGGAAAGCAAGGAAAGAAAGTATTATTTCCACACATGTACAGCGTTCAAATATGTCAAGTCTCTTCGCCTTATTACACAGCTTCATGTTTACCTAGAAAGTGTCACTTGCAAGTTCACTTAATGAACGGCGTGTGCGATTGTAAGAATGTAAGTGTATATAATAATATCAAGATACTTGCCAGAGAAGTAAAAATAGTGTACCAATGGAAATAACGAGACAGCTTACCTTTACTTCAACAGATCCTGGCGAGTTTTGATAAAACGGCCATACATTGTATAGTATCGCCAAGAGATAGAGATTGATTCCTCGTTCAGACAAAGGTCATACCACAGATCAGTGGGTCATACTCATTACTGTCATTAGACGTAGCCATACCTTGTCCGCCACTCCGCCACCGCATTTCGGCCTTATTTTTGATCGACAGCCAGTCGATAGCCAACACGTAAACAACTGAGAAACAGTGAAATGTCTTGCTAATACTCAAAAACATCGATAAAATGGCAATAAAAGCTTGGTTCAAAAGAAACAACCCGCCAAACCCCGATTTCGCAAAGTGGCGGCCATTACGGCAATTTGGCGCGGCCGGGAGACTAAGACTAAAACGCAAAAAATAATAACAAAGCCGAAACCTAGACTCGTCTACCTGCGGTAGCCCGAGTAATAACTAACCGTTTTACGAGGTAAAAAACCAAGGAGAAGCCACCAAAGTGACCGAGACTCAGCTGACGAATGATGGCGTAATCAAATAAATACGCCAGTGATTACGTGAGATTTAACCAAACAGAGCATGCGTTGTACAATATAAAATGAAAATGACGTCAAACCTGTCTCTGTACTCTGAGTGAAAATGGCTCTCGTCCAATCAGAGCGTGCGTAGCATACCTGTTATTTTATAAATACAACTGGATGGGCCATAGGGCCGGATTTTGCGTGCCAGTTGTATGATGACGTGACCACTACCCAAGATGGCCGCCACTGAAGTTCATAGCTTTCGTAGATTGAAAACAAACAAAAAAAGTTATTTAAAAAAAATTTAAACGAATGTAAGGACACAAGAAGTACTTAATAAGGTTTAAGACGTTAATTTCTTGTATTTGTTTCTGTTACTGAGCTATAAAACCTTTAAATTTCGTTGTTTTTCTTCGGTGCCGACAACGAAGAAACTTCACGATAATATAAACTGAAAAACAGACTATAAAATCGACGAAGAATTCAATTTCAAGTCTTTTATAGTAATCTTAATGTCTTAACAATATTTCGTGTTGTGTACTTGCCATCGTTTGGCTGTATTTGTTGTTAAACAGTGAAAACTAAACGAACCGGAAAAGCCGTAAAGCAAACAACAGATGCTTACTCCCCCGGCACAGCACACATAATATTCCTCCCCCAGATAATCTGACCGTGCTGACGTCAAGATTGGTTATGCTAGTCAACTTTAGGATTGGGAACAAGTTCTAAGGCCGCAATGCGGCATATGACGCATTGCGGCCTTAGAACTTGTTCCCAATCCTGAAGTTGACTGACATAAGCAATCTTGACGTCAGCACGGTCAGATTATCCGGGGGTAGGAATATTGTGTGCTGTGCCGGGAGAGTCGGAAAAGCCGTTCACTGTTTAACAACAAATACAGTCAAACGATGGCAAGTACACAACACGAAATATTGTTAAGGCATTAAGATTACTATAAAAGACTATGCGGTAATTTTTTCTTTATAAATACTTTCGTGGCAACAATATCTAAATATAATAATTGTCATATTGGTAAAAGCAACAATTCTCGGACGTGTAAGGATAGATTTATGACAAATGAATCCTCATACGTACGAGAATTATTGCTTTTACCAATATGACAACGATCATATCTAGACATTGTTGCCATGAAAGTGTTTATAAAGAAAAAAATACCGCATTGTGTCTCAACACTACGCAATCACCTTTTCAATTGAGCTTATTACCCTGGATAGACCACAATGCATTGCGAATTCAAGATGGCGCCGCTATTGGTGGAAAGGTCCAAAAGATGGCATCGTATACATTTACCACAATCCTTTGTGCACATGAAATATTGTTTCTTGTAGAATTATTGGGAGATATGGTTTTAAAACGATCAACTTTGGTACTTAATCCATCTTAGCAGTTAGCATGCGATAAATAAATATGTTTAGTTGTTAGTGTTTATGAAGTGAAAAAGACGTTGGCATTTTTGTTGTTTTATTGTACAGAGGAGCATGACAGGAGCACTCACTGAAAATTTCAAGAGAATCTGAAGTGTAGTTTTCGCGCTATCAATTCTCAAAATTTGCCATGGATAGTTTGTTTTGGGGAAATTTGGGCTTCTTGGTAACAATGCCTTATGACGTACGCAGATGGATCACTAATAGTGAAATCTATTGTTCTTATGCATAGTTGTCCATCTGCGTACGTCATAAAGATTGTTACCGAAAGCCCAATTTTTCTCCAAGAACAAACTAGCCATGGCAAACTTATAGCGCGAAAACTATGCATCAGATTCTCTTGAAACTTTCAGTGAGTGCTCCTGCCATGCTTCTCTGTACAATAAAACAAAAATGCCAACGAATTTTTCATTTCATAGACACTTTAAGGTGGCTCCATACAGTTTCTAGAAAAATGGAAATACAAGTTTGAGAGCCCAAAACACGTGCATAAACAATTCGGAAAAAGAATAAAACTACATGTTATGCATAGTTAAATAGTCTGACAATCAAAAACTGTTACCAAATAAATAGCAACAGTTGTTGCTATGGCAACAATGACGTTTCAAAATGGCTGCCAATTACCCTTCAAACTAATTTAATTCGAGAAAACCTTTGGTGACCCCCATTTTTTTGTCATTAAAACTTTTCTGGAAGTATGAGTGATCAATAGGCCGATTTTAAAAAAATTCTGTAGATCCAATATTTTTAAAAATTAGCCAACATCACCCTAAAGTGTTTTACAGAGAAAAAAATTTTCCGGGGAAAAAAATGATTCGTTCTACAGAATTTTTTCGAATTAAATTAGTTGCCACGTCATTGTTGCCATAGCAACAACTTATTTATTTGGTACCAGTTTTTGATTGTCAGATTGTTTAACTATGCATAACATTTAGTTTTATTCTTTTTCCGAATTGTTTATGCACGTGTTTTGGACTCTCAAACTTGTATTTTCCATTTTTCAAGAAACTGTAAAACATTATGGTTAAATGTCCCATTGACACCTTTTTCACACGTGCCTTTCACCTCTGCGACCCGGGTTCAATTCCTGCTCTCGGCAGTTATGTGATTAAAATTTCACCCTGGCCGCATGTGAGAATGCTTCCAGTTTGACTTTACCAAACATCGCAGGTTTCCTCCAGGTACTCTGGTTTCCTCCTGTAGTAGCACTGGATCAATGAAGGATGGCCCTTACTGGACCTCTAGAGAGAACAGTTTAGATGGTTCTTACTGGACCTCTAGAGAGAACAGTTTAGATATGACTGATAGAGTTATCCAGTATAAATAAAGTTAGTTTAGTTTACTCTGGTTTCCTTCTGTAGTAACACTGGATCAATGAGGGGTGGTTCTTACTGGACCTCTAGAGAGAATAGTTAGCTATTAACTGATAGAGCTATCCACTCCAGTATAAATAAAGTTAGTTCAGATTAGTACTGGTCCATTAATTGCCTCATTCTTTTAAAATTACTATGAAGCGAAAATTATTATTGTCTTAAATGAAAGAACTCTCAAAACGACAAAGTAACATCTTTTGCAGATCTTCGTTTCCGTGCCTCGTTGAGATATTTCATTTTTTTTTGATATGCAAATTAAACACTTTGACGTCACACGTGTATAATGAGTTATCAGAGAAAGTTCGGTATCTTTGCTATTATCAAACGAAATCAATTAAAAATATGTGTGTCTAATACTGTATGCGAAATAGACGCACAGGATCGGCTTCGAAGTGATTTCGTTTGATAATAGCAAAGATATAGAACTTTCTCCAATAACTCATTATACACGTGTGATGTCAAAGTGTTTAATTTGCGTATCAAAGAAACTGAAATATCTCAACAACGAAGCACGGAAACGAAGATCTGCAAAAGATGTTACCTTGTAGTTTTAAGAGTTCTTTCATTTAAGACAATAATAATTTTGGCTTCATAGGCACTTTAAAAGACTTTTTAGGGAATTGTGGCTTGTGTTTTGTTTGTGTCTCTAAAGACACCGCATTCAAAAGTGGACGGGTATTTTATAATTGCTTCCTTAGTTTTGCTGTCTTTTACAGTTTACATTCTAACCTTGTCAGATCTTTTTGTAAATATTCCGTATGTATATGAATAAATGAAAGTACTGTATACGAGATTCAGGGTTTTTTTAACCTATCTATAATGGGGCCAAAAAAATATACCTGGGTTTCCTATTTCTCTTCATAAAAACTTAGGTAGGGTAGGTCGGATTTACTTACTTTTTTTTAATTTAGTGCCAAATGTCAATTACACTAGCACATCTATTAAAGCTAATTTTGAGTACATTACTAGGTTCTGACGCCACGCTTGCTATCCCAAGATGCAAATCATGCTGCAACTCGGGCCCATGCTCCTTAAAAATTCAATAAAAAGATTAGGGTCAGCATTTTGCTCGCAAAAAACTAGGTAGGGTCGGGAAGCCGGAAACCCAGGTATTTTTTTTTTGGCCTGGGTATTAATTATATTTTAAGTTGCTGGTTTAGCAGTAAGTTCTCTTTCCAAAGCTAATTCACGTTCACGTTTCTGTACTTCATCTGAATCTCTTTTGTTTCTCTTCTCCTTCAGTTTTAGTGATCTTCTCTATAAAGTACAATAATAAATGTACATTAAATTATTATTCATTCACAAAGTTAAAACAAAAAAAAATGATGTAATATTGGTAAATTAATGTTTTTAATTATTTATTAACACCAGATGATTTTACTCATCAAAGAGAGAACCCTCAGCCATCCTAGGCAGCAATGAGTTAACAAGTAATTAATCCATTCCTGCCTGAGCTGGCCAAAAATGGTTCCTTTATTGTTTTACTCTGTCTAATACCAGATGATTTTACTCATCAAAGAGAGAACCCTCAGACATCCTAGGCAGCAATGAGTTAACAAGTGATTAACCCATTCCTGCCTGAGCTGGCCAAAAATGGTCCCTTTATTGTTTTACTGTGTCTAATACCAGGTGATTTTACTCATCAAAGAGAGAACCCTCAGACATCCTAGGCAGCAATGAGTTAACAAGTGATTAACCATTCCTGCCTGAGCTGGTCAAAAATGGTTCCTTTATTGTTTTACTGTGTCTAACACCAGATGATTTTACTCATCAAAGAGAGAACCCTCAGACATCCTAGGCAGCAATGAGTTAGCAAGTGATTAACCCATTCCTGCCTGAGCTGGTTAAAAATGGTAACTTTATTGTTTTACTCTGTCTAACACCAGATGATTTTACTCATCAAAGAGAGAACCCTCAGACATCCTAGGCAGCAATGAGTTAACAAGTGATTAATCCATTCCTGCCTGAGCTGGTCAAAAATGGTCCCTTTATTGTTTTACTGTGTCTAACACCAGGTGATTTTACTCATCAAAGAGAGAACCCTCAGACATCCTAGGCAGCAATGAGTTAACAAGTGATTAACCCATTCCTGCCTGAGCTGGTTAAAAATGGTAACTTTATTGTTTTACTCTGTCTAACACCAGATGATTTTACTCATCAAAGAGAGAACCCTCAGACATCCTAGGCAGCAATGAGTTAACAAGTGATTAAGCCATTCCTGCCTGAGCTGGTCAAAAATAAAAATGGTTCCTTCATTGTTTTACTCTGTCTAACACCAGATGATTTTACTCATCAAAGAGAGAACCCTCAGACATCTTAGGCAGCAATGAGTTAACAAGTGATTAACCCATTCCTGCTTGAGCTGGCCAAAAATAAAAATGGTTCCTTCATTGTTTTACTCTGTCTAACACCAGATGATTTTACTCATCAAAGAGAGAACCCTCAGAAGTTAAAGTATTTTTGCATTAAATATTCTTAAAACAAACCTTTAATTTTACCAGCTTGTCATCTAACTGATCCATTTCACTTTTTATGTTTTTTAACTTAGCATAATACGATTGAACCACTGATATCTGAAAAATACAAAACTAAATTCGACAACATCCATCTCCAGTTGAAAATAAATTATAGAAAATAATATTTACACTTTACCATTTTAGTGAATTCCTCAATTTCTTTATTTTCTGAAAATTTTCGGTTTTCTTGTTGCATTGTTTCAATTAAAACAGTCTGGTTTTTCCTACAGAAAGAAAAATATAAAATTTGCTCACTAATGAAAGACCATTTTATTGTGGTAATTTGGTGGTCAGCTTATTACCCACACTATTGAATAACCCGCAGCTGCTAATAATAGGTTTGGGACCACCGCACTAATTACTGTATGTTTCCTAGCAAGATAACCCATGGGTTATCTCCCAGAAAATACGGTATATAAATAGTTATTATTTAACAATTATTCGCCGAAGGCGAGGTGAATATCGGTGTATAATAACCGAGACGAAGTCGAGGTTATTCACCAATATTCACTGAGCCTGAGGTGAGTAATTGTCTTAGTATAAATACATATTTTCGTACTTTTAGGAAGAGCATTTTCTTTAAAATTGTTAATTTCCTTGTCTGTCGCATTGACAACTTTGGCTGGCGGCCATTTTGAATAAACGCTGTAGGTGATTATCGAGAATTAATCCGAAGTAGCTCGACCAATCAGCGCGCGTAATTTTCTATAATCACCGGTGTATTTATACTAAACCGGTCTTAAAATGTATATATTCTACACTCAAATTTTCCTTCACTATAAATCCCTAGAACATGCTACAGTACGTGATCGAGTGAAATGCCCAATATTACTTCTAATAAACCCAATTCTCTCCTGGCATTACCACCTTTATACAGAACTCGCGATCAAGCTCTCGGCAACGGCCTCCGTGGCTCAGTGGTCAGAGCATTGCACTAGAATCGCAAGGTCGTGGGTTCAATTCCTGCCGGAAGGCCTGTGTAGTTGCATTTTCCGCAACTGGTCCCGGTTTGGTCTTATAATGTATATATTCTACACTCGAATTTTCCTTCACCATAAATCCCTAGAACATGCTATGTGATCAAGTGAAATGCCCAATATTATTTATACTAAATATATTTATTATATGGCTGAGCTTGTTTTCCGGTCATTACGCCAAACGGCGCACGCTGATTGGTTGCTGAGAGGTCCGGAAAAAGCCGTAATGCCCTCTTGGCACTGTGAGAGGGCATACGTCATTTTTAATGACCTGCAAGTCTTGGCGGGAAAATTACTGAGTTGATTTGAATGAAAATAAAAGCGAATTAGATATATTCGTTGGAAAATTTTGAACAATAATACGTTCTGAAACATTAGTGTTTCTTTTTATTCATTTAAAAGCTAGCGTGAGAAATAAAAGCCTAACAGGTGTAAACATGAAGCGAAACGAACAAGCTCAAAGGTAAGAACTAAGGTGAACAGCGACATCTGATCAAGACAAACGTAGAACTAAAAACAGATAAGAAAACAAACCGAAAGCCATATAATAAAAGGCTTGCCTCGTTTTCTCGGTCGTACGGGAAAGTATTTGCCCTCAGTTTTATCGCACAAACCTCGCTCCTTCGTTGCTCGGTCTGTACGAAAACCTCAGGCAAATACTTTCCCGTACAGACCTCGAACTCAGTTAATAAGCCTTTATTATTATTATAGAACTACATGTATTTAATTATCCAATATTTTTTTCTTATTGAACAACTGATATAATTTGTCTAATTTTTGTTTTGTCTTACAGCATAAGTTTATTATGCAAAATTAACAGGGGGGTTTTACTTTGGTTCATGGTTGTTCCCAGTTTGTTAACAAGTCTGTAACTGGTTGTTGACAACCTGTAAAAAGGTTGATGACTTTGACCATAGTCAATCGAGATCTGGTCTGGAAACTCGGCAAACTTCAAAGCGCCTATAATGAGCTGTGATTTTATGTTGAACCGTACCTTACACCGTGCACATTCTTTGTTTTAGGTTTATTAATATTTAAATAGCACGGTTGAGTGATTGAACTGAAACGTTGCTATTGGACAATTCGTTCATTATACTAAAATACAATGTGTTCAGTGACCGTGCACCGTGCACAAAAATGCATAAAGGCGAACAAAAAGATAGACCAAAGACTTTAGCTGAGTTTCCAGACCATATTTCGATTGACTATGCTTTGTCGGACTTGTAATAAGTTGTTCCAACAAAGTTGCTACTGCTTTGCAACTCAACAAGTTGCTACTGTACAAAAGATTGACAGCACCAAGCTTGTATCGGCTTGATAAAGTCACACTGTGAGATAATATTACGGTGTTACTCTAAGTGACGAATAATGCTGGACAATTAGAGAAAACTCTACTTGGCCCAGCTGGGATTCGAACCCGCGACCTTTGGTTTACTAGTCCGATGCTCTACCAACTGAGCTACAGGTCAAGTTGGGAGCTGAAGGTTGAGTGAATGGTTATGCTATTTGATATTTTGAAACAGACTACAGTGGAGCCTCGCTATAACGCAGTAGTTTGAGTCCTTTATTGCAAGGTAGGGCCAAATCTCATTCCCAGTACTTTTCCCACTCAGTTCTGGTGCAATATTGTGGACTGAGAACTGGAAGTGAGATTGACTACTGCCAGAAGCACTTTTTGTTTGATTCATTTGTTCTATTCTAACAATCCAAATCACAACTGAAGAAGCTTGAAATCTGCTCCAGACTTCAACAAAAGGAATTGAAATAAGATTTTGGAGCATGGTTTTCATTTCTCGCAATGATTGCACTACTGATGTGCTGTGGTTTTATCTCGTAATGATTGTGATTATTCAGGATGATCAGTGATCATCACCTGACAAGATCAAATTGTCTCCAATGAGAATAATAGAAACTTCAGTTTCATCTTCAGTTATCACATTATCAGTCATATATTATTACAGTACACATAAATTCTGTTGCTATTTTTCAAAATTTAACAGTCTGTAGGCAGGGGTTGAAATAAGAAATTTTTTTTAGTTGCCCAAGTTGCTACCAGAGAAGAAAATCTAGTCGCCAAATTTCATATCAAGTCGCTCTATATTAATTGTCATATTTTTGTGTTAAAATCAAAACTTTCTGACCAAGAAAACACATTAATAGTTATTAGTGATACTATTATATGTAGTAGAAAAAGCAATCAAATAAATTAAATATTAATGAAGTTCTGAATGTGTCTCAGTCTCTCCGTTCTATCTATTTCAATTCAATTCAATTCATAACATTGAATGATGTGCTTGCTTAATAAACTTCTCATACAATCTTAACTCTTTAGTAAATAAAGTAACAGTACATATTGTATATTTCTTATTTTTTCTTAGTCGCTACCACAAGGGCTACCTGCGGAAAATATTTGGTCACCAGATTAGAAATTTGGTCGCATTTGGCAACCTGGCACCCGCTTATTTCAACCCCTGTCTGTAGGTAAACATCAGTACAAGCCGTCAAATACCCAACCAGGAAAAGTAAAATTTTGGGGACCAAGAATCAACCGTGTTATACCGAGTCGAGCATTATAACGATGCTATAGTGAGGCTCCACTGTAGTTTCTTCAATAGAAATATTGTAAGGTTAGATATACTGCCGAAACAGAGAATGTAGAAGTCTAACATTTCGAGTGAAAGTCCTTCATCACATTTCTCTCTGACAAAGGGCCTTCGCTCGAAACCTTAGACTTCTACATTCTCTATTTCGGCAGTACAGTAGAACCTGAGTTTTACGACCACCCCTGTTGCCAGGTAAAAGTGGTCGTAAATGACAGGTGGTCATACATGGCAGCCATTTTGGCAGCGCCGTGACCTGCAATGGTTCTTTATATAAACATTGTTTCAAGGTTAGGAAAATGGTGATTTATAAAGATTTACAAGGGAAATGGAAAAAGCAAGAAAGAAGTGCAGTCTTGATTTATTATTACTACGAAAAAACGGGTATTTCTTTAACGTATTTTGGCCATTTTTCGTTGAGATGGTCACTCATAACAGCTCGTACATAAATATCTTGTTTGGGACACTAATAACCTTACCGGTATATTTCAATTGTTGTTTCAACACTGCCTACGTAGCATGCTACTTTTATTTCACTAGTTTCTTCAATATCTAGACAACAGTCTTCATACATGATTTCGAATGATTGGAGAATAATTTTAAGGTGTTACTCCAAGTGACAAACCATACCGGACAAGAAGAAAAAACTCAACTTGGCCTGGCTGGGATTTGAACCCATGACCTTCAGTTTACTAGGAACTCTTCCATCAAGAGTTATTTCAAACACTCTGTAATCATTGTGAAATAAGAACTATTGTGTTTGGGCTTATATAGTTATGGACATATGGTATGTGTTTGCATTGTTCACGAAAAGCTTAATTTAATAAGACATGCACCGATTATTTTGCTGATTATTACACAATAATCAGCCAATTACTGATTATATTAAATTGGCCGATTAATCAGCTTTGCAGATTAGTTTCCAATTAATCGGCTCATCTCTAGTCAAATAATGATACTTAGGCTATTTGATATTTTGAAACAGACTAGTTTCTTCAAAAAAAAAAGGGAGATAATATTACATGCTACTCCATGTACCAAACCATAATATCATTCTCTGCCTGAATTCACTGTCCAGCCTGTGAAATTTTTATATACATGTGCAGTTCTTGATGTTTTGTGATTACTCAGATGAGTTACCAGAATTCTGATTCATATTTCTCAGAATTCTACAAATATTACAGTCAAACCGTGTGTTCTATTGCGAGCTACATCGCAACATTCCCACGCAACATTGTAATGGTGATTGACAAGTTGCCCTGAGCAATTTGCAAACGTTTCAGGAATATTTAATTCCGAAATTAAAAATTTCTTTACTTGAACTACCATTTGCATGGCTGAAAATACATTAAATACTATCTACCCACCAACAGTAATATTTTAAACATAAATTTGTATATTTACTCAAAAGTAAGATGAACCTTTAAAGGAATCTACTGAGGAACCTTCACGAGATGTTTGCAAGTTGCTCAAGCCAAATTGACAGTCAACATTGCAATGTTGTGGCGCAATATTGCAAAGTCGCATCAATAATTAATCTTTGTTGTCAATTATTTTTGTGTCAATATATCTTAGTCATCTTACGTTAATTCCTTAGTCTTCTCTCTCAGTTCTTGTAACTGAGGCAGCAGTTCTGAAGTAAATCCATGAGTGAAATTCTCAATCATCGACACCTCTCTAACTCTGCTTGACTTATCATCATCATTATCATCAGCTGGCTTTGTGGTTCCCAATTGCAAATCTTGATCATTTTCAGGATCGTCTGTCGTCGTATCTGCCTTGGTTGCTCTCTCTGTTTCCTCAGAAGTTGCCATAGTTGAACAACTAAACCTTCTACGCCATTTAATGGTTCCAAAACAATCCTTTATCTTAGCTGAACTGGCATAAATTCTAGTTGGAAAATGACGAGTCATCATGGATGGTGATGGATGGGGAGGGAAAATTCAACGTTCCATTACAATATTAACCATCTTTAACCATTATAAACCATAGTTAGCCATTATTAACTATCTCTAACCATTATTAACCATCTCTAACCTTTATTAACCATCTCTAACCATTATTAACCATCTCTAACCATTATTAACCATCTCTAACCATTATTAACCATCTCTAACCATTATTAACCCTAACCCTAACCATTATTAACCACCTCTAACCATTATTAACCATCTCTAACCATTACTAGCCCATACCTACCAAGTCTCACGCATTAATTGTCACGCTCACACGCGGAACATAAGTGACCTCACGCCTCAGTTTAATGTTTATAGAGCTCCGTGCTGGTATTTAATACTTAACGCTAGAAATCCCGCTAAAAGCGATTTAAATCTTATTCGTAATCCTCAAATGTATACAATCTCTCGGGAAAATTAAAATATAAATGTGACGGCAGGTTTTCGAGTCGCGGGGACAGGACTTTCATGCACGCGGTGGCCATAAAGAACGGGGGCTCAGCTCTGAGAATGTGATTTCCGGAATGCGCTATTAAAATCATGTTTTTTAAAATTCTTCACAAATGTGCTGTCAGAATGTGGGAAATGCGTTTCAGAGATCCAAATTCCAAGGAGGCGTATGGTGTGACCGCATATCTAGCGGGTGGGTATTACTCAAACTTGCTAGCTGCATCTTTAGCCATTACTAACCATTGTTAGCCATATCTATCCACCTCTGCCCATCATTAGCCATTACTAGCCCTCTGCCGTCATTAGCCACTATTATCCATCTTTATCCATCAATAACCATCTCTATCCAACTTATCTCTTATTATCCATGTTTATCCCTTAATAACCCAACTTTATCCTTCTTTTCCCCTCTTCATTCAGCATGTCTTGGTCGCCATGTTTGGGTCATTGAATAATAGTGTTGTTGTATGTGGAGTTGCTGTCGGTTCAGTTCTGACTGTCAAAACTCTCAATTATTTTCAACAAAATACTTTAAAAGCTTCAGTGAGTCGTCCAACATTAGAGAATTCTGAATTAGAGTTAGTTTTAGTTCAAATATTATTCCGGCATGGAGCAAGAACGCCGTTGAAAATCATTCCACGAATTCAAGAAACAGCTTGGCTCAAAGATGAACTGCTTTACGACTTACCTAACACAAAGTTTAGCTACAATGTTAAAGATTTAAAAAACCGTGTTTTACCAAAAGAAACCTTGACAGATAATCTTTTGAGGGTGAGTTGTAATATTAAATTGTTTAATTAATTCGATACTATTCATGGCTTCCTGTTTACATTTGCCAGGCATTTATAATTTACCTCGCTTAGAGATAAGAAGTTTTTTTAAAAAAAGGAACACTAATGTCCTATGACATATTATTGTTTAAAATTTCTTTATAAAAACATGCTTAATTTTCTGTTATTTTCTGTTTATTTTTTTTTGTTTTTTTTTGTTATTTTCTGTTATTTTTTTTCCTGTTATTTGTTTTTTCAAATCTGAGGAGTTGAGCGGGGAGGCAAGGTGGAAGGAGAGAGGGGGGAAGGTGAGGGAGGTGCAAGGGGAGGAAGGTGCAAGGGGAGGGAGGTGCAAGGAGAGGGAGGTGCAAGGGGAGGGAGGTGCAAGGGGAGAGAGGTTGTACAAGGGGGTGGGAGGTGCAAGGGGAGGGAGGTGCAAGGGGAGGGAGGTGCAAGGGGAGAGAGGTTGTACTGTTAAAGTATACGTTTAACAGTGTAGAAAACGCGTGACGCTTGAATGGACTACATGATGTATAAACTTTAATAGAAACAACTGAGAGTTCAATCTATATGTCTAGTACATAAGATAACTACAACAACAGGAAGTAAGCCCCTCAGAGAGCGTCTGGATAAATAACTATCTGTCAAGATGATTGATGATGTTCTCTTATTTTCGCGCGTTAACCTGAATTAATATTAACACTCCCTCTCGAAAATAGAGAACTATATATGTAAGTCTTTAATCTAATAAAGTATTATCGTGTCCGTCAACTATTCAGATAACATTAGTTACGCCCATAAGGTCTCTGAAACGTTGAAATAAAGTCTTTCCTAATGCTTTAGTTAATAGGTCTGCTACCATCTGGTCTGTAGGACAATGTTCCAAGGTGATTTCGGAATTGTCGACCTTTTCACGAATGAAATGATGCTTGATGTCGATATGCTTCGTTCTGGAATGATACTTTGGATTGTTGGATAAGGCTATTGCTCCTTGGTTGTCCTCTTTGATGATTGTACTTTCTTCTTGAACAAAGTTGAGATCATGAAGTAATGCACGTAACCACACTGCTTCTTGACATGCAAGGGATGCTGCAACATATTCGGCTTCTGTTGAAGATAAAGCCACGGTACTTTGTCGTTTACTAGCCCAGCTAATAATTCCACCACACAAAGAAAATAGATATCCCGACTGAGATCTCTGTCCATTTGGGTTACTACCCCAATCAGCGTCAACAAATCCAGATACTCGTACTGTATCTAGCTTAGAACCATCGAATTTAATTCCATAATCCATTGTTCCTTTAATGTAACGCAGGATTCACTTTGCTGCTTTCCAATGTTCAAGGCCTGGATTTGAACAGAATTGACTAACCACTCCTAAAGCATGTGCAAGGTCAGGTCTTGTACCAGTTACTGCATAGGTCAGACTACCAACAAGTGCTTGATACTTGGTCTTCTCTATCGGATCTCCCTCATTTGGCAATAACTTTGTGCTTTGATCAAGAGGAGTTGAGACTGGTTTGCAATTCTCCATTCCAAACTTCTTTAGTAAGCTTGTGAGATACTTGGTTTGATGCAGCAGCATGAGCTTCTTGTTTCGTTTGCGTTCGATCTGGATTGCAAGACAGTAGTGGACTTCTCCAAGATCTTTCATTTCAAATCGGCTCTTCAAAGCTTCTTTCTCTCTGCGCAACATCTTCTTGCTGTTACTTGCTATTAATAAGTCATCAACGTACAAGGCTACCAACATGAAACTGTCTCCCTCTCGCTTTATGTAGAGACATGGGTCGGACTTGCACTGTATATACCCTGAATTCTTGAGAAATTCGTCGATTGTATTGTACCAACATCTAGATGCTTGCTTTAGACCATAGATGCTCTTGTTCAACTTGCAAACCAAATGTTCTTGGCCTTTCTCAACATACCCTTCAGGCTGCGTCATGTAGATTTCTTCTTGTAATTCTCCGTTAAGAAATGCTGTGGAAACATCCATTTGATGAACTTCTAAGTTCAATTGATTTGCTAATGCGAGGATCGTACGGATTGATGTGTAACGTGCTACAGGAGAAAATGTTTCCTCATAGTCTAGACCAGCTTCTTGTGAAAAACCTTTTGCAACAAGACGGGCTTTATGTCGCTCAATAGATCCATCAGCATTGTATTTCACTTTGAAAACCCACCGACAATCAACTGCATTGCATCCTTCCGGGAGTGGTACAAGTGTCCAAGTGTTATTCTTTACGAGAGATGAGTATTCATTGTCGAGAGCTTCTTTCCATTGTGCTTTATCAGGTGAAGTTAAAGCTGCTTCAAGTGTTGTAGGCTCTTCAGAAATACCCTCTGTACTGCTACATGCAGCATTGTGTTTCCACCAATCACCAGTGATTGCACCATCTCTATAGGGTGGCATTCTACTTCGCTCTGAACGGCGTGGCAATTGTTCTGACCCTTCTTGATGGTTGTCAGTTTCTTGTACTTCAGTTTCTTCTTCAGCGTCGTCATTGGTAACTACACTTTGATCTTCAGTTACTGGCTCCTCTGGCAAATCTCCTGCCGCTTGCTTGTCAGCTTCTTGTTGGTTGCTTTCCTCAGCATCATCCTGGCGAATTACACTTTCTTGTTTCTCTGGCTCTTCTGGCGACTCTTCTTCCATTACTTGTTCTTGGTTGTCAGGTGCACGTTCCAAACTCTTGGTGTACTGTGGTGCTCTGACACGTTCGTGAAAGTTATTCTCCTCAAACAGGACATCTCTGGATAAATGCACTTTTCTTGCTTTAGGATCCCATAGTCTATATGCTTTGCTTTCGAGGCTATATCCAATGAAAATGCATTTCTTTGATTTAGCGTTCCACTTCTTTCTGGTTTCTTTGGCGATGTGCATGTAAGCGTTGCACCCAAAAACTTTCAAATTTGAAATATCTGCTTTCTTGCCCATGAAACTCTCATAAGGGGTCATATTTGCCACTGCAACGGTTGGACTACGATTTCTAAGCATAACTGCAGTTGCCACAGCTTCACCCCAGTACCCATAATCAAGTCCTGCATTGTGCATCATTGATCTTGCTGCTTCTTGTATGGTTCTGTTCATTCTCTCAGCGACTCCATTCTGCTGTGGTGTTCGAGGAATGGTCAACTGCCTCTGGATTCCTTTCTTGCGGAGGTAGTCAACAAATACTTTCGAGGTGTATTCTCCACCATTATCTGAACGCAAGATCTTGATATTCTTTCCAGTCACATTCGTAACCATTGCATCATACTCCTTGAATTTCTCAAAGACTTGATCTTTATGTTTCATGAAGTAGACTGCTGTGAATCTGGACTTATCATCAATGAATGTTACGAAGTAACGATTTCCTCCATGACTCTTCGTTTGCATGGGACCACAAACATCGCTATGAACAATCCCTAGGATTTCGGTTGCTCGAGTTGCTTGTTCTTTAGGAAATGACATCCTGTTTTGCTTGCCCTTTGCACAACCATCGCAAAACGTTGATTCTTGTGAAGACTTGAATTTCAAACCTTGGACAAGTTCCTCGTCTCGTAGCTTCCTCAGGTTCTTTAAGCCCAAATGTCCGTATCTTTGGTGCCATAAATGTTCTGAGCACTCTCCGGTAGCAGCGTTGACATTATGTGACTTTTCCTTCACTTCAAGGACATCAAGAATGAAGAGGTTATCACTCACTTTACCAGAACCCACCACATTTCCACTCTTGTCTATGATGACACACTTTTGCTGATCAAACGACATAGCATGTCCTTTCTTGGTGATGGCACTAACAGAAAACAGATTTTTGGCTAGGTCTGGCACATACAAAACATCTTGTAATTCAGCTTGCTTGTAATTCTCGCCAACTTTGACTTGTAAACAAACTGACCCTTTTCCAAGTGCTTCTATTACTCGGTTGTCTCCTAAGCGTACTTTCTCTGGAGTAGCAAATTCGACATAATCTTCCATCGAATCCTTTTGATGAGACATGTGCTGTGAAGCGCCTGAATCTATATACCACGTCGAACTGTTGTTGGCATGTCTCGAACTCCAAAATAAAGTGTGTTGTTCCACGGTAACAGTAGATTTACTCGCACAAGACGCATTGGCTTGAGTTCCTTTCTTTTCTTCAGATTGAACTTTCTTCGGTTTCCGGCAATCTCTAGCCCAATGTCCTAGTATCCCACAATTGTAGCATTTCCCTTTCTTCTTACCTTTAGGCTTTTCGTGTTGTTTACCTTTCGATGTGAGAAGAGCTTTCTCTGTATTGTCAACAGGAAGAGAAATTTCTTTACGCTTGTGTTCTTCATGAAGTAATCTTGCAGTGACGAATTCCAGTTTTAAATCCTCAGCGCGAGACTCCAAAGCCATGATTAAATTATTATACGAATCAGGAAGACTACATAACAACGTTGCAACTTGATCATCTTCGGTAATTGGAGCGCCTACAGCCTCAAGTTGTTCTGCCAAAGCTTTCAACTTGTTGATATGCTCCGTCATCGTATCGTTCTCGGCCATTGTCATTGTAAAATACCTCTTACGCAGAAATAACTTATTCGCTAACGATTTTACCTCGTAGTGGCTTTCCAGTTTACACCAGGCTTCCTTTGAAGTGTTCGCAGATCGAACCAACGCTAGTTGTTCATCTCCCAGAGATAAACAAATCGTCGCTAGCGCTTTACGGGCACGTCGTTGAAATTGTCGTCGTTGAGCTTCAGTAGTTCCTTCTTCGGCAGGTTCTACCTCATCGCCAGTCACGATGCCCCAAAGATCCTTGTCTTCAAGAACCATTTGCATTTTGAATTTCCGCAAATGAAAATTCGTTCCATTGAACTTCTCGATGCGAGACAGCGCCGTTTCTTCGTTTGAAGCCATGCCAACATTCTCAGGTTACTTTCGCAAATAATAAATGTCGTACATCCAAGTTGCCCAAACTTAGCTCTGGGCCCATAACCTGTTAAAGTATACGTTTAAAGGGATATGGCAATAAAAATTATTTTTATCCAATTTGTAAGAATATGTAGAAAAGTTAGAAAGTACGTTTACAGATTTTCATTAGCTGGCTTACTTTTTCAGATATTTGCGAACAAAAACACAAGCCGTCCGCCATCTTGTTTCACAATTAGATCTAATTAAGTGACGTCACAAGCAGGGTAAACATTGTAAAAATTGCAGTCAGTAGCGAAATGTCAGCTAAAATTCTTTTACATTGTTAGAGTTTCAATTTGAAATATATCAGATCAAAATACTTAAGATTTTGCATTAAAATACCCAGGAAATTAAGAAATGTTTAGACAAATTTTACCCTGCTTGTGACGTCATGCATATCTGACGATAGATATGCATATCCAAAATGGCGGATGGCGAGCGTATTCGTACGCAAATAATGCCGAATTTCTTAAAAAATAAAAGATCTAATGAAAATTTGTAAACGCACTTCATAACTATTCTTGATGTTCTTACAAATTAGACAAAAATAATTTTTATTGCCATATCCCTTTAACAGTGTAGAAAACGCGTGACGCTTGAATGGACTACATGATGTATAAACTTTAATAGAAACAACTGAGAGTTCAATCTATATGTCTAGTACATAAGATAACTACAACAACAGGAAGTAAGCCCCTCAGAGAGCGTCTGGATAAATAACTATCTGTCAAGATGATTGATGATGTTCTCTTATTTTCGCGCGTTAACCTGAATTAATATTAACATGTACATGGGGGAGGGAGGTGCAAGGGGAGGGCGGTGCAAGGGGAGAGAGGTTGTACAAGGGGGAGGGAGGTGCAAGGGGTGGGAAGTGCAAGGAGAGGGAGGTGCAAGGACAAGGAGAGGGAGGTGCAAGGGGAGAGAGGTGCAAGGGGAGGAAGGTGCAAGGGGAGAGAAGTGCAAGGGGAGAGAGGTGCAAGGGGAGAGAGGTGCTAGGGGAGAGAGGTACAAGGGGAGAGAGGTGCAAGGAGAGAGAGGTGCAAGGGGAGGGAGGTGCAATGGGAGAGAGGTACAAGGGGAGGGAGGTGCAAGGGGAGAGAAGTGCAAGGGGAGGGAGGTGCAAGGGGAGAGAGGTGCAAGGGGAGAGCGGTTGTACAAGGGGAGGGAGGTGCAAGGCGAGAGGTGCAAATGGAGAGAGGTTGTACGAGGGGGAGGGAAGTGCAATGGGAGTGAGGTTGGGAGAGTAGAGCGATGAGAAGAGGTGATGTGAAAGGGGAGGAAGGTGGTGAGGTGAGGTGGAACTGGAGCACAGGAATGGTTGCTGGTATTCTAATTAGTAATAGACAAGTTGATCTGGCAAACTGCACCCTAGTACTAAGGCTGCAGTCTCTGCAACTCAATATCTTAAACTGTGATCATTTACTGTGTATTAGGGCGGCTGTCGTATGGGTCAGCTGACTGTAGTTGGACAACAACAAACATTCAATCTGGGAAAGAATTTAAGAAGGTTGTACAACGATGAATTAAAGTTCATTGATGGAACATTTGACCCTAAAACAACATTGTAAGTTGACAATAAATACTATTACAGTAGCAAAAACATTTAATCCAAACTACAGTACAGTAAGCCAATGGAAGTGAGGTATCAGCTTACCGTAACTTGGAAAAAATATACAGTATATATATATATTTTTTTTTTAATTTAAACATATTTCATTGCGTTTGCCCCAAGAGCTCATGGCTCATCGAGAGGGCTCACGCACGTATATGTGAAGCATTTTTTCATTATTTTCTTCAGTCAACTCAGTAATGCTCCGATGAGGTCTAGAGTGTTTGATTATGTATTAAAGTGCCACTAACCCCAAAATGTCCCATGGCGGAGTAGGGAAGGGAATGGGTATATTCCTGGTGTTACATCAGACAAGTCAAACAAGGAACTCCTTTGAGCTCTGTCTGGTGGATACATAGAATTTTTTGGGTTGAAAGTTCATTTTCCCAACTAACTCAATGTAAGAATTCTATGCATTCAGCAGACACAGCTCAAATGAGTTCCTTGTTTGGCTTGTCTGACGTCACACCAGGAATATACCCATTCCCTTTCCTTGTCCGCCATGGGACATGCATATGCCAATTTTTGCAACTTTGGTGGTCTACAGAAGACCAAAGAAATGTCCAATACCAATAATTTATTCGCTTGACTAATCCACTCAATAAGGGCTTTTAAATTTGCTAAAAAAATTTTTTGGGGTTAGTGGCACTTTAAGGAAACTCTTCGGCAAAACAAACTGTTTCCCCCGGTACCAGTACATAAGTGTTTATTGTTATTTTAATAATAGAAAGGTGAATTATTTAAAGCATCTGTTGATATACTAAATATATAATTAAATACAAGTTGTCCCCATGCAGGAAATGTGAAGTTGACCCCCTCCCCCCTTCAGACATCCTAGTACATTTTACTGTTATCAGAAGTAGATTTACCCCCTCCCCTCCCCGGATGGCACAAATTTCCTCTGTTGGGGAGGTATGGATCTTTTCTGGAATGACCCATTGTCCCTGATTTCTAAACAGATGAGATACACTGGATTTTCAATTAAAATGATAAAAATTCACTAGATAACTTATTACCGATTTCAGATCACCATCTCAGCGTGAACACAACCTTTCAACGCTGACCACCTGAAATAGTGTCTCACGAAGGCTTACATTTGTTGTCCGCATTTGTTGAACAGAATGCCCCATTTATTTAATGAAATAGAAAGTTACTAATATTCTCCGATGAGAAAACACCATGGATATTGAAAAAATATTAAATAACAGTATTTCGTCTTTAGTTCTTTAATACAACCGTACAAGCTTTAGTTTTGCTATGACATTCAACGGTCATTGAACATTAACCTTGACCACAAGATACAAGTTCCTATGTTTTGCGAAGTATTTAATATTTTAGGACTAAATTTGGTGATTATTTTAATCTGCAGAGGGCGGATGTCAACCATATCCCTATCAACATGACAACATCACGTATTAGCATAATTGCATTCTACAACCGCTGACACAAATGCACATGTTTTCTGAAATTATACGAAAACAATTGGCCACTTCAGTCTCGGACCGGTGATTATCGTTATATTTAGCTCTGGATCAGAAAATACTCACCGATAATCACCTCGACTTTGGTCATCGGTGACTAATTGTTAAATATAGACAAAGAAAACGATAGATTTTGCTGCTGTTTGGTCTCCAATTTAGAGTACTTTTGTTTTCCAGAAAGCTCAGAATCACTTTTTCAGAAGACCTGATTTCAAACTTTTTCTGGGGGGCATGCCCCCAGACCCCCAAATAGGGCAGGGACTTTTGGATGGGTAGATTACTAATCTTGGCTAAGGCACTGGTGGGTGGGTTACAGTAAGCTGATACAGTACTGCTCAGAAATAAGCTAACAGTGAGGTTGAGGTAAATAATGATAGAAATGGTAATAAACTTTAGTAAAGCACAATAAATTATCTAGTAATACAGAAAACAGTCCATATTTTGATTCATAGTGATTTAGAGACAGTTTAACTAAACACTGAACAGAGTTATATTATGATTAAGCTGAGGTTAAACCTAGGTTTGACCTCGGTTTTTGTTAGGTTATTTCTGAGTAGTACTGTACCTCACTTCCATCAGACTAACAACATGTGAAAAAACAAAATTTCTTTATTTTGAAATTTGGATCTTTCCAGCTTACGGACTACACATGTCCCAAGAACAATTGAATCATTAAGATGTCTTGTTGCTGGCATGTTTGAAAATATTAAAGGTAAAATGAGGAGTGATTGTACAGTAGAGCTTCGCTATAATGTGGTAATTGGGATCCTTCGTGGTGACCGTATTATAATTCAACATGTCCTCTCACTTAGAATTCATGATTATCCTTAATTGTCAAAATGTCTAGAATTCATGATTATTCTTAATCTTAGGGGACTTCTTTCTCCCACATGTGGGAGATTAAACTAAATTGCATATACTGTATAACCAAAAAACCTATAGGGGTGTTGTGGTCGAGGTCTGAGAGGTGGGATCTTTTCCCCCAGAGGGTTTTGGTTAGGTTTAGGTCCACCAGGGGGTTGTGCTTAGGTTTAGGGTTGCCAGGGGGGTTGTGGTTAGGTTTAGGGTCAGGTTTAGAGGTGGAGGTCGGGTTTGGGGTTTGGGGGTAGGGAATTATTTTTTAAAATTGAGGATTATCATTAATTCTACGACATTTCACAATTAACAATAATCATGAATTATAGATGAGATGATATGCTGTATAATTATGAAGTGTGTTATTGCGAGGTACAACCAAATATCTCATTCCCAGTACTTTTCCCACTCAGTTCTGGCACAGTATTGTGGGCTGAGTACTGGGAGTGAGATTGAGTACTGCCAGAAGCACTTTCTGTTCTATTCTAACAATCCAAATCGCAACTGAAGAAGCTTGAAATCTGCTCCAGACTTCAACAAAATGGAATTGAAATAAGATTTTTAAGCATGGTTTTTATTTCTCGCAATGATCGCACTACTGATGTGTTGTCGTTTTATCTCGTAATGATCGCGATTATTCAGGATGATCAGTGATCATCACCTGACAAGATCAAATTGTTTCCAATGAGCGTAATAGAAACTTCAGTTTCAGCATCCTATTACACATCAATTCTGTCGCTATTTTGTAGAATTTAGTGGTCTGTGGTGAACTTTAGTACTGTAGGTAAACATCAGTAAAAGTCATGAAATGACAAACCAGGAAAAGTTAAATTTTGGGGTCCAAGGATCAACCGCATTATGCCACATAAAAAAAATTACTTGTTTAGTGCCCACCTATTTCAATTTTTCCTGGCAGGGAGGGAGGTTTCGTTTTCTTTTGTATGTTTTTTTTTCTTTTTGCCCTACAGGGGACCGCTCTCATCTATACTACAGGGAAAAATAAATGCAATGTTACCCGCTGCCATTTTTTTATAGGTTAAAATGTAGTTAATGGGAACCACAAAGGAGTTTTAGTTGTGTAAAGTTGAAAACCGAGGGAGAGATTAGGAGGGAATTTGAATACTGCCATTTGCAAGCCACCGTTAGGCGAGCGATTTTTTTCATGTTTGTTTACGTTTGAAAGTTGCACGTTTCACACGAAAACGTTGAACGTTTAAAAACAAATAAATCAAGTTTCGGCGTCAGTTCAAAGAAACCTGTCAAAATGACGCCGCAAGTTGATTGATTTGTTTTTAAACGTTCAACGTTTTCGTGTGAAACGTGCAACTTTCAAACGTAAACAAACATGAAAAAAATCGCCCGCCTAACGGTGGCTTGCAAATGGCAGTAACAAGCGCAAGTTTAAAGAAATGTTATTGTGTTACGCGATGTCGCGATCCCAGGGCCTGAGCCTAGCAGCCAACCTAACACCTTCCCAGAATGCATTGCTAGCTGTCTTCAATAACTTTAAGCTTGTGATTCTTACATCTGATGTAAAATCTGATGGAGTTTTGAGAATTGGCAGACTAAAACACGACAATACTATAAAAAATCACCTTCTGTTAATCAAGGAATTTGAAGGAAATTTCAAGCAAATTACATTCGCATTTCAAGGAAATTTAAGGAATTTTTAAGACCGGAAAAGGAAATTCCGACATCTCATTGTGGAAACACTGGTTACGCGGGAAACACCATGATTTTCGGACGCCACGCGAGGACCTGACTCACCCAATCCGAGAGCTAGAAAAATGGACTTTGGCACTTGATATATAACAAAATAACTTAATGTGCAGGCGTGGAACATGTAAAGGTCTGGGTACGAGAATAAGTCCGATGGTCCGATTACAAAGCGCAAATCACCATTTTTAATACTAAATTTATAGGGTTTTTATATGCACTAAATTTATAGGGTTTTTGAAAAATAAAAAAAAAATTGGAGGTCGGGGGGGCTTTTCTCAGGTTGGGTGGGGATGCTAAACAAGTATTTTATGTTGCCTTATACCTAGTCACACATTATAATGATACACGCTATAGTGAGGCTCCACTGTAATCCAGTTGAAATAACATTAACAGTGCAGTTACAGGGGGGGACAAGGTATGATTAATATGCATTGTATATCTTTTATTAGAGTACAGAAAATATGTACTAAAGTTATATATTTTTAGAATGCATGCATCAAGATCTGCTCAAATATGATATCAAATTCTAATTTTATCCATTGATTTAAAAAATATATTAATTTTTCATGATTTTCAATCTTGTAACACATGAAGTGAATCTTAGTTCGATTTATTCCTATTGGTCTTCAAAATGATTAATGGAGTTTGTATACTATGAAAATGTTATACCAGCGAAATAGTTAGATATTTTGTTGCCATTTCACTTGATTTCACTACAGCTTCACAGCGTGGCATACTTTCAAAGTTAATGTATTTTTAAACCAATAACAACATTAGATTTGGATATCATATTTGAGCAACACCGCTGCCAAACGTTTGCGCATGCGTGAATTCGCTGTAAGACTCGACTATTCATTTGTATTTAAAAAAAAGAATAAACAAAATTACGAAGGGGTAAATTCAGAATATGTTACAATATTGACAAGGAAGCCATGCACAAATTACCTACCTTATCTTTTTGGTAGTATGCTTATAATTTTAACTTTTGTGCTGGACTCTTGGACCAGTCCAAATATTTCAGTGTTTTCCCGCTCTTTTTCTGAGGACGAGCTTGGACATCGGACACGCGCAATACGTTTGGCAGCAGTGTTTATTTGAGCAGATATTGACACATGCATTCTCAAATATATCACTTTACATATTTTTCTTTTCTCGAATAACAGTTATTCCACTTAACCATATTTTAAATGATGGCCACTTTTTTTGTCCATCCCCTGAATATTGACCAAATTTTTTTATAGGCAGCAGCCACTGCCCTAATTGTACAAAATTGACTAAAATCATAATGACATTATAGTTTTAGTAAATAATAATAATAATTTAATTTATATTGCGCATATTACATTTCAGTATGTTCATGTGCGCATTACACTGTTTAGAATACTATACCATTACTATCTTAAGAAAGGAAGAAAGGCGACGCTCATGAGGCCACCAACTACAGACCAGTTTCATTACTCTCCCAAGTCTCCAAAGTTCTTGAACGTCTAATTTTCAGTCAAGTTTATTTTTTTGTTAAGAACTCTTTGCATGACCTTCAACACGGCTTTCGTTGCCATAGGTCATGTGTTACTCAACTTTTGAATGTGCTTCACGACCTTGGTCATACTGTTGACTATGGTAAGGAAATTGACATGGTTTATCTTGACTTTGCTAAAGCGTTTGACTCTGTGTCCCATAGCAAACTCTTGTTCAAACTTAAATCGTTTGGAATCTCTGGTCCACTTCTTAACTGGTTTGCCGATTACCTTCGTGATCGCAAACAGTGCGTTGTCGTTGAAGGAGTTTCCTCATCCTTTCTTAGTGTTACCTCTGGTGTGCCACAAGGTAGTGTAATAGGTCCTCTCCTATTCTTACTTTATGTGAACGACCTTCCAGAGGTAACCAAGAATAGTACTGTTGCACTTTTTGCTGATGACAGCAAATGTTATCGTGCTATACAATCACCAGATGATCGAGATCTCCTCCAGCTCGACCTGGACGCTATGTCCAACTGGTCGCTGTCCTGGCAATTGAAATTTAATGTCTCAAAGACGCTCTTACTCAGGATATCCCGCAAACGCAACCCTCCAACTCATTCCTACTTTCTTAACAACGAACCAGTCAAGAGCATAGCTAGCCAAGTAGACTTGGGTGTGGTTATCAGCAATGACCTAAAGTGGTCCCCACACATAGCCAGCTGCACTGCAAAAGCCAATCGTATGCTTGGTTTTCTTCAAAGGAATTGTACCCAAATGACTGATATTCGTTGCCGTAGGCTTCTTTTTCTTGCTCTCGTCCGATCTCATCTGTCCTATGGTAGTGAGATTTGGGCACCTCAAGGATCGTCACGCGATCTTGCGATCCTCGAGGGTGTTCAAAGACGTGCTAGCAAATTCATCCTTCAGGATTATGAGTTGTCATATCCTGAACGTCTTAAGAAACTTAATTTACTTCCGATATCCTACTGGCTTGGACTAAAGGATCTCGTCTTCTTTTTTAAATGTAAACAAGGCCTCTTCGACCTAGACATCTCCTCTTTCGTCACTTTTTCTTCTCACAGCACGTCTCGCACCCGTTCAAGCAAGGACAACTTGCTTCAAGTCAACCATTGCAGGACGTCTCTCTATAGGAACTCTTTTTTCAACCGAATTGTCCTTCTCTGGAACAATCTCTCTCCCACCATTCGTAATAGTTCATCCGTTTCCTCCTTCAAACACAGACTAACTGTTTACTACTCTTCTCTACTACACTCATCTTTCGATGTAAACAGAATGCGCACTTGGAAAACCTTCTGTTCCAAGTGCCGCTCTTTCAACTTAAGCTGTTGTTCCTAATTCGTCATGTCTTCTGTAAACTGTATATTTGTTCTCGTCTTTATTTTATTTTATTGTATGTTATGTTTGTTTTCATTAAGGTCGGTCTTCACATGGGACTACTCATGTCCTGTTGACCTTACCTTCAACCATATCTTTAGTTATTCAAAGTTTTTTTTCTCTAATGTGATAGTTTTAATTCTTTCGCATTTATGTATGGTTGTAAAGTTAATAAATAAAAAATAAATAAAAATAAATTACTATCTTACTTTAACATTAAAACAAATCTATCTACAAGATATTAAAAGATAATTTAAAAAGATATGTTTTCAGTGCAACTTTGAATGCAGATAAAGAATCAATGTCTCGGATTCCGCTTGGTAGTTTGTTCCATAGTTTAGGAGCAGCAGACTAAGCTAGCTGGAACGCTCTATCTCCTAATGTTACTTTACATTTCGCATTCGCTGGAACTAGAGATAATCCACTGTAAGAGCGAAGACTATACTTGGTGGGCTTCACGTAGATAACAAATCATGTAAGTACTGTGGCCCCGGAAAGAGAGCGGGAAAACACTGAAATATTTGGACTTGTCCAAGAGTCCAGCACAAAAGTTAAAATTATAAACACTACCAAAAAGATAAGGTAGGTATTCAAACACTTGAACGTTAAAAGCAATATCTTAAATTCAATACGATAGCTAACTGGTAACCAATGAAGACTGTTTAAAACCGGAGCTATATGACAGAACCTAGCCGCCGCATTTTGCACACGTAATTTAGCAATATGCGTGCTAGGAAGGCCATATAGCAAACTATTACAATAATCTAATTTACTTGTAATAAACGCATGGACTAATGATTCTGTTGCTTTACGAGTTAAGAATTTTCTAATTTTACGAATGTTATATTACGCTAATTATCTAACGTTATTCACAAGTTTAAAAATTTGTTAGATAAATACTAAGTAGACCTTACTATAGCAGAACTATCGCAGATATAAAATATCTATCAAAATATTCAATTATTTTCTGTTACCATGGTAATTGTTGGAACTTTGGTATATTTTCAAATATTGCATAATTGAAGCGGCATATCTTCAGTTTGCTTTGGTGAAATTTTTTAAAAATTGCTGAGATGATAGATACTGTTGTGGAGAATATCCATGCACAAAATCAGAGATGGTTGTATGGACAGATTTTTGCTATAAAAATTATCGATTTAAAAAGGTTCTTTTTAAAATTATAACTTTATAACTTTTTATAAACTACTTATTTACAAAATTTTAGCAAAATTCACCGAAGAAAACGTCTACAAGTCTAACATCTATGTCGATGCAGTCATAGAATATCGAATCGACAAGATCGCTATTTACGCATGTGTAGCGATACTATTTCTAGTCACCGGTCCCCTATTGAAATTACCGTACGGAGCCACCTTAAATGTATTAAAGCATTGAATGTTATTGAATCTCTTTCTTAGAACCAGTGACATTTTGGACTGTTCCTATTAAAGACGAATTTCTTTTCCCAAACTGGGGAAGCTGCAGTGCATTACGACAGTACATCAAGCATTGTTTTAAAACTGGTGACAAATTGCCTGGATACCAAGCTGATCTTGAGACGTTTTTTGATATGATTGGTGGACCTGTGCCGCGGTTAACATTCATTGATATTTTTGATGACCTGAGCTGTCGACGAGTGAGTTGGGGTTTTTTTTTGTTTTGGTAGTGGGCTGTGAAGTCAAATCTCTCGATATTGAAGAAACTAGATTTTAGTTTTGAAATATCAAATATATGTGCTTACCATCATTCCACGACCTTCTGCCAAGTACTTAACCATGTAGCTCATTTGGTAGAGCATTGGACTAGTAAACTGAAGGTCACGGGTTCGAATCCCTGTTGCAGTCCAGTGGAGTGGAGTGGTGGAGTGGAGTGGTAGAGTGGAGTGGTGGAGTGGAGTGGTGGAGTGGAGTAGTGTGGAGTGGAGTGAAGTGGAGTGGAGTGGAGTAGGAGTGGAGTAGGAGTGGAGTAGTGTAGAGTGGAGTAGAGTGGAGTAGAGTGGAGTAGAGTGGAGTAGAGTGGAGTGGAGTAGTGTAGAGTGAAGTGGAGTAGGAGTGGAGTAGGAGTGGAGTAGGAGTGGAGTAGGAGTGGAGTAGGAGTGGAGTAGGAGTGGAGTAGGAGTGGAGTAGAGTGGAGTGGAGTGGAGTGGAGTGGAGTAGTGTAGTGTAGAGTGAAGTGAAGTGGAGTAGAGTGGAGTGGAGTAGGAGTAGAGTAGGAGTGGAGTAGGAGTGGAGTAGGAGTGGAGTAGGAGTGGAGTAGAGTAGAGTAGAGTAGAGTAGAGTAGAGTGGAGTGGAGTGGAGGGGAGTGGAGGGGAGTGGAGTGGAGTAAAGTGGAGTGGAGTAGAATGGAGTGGAGTAGAGTAGAGTGGAGTGGAGTAGAGTGGAGTAGAGTGGAGTAGAGTGGAGTGGAGTGGAGTATAATGGAGTGGAGTGGAGAGTGGAGTGGAGTGGAGAGTGGAGTGGAGAGTGGTGTGGAATGGAGTGGAGTGGTGTAGAGTGTAGAGTGTAAAGTGTAGAGTGGAGTGGAGTGGAATAGAGTAGAGTAGAGTAGAGTAGAGTAGAGTAGAGTAGAGTAGAGTAGAGTAGAGTAGAGTAGAGTACAGAGAGTGGAGTGGAGTAGAGTAGAGTGGAGTAACATGGAGTAGAGTAGAGTGGAGTAGAGTAGAGTGGAGTAGAGTGGAGTAGAGTGGAGTGGAGTAGAGTAGAGTAGAGTAGAGTAGAGTAGAGTAGAGTAGAGTAGAGTAGAGTAGAGTAGAGTGGAGTAGAGTAGAGTGGAGTGGAGTAGGGTGGAGTAGAGTGGAGTAGAGTAGAATGGAGTAGCATGGAGTAGAGTAGAGTAGAGTGGAGTGGAGTGGAGTGGAGTGGAGTAGAGTAGAGTAGAGTAGAGTAGAACAGTAGAGTAGAGTAGAGAAGAGAACAGTGGAGTAGAGTAGAGAAGAGAACAGTGGAGTAGAGTAGAGAAGAGAACAGTGGAGTAGAGTAGAGAGGAGAACAGTGGAGTAGAGAAGAGAAGAGAACAGTGGAGTAGAGTAGAGACAGTGGAGTGGAGTGGAGTGGAGTGGTGTATAGTAGAGTACAGTGGAGTGGCTCTACTTGCCCAGTATGGCTTGTCACTTATTATTCTCCCCCTGCATGAGTTCACTGTCTTACAATAATTATTCCATCTACTCTAAGCTTGGTACAGGTAACACAGATGCTATGTATGTTATCTAACTTTTTGGTATTGAATATGTTTTTGTTTTTAAGGCACACAACAAACCTTACCCAGAGAGAATTAAACAGTTTTGGAACACTATTGAGAAACGTTCTTTTCAACTTCTCTCTGAATCCTTCCTCTCTCCTCCTCGTTGGGCCAAGTAAGTAAGCATTGTTTTAATGCAGATCTTGTGAAAACTATTTGTAGTCACACGTTGTATCTATTTTTTGTGCTGTAGCAATCTAGTTCTGCCATTATCATCTGGAAAAGTGGTTCAAGATCTTTTTAATAACATGAAGAAAAAAGTTGCCAACAACAAGTAAGTCATAAATAAACTTAGTTTAGTTTACTCTGGTTTCCTTCTGTAGTAACACTGGATCAATGAAGGATGGTCCTTACTGGACCTCTAGAGAGAACAGTTTAGATATGACTGATAGAATTATCCAGTATAAATAAAGTTAGTTTACTTTACTCTGGTTTCCTTCTGTAGTAACACTGGATCAATGAAGGATGGTTCTTACTGGACCTCTAGAGAGAACAGTTTAAATATGACTGATTGAGTTATCCAGTATAAGTAAAGTTAGTTTTTTTCCTTCTGAAACTTTCTAAAATATTAATTATTTTGTTGGGGTTTTTTCTAGTCCATACAAGCTGTATCTGTTCTCTGTTCATGATACGTCCATTATTTCTTTTCTTTGTCTGCTTGGCTTCTCCTTTGACAAATGGCCACCATTTGCATCTTATGTATCTCTTGAACTTTATAAGGACAAGGTAAAAGGCTGATTAAAGGAAGGAAGGAAGGAAGGAAGGAAAGAAAGAAAGAAAGAAAGAAAGAAAGAAAGAAAGAAAGAAAGAAAGAAAGAAAGAAAGAAAGAAAGAAAGAAAGAAAGAAAGAAAGAAAGAAAGAAAGAAAGAAAGAAAGGAGGGAGGGAGGGAGGGAGGGAGGGAGGGAGGGAGGGAGGGAGGGAGGGAGGGAGGAAGGAAAGGAAAGGAAAGGAAAGGGGGAGGGGAGGGAAGGGAGGGAGGAAGTTAAGTTGGTATAATGCGTTTGACAATCACGCTTGTTCTCGTTTATTTTATTTAGAATGAAGAATATTTTGTTCGAATGTTGTACAGTGGGAAGGTCAGTCTTCTAATTAAGAATCGGAAATCAATAATCACGATGTCCTGACTGTTTTCTCAACTCGACTCTAAAGGTTGTGTTTTTTCTTGTAGGTTGTTAAATTGAAAGATTGTAATCAAACCCTGATCCCTTTATCTCAGTGAGTAAACTATTGCTTGTATAGCAAGCAAGCAAGCAAGCAAGCAAGCAAGCAAGCAAGCAAGCAAGCAAGCAAGCAAGCAAGCAAGCAAGCAAGCAAGCAAGCAAGCAAGCAAGCAAGCAAGCAAGCAAGCAAGCAAGTAAATAAGTAAATAAGCAAGCAAGCGAGCAAGCAAGCAAGCAAGCAAGCAAGTAAATAAGTAAATAAGTAAATAAGTAAATAAGTAAGCAAGCAAGCAAGCAAGCAAGCAAACAAGCAAGCAAGTAAATAAGTAAATAAGTAAGCAAGCAAGCAAGCAAGCAAGCAAGCAAGCAAGCAAGCAAGCAAGCAAGCAAGCAAGCAAGCAAGCAAGATTAGATTAAAACTGTGTTTTCAAGTCCTCTTTATAATTTTCTAGATTTGAGAAAATGGTTTCACCGTATTTCGTCGACGACTTAGAAACTGCTTGTAAAACAGTTCTTCATCCTCCGGTATCGTAATCGCCTATTGGCGTAATTATTTGTAAATGGAATTATAACTTGCAGAAGCAAAGGATGAATAAGATAAGTAAATAACGCAATTTTAATTAAATAGGAAAACAATTTTCGCACACGGTTGGCAGACTAATAAACCACGAAAAAACACCAATATTCAGAGAACTGGAATCATATTTTTAGGCCTGCTTTGAAATTCGAAGCTGAATAAGACTTTACAGTCAAACCGGATATTCTCTTGCCCGCAACGTTGCAATAGGCGAGTTTCAGAGTGTTGCGCGCGCATCATAATAAAACTGTAAAGGTTTTGGTTAAGGTTGCAGGGTCATTTCTGTAAAGCGCTCTCAATTCGTTAGAATTTATGCCACGAAAATAAAATAGATATCGTTAGAAAGCTATGAATTTGTAGAATACAATGGTTTCGCGATAAACACAAACCGTTAATAGTTGTGAATTTTTTAATTAAAACCAGAGGGCTTCACTCGGGGCCACTCGAGTAAAAAGCGTTTTATTTTGTTCAAAATCATTTTTTGTACTTTGATTCCGAGATAAATTTCCAGCAAAACTGTATCAGCGTTTTTTGATATGTCGAGTTTTGCCGATTTTATTGACGACCAAAGTTAAAAATGCTGTTTTTCGACCAACATTCGGACATAATAAGTCATAAATTCGAAACCAGGCAATAAATAAAAAAACGCTGACACCGTTTTGCTGGACATTAATCTCAGAATCGAACTGCGAAAAAAATGTTTGAACAAAATGAAACGCTTTGTTCTTAAGTCGCCCCGAGTGAAGCCCTCTGGTTTTAATTAAAAAGTTCACAACTATTAACGGTTTGTGTTTATCGCGAAACCAAAGACACCATCGTATTCTACAAATTCATAGCTTTCTAACGATATCTATTTTATTTTTGTGGTATAAATTCTGACGAATTGAGAGCGCTTTACAGAAATGACCCTGAAAACCTTAATGAAGACCTTAAATAGTTAATACTTGCGTTTCAAACCAAAGTTTTTATCAGAGTAATTGTTATTTAAACAGTGTAATAAAAGTACAGTGTTGCGTAGGCAGTTTTGAAATACAAATTGAAATATAGTAAGGTTAGATATACTGACGAAATTATTGAATGTAATTTCTAACGTTTCGAGGGAAGGGCCTTCGTCACGTTACGCCAGTTCTCTCTGACGAAGGGCCTTCGTCACGTTACGTCAGTTCTCTCTGACGAAGGGCCTTTGTCACGTTACGTCAGTTCTCTCTGACGAAGGGTCCCTGACGAAGGGCCTTGTCACGTTACGTCAGTTCTCTCTGACGAAGGGTCCCTGACGAAGGGCCTTCGTCACGTTACGTCAGTTCTCTCTGACGAAGGGCCTTGTCACGTTACGCCAGTTCTCTCGGACGAAGGGCCTTCGTCACGTTACGTCAGTTCTCTCTGACGAAGGGCCTTCGTCACGTTACGTCAGTTCTCTCTGACGAAGGGCCTTCGTCACGTTACGTCAGTTCTCTCGGACGAAGGGCCTTCCTCACGTTACGTCAGTTCTCTCGGACGAAGGGCCTTCGTCACGTTATGTCAGTTCTCTCTGACGAAGGGCCTTCGTCACATTACGTCAGTTCTCTCTGACGAAGGGCCTTCGTCACGTTACGTCAGTTCTCTCGGACGAAGGGCCTTCGTCACGTTACGTCAGTTCTCTCGGACGAAGGGCCTTCGTCACGTTATGTCAGTTCTCTCTGACGAAGGGCCTTCGTCACGTTACGTCACTTCTCTCTGACGAAGGGCCTTCGTCACGTTACGTCACTTCTCTCGGACGAAGGGCCTTCGTCACGTTATGTCAGTTCTCTCTGACGAAGGGCCTTTCGCTCAAAACGTTTGAAACTACGTTCAATAATTTCGGCAGTACTGAGTACTCAAATCTTACTATATTTCGACTCGTAATTGCTATTTACTCTGATAACGCTCTTTGGTTTAAAGGCCCGGTGAAACGAAGATGAGAGTCGATGAGAGTTGCAACTCTCGGTCGCGTTTGACCACCAACTCTCATCGACTCTCATGCACTCTTATCAATTCTCATCAACTTTGAGCTGGTTCAAATTTTAATGACAGTTGATGAGGGTTTTTGCTCGTTTGACCGGTCATGAGAGTTGGCATAGGAGAGTTGATGAGAGTTTAGCGGCTAGCGGTTTGCACTTTTGTCATTTTTCGTGACAAGAAAAGGCAAGAATGCAAAATATATCTGTCTATTTATTTCTCCAGTACGAGATTGTAAAAATACGAACTTTGTTTACCTCGAAATTCGTTCCTAGTCTCCCTGCTACGCGCGGTAAATCCTACAACTCTCGTCAACTCTCATGGTCAGCTCTCATCAACTCTCATCAACTCTCATCCTCGTTTGACCGGGCCATGAGAGTTGAGAAAACTCTCAGACAAACTCTCGCTTGCCAACTCTCATCAACTCTCATCCTCGTTTGACGGGGGCTTAAACCTTCAGTATGTATAATCAGAACAGTGTAATAAAAGTAGCGTGCTGCGTAGGCAGTGTAGAAACAGCAATCGAAAGATAGTTAGGTTAGATATACTGCCGAAACAGAGAACGTAGGAGTCTAACGTTTCCAGCGAGGGGCCTTCGTCAGAGTGAAACGTATGTAAACAAACAAGCTCATTGTTTGTTTACACTCTTTACGTTTCTCTCTGACGAAACGTTAGACTCCTACGTTCTCTGTTTCGGCAGTGTATCTAACCTCACTATATTTCGATTGTAATCAGAAGAGTTGATCAGGTATTTTTATCATATTTTAGAAACTGTCGTAAAATGGCATGTGATGTCAAACATTGTTTAGTTATCTAATTGCTTTGTAAAAGAACAAAAAAAGACAAATTATAAAAGTTTTTAACAGTTTTTGTCAAAACTATCACAGTACCGTATTTACTCGTTTAAAGTGTCACTGTGATGAAAAAATCGTCAGTCTTTTTAGTGCAAACTTTCACAGAAACTTGCAGTATTGTGATGAGTGGGGAAAATTCACACGATAGATACATAGATACATAGATAGTGTAAACTTACCTACTTGTCGTAACTGAAAGGCTAAAACCAGTGAAAATGTGAAACACTAGTATCAGTCTTTCATAGACGACAAATAGTTGTGTCGCTTAAAGCTCGTAAGCCCTAAAGAGCGATAACAGACAGGTTTGTACCTTATCTATGGATATTTCTTGAAAGACGAGGATATCTTAATATACCAAGAATGGAAGAAGTTTCCCCCCGGAATATATTAGAATAGCACTGCGCGCGCGCGCGCGCACGCGTGGTTTTGTTTACGACTGGCGAATACAGCAATGGCAGAGAAACGTAAAGGAGCGATCAATTTTCTTCTCAAAACAACGACTTTCTTGGTTTAGCTGCATGGCTAATTAAATATGGTCGGGACGAAAGGATTTATTGTCTGCCTAGCGGAAGGTGCGAATAAATATTAAAAACTTTATATTTAACTTTAATATGGTCTGGCATGTTGACGAATGGTGATGTTGTGAAGTCGGTTTCACGTTTGTAGAGTTGTTGGTTCGTGTCTGTGATATTTTACACGAGTAACAACAAATTCTGAAGACTGGAGATTGTAGACTGTCTTCGCATTTTGATTTGGCGTTCAGTAAACCACTGTACGAAGAACCCTGGCCATAAACATGAATGTTCAACTTCTACACGAGGTTCTACGTGTATCTGTACCTGCGTGAACTTAGCGCGTGATTGGGCAGACGATTCGCAAGGCTGAATAACGTGAATCTAGCAACATAATCATCACACGATCGTAATTTGGGTGTTTTGGGTTGTTTGTCTGAGTTTAGGCTTGTGTTAAATTAACTTAGGCTTTGCTCAAGAAAATGGGCTGGCAGGCTGCAGGACTGGCAGCTCTGTCCATGCATGTAGCAAAAATTGTTATTATCTTTGACTAGAAACTTTGCACTATCCTTGGGATCTAGTTTTTATCTTCTCATAAAGTACATTTAAAATGAGGGTGAACGGCGTTTGTGGTTTGTCAATATCTCATCTCGTTCAAGAGATATTCACGTTTTGGCAATATGCAAATTTATGGCTGATGACGTCATTTTCTCCAAACGAGCGAAATGAAAATCGTAAAATAAGGAATATCTCTGGAAATAAACAATAGAATGTGCTTAAACTTTGTATGCTTATAGTATCTAATAAAATACACTTCTCTGTGGAACTTTTGTGATTAGGTTACTCTAAACCTTAAAAGGGGAATTATCATTTTTGCTTCATTGTTTAAAAGTAGAAAGATTTAAACGTTTGAATTACAATGCTTACATAAGCCCTAATCGTCACATTTATTCGCTGGAGTAAACGCTACTTGATTGCTGATAAATAAGAAAATTTAATTTTATCATTGGAGGGGGCCAGGAACCAGCAGTTTCCACGAAAACAACTAAAGTTCCACAGTGAAACGTATTTTATTTAATACTATAAGCATACAAAATTTGAGCACTTTCTAGTGTTTACTTCTAGAGATATTCCTAATTTTACGATTTTCATTTCGCTCGTTTGGAGAAAATGACGTCATCAGCCATATTATTTGCATATTTCAAAAATGTGAATTTCAAAAAATCTTGAACGAGATGAGTTATTTACAAACCACAAACGCCGTTCCTCCTCATTTTAAATGTACTTTATGATTAGATCAAAAAAAGACTGACGATTTTTCATCTTAGTGACACTTTAATAAGCGCTGCCCGCGATTAAACACGGAGCCAGCGCATAAAAGGGAGCCCCCCCCCCCCCCCGGCTACGCACTGACAGTTTGAAATGTCAACAGTCAAGTCAACAACGAGTCAGTGAGCTGGTGAAGTTTTGAGAATTAACTTTTATTTATAACCTTTTTACCTTTCAATACACCAGGTAAATTGTAAAGAGAAACATAAGAGTCTTAGATAAAAACAATTCTGAAGTGATTAAATTTGTTTGGTCAATGAATTTGTAAAATATTTATGACCTTGCTTTCAAACGATGTTTGAAGGTCACGTATAGCTGCTTTGTCTCTCGCCGTTTTTTAAAATAAAGTTCCACATAAAAGACAAGACTTTGATATTTAACTAAAACTTTGCAAGTCAATATATCACAAATTGAGAACTTTTAATAGTCATTTATCTGGCTTTCCAGACAACATGTACTGCCGGTCGTGCAAAAACAAAGTTGTCGTCGTTGGAAAGTGAGATGATGTTCAGACATCAGTGTGAAGATATTCATTAACAACAGTCTTATAATTACAAGGACGGAAGATATGAATGAATAAACAAAGAATACAGACATCATCTGCATTCAAGTGATTCAACAAGAAAAACAGTGAGACGGTTGGTCCACTTTCGTACGGTTTTTCCTCACCTTAGTTTTGTTTCGACGTATTGGAAGCGTAATTTTTCCGTCTTTCTACTCAACATGATGTGTTACACTTGAAAAAGACAAATTCGACGTTTGGAAAGCGGCAAGTTTAATTTTAAAAACAGTAAACAAGTCTCACAAAAGCTCCACTCTTCAGTCTTAGCGAAATTCCTCGGCAAGGCCGGAAGTAATTTTAGCTGTGTGGACCAATCAGATGCGTTTGGCCAGGATTGGCTGAGTACCTCAGCCAGTACTTATGCAGTCGCTCCGTGTTTAAGCGCCGCATATGAGAGCAAAAATATTAAAGAGCACCGCCCTGGAATTAGGGGGCGATTACATGGAGCGGGCTGGCCCGGTTAACCGGGATGAGTTTACGAAACGATTACATGGAGCGGGCTAGCCTGGTAAGCCGGGATGAGTTTACGAAACGATTACATGGAGCGGGCTAGCCTGGTAAGCCGGGATGAGTTTACGAAACGATTACATGGAGCGGGCTAGCCTGGTAAGCCGGGATGAGTTTACGAAACGATTACATGGAGCGGGCTAGCCTGGTAAGCCGGGATGAGTTTACGAAACGATTACATGGAGCGGGCTAGCCTGGTAAGCCGGGATGAGTTTACGAAACGATTACATGGAGCGGGCTAGCCCGGTAAGCCGGGATGAGTTTACGAAACGATTACATGGAGCGGGCTAGCCTGGTAAGCCGGGATGAGTTTACGAAACGATTACATGGAGCGGGCTAGCCTGGTAAGCCGGGATGAGTTTACGAAACGATTACATGGAGCGGGCTAGCCTGGTAAGCCGGGATGAGTTTACGAAACGATTACATGGAGCGGGCTAGCCTGGTAAGCCGGGATGAGTTTACGAAACGATTACATGGAGCGGGCTAGCCTGGTAAGCCGGGATGAGTTTACGAAACGATTACATGGAGCTTAACCGGGATGAGTTTACGAAACGATTACATGGAGCTTAACCGGGATGAGTTTACGAAACGATTACATGGAGCGGGCTAGCCCGGTAAGCCGGGATGAGTTTACGAAACGATTACATGGAGCGGGCTAGCCCGGTAAGCCGGGATGAGTTTACGAAACGATTACATGGAGCGGGCTAGCCCGGTAAGCCCGGATGAGTTTAAGAAACGATTACATGGAGCGGGCTAGCCTGGTTAACCGGGATGAGTTTACGAAACGATTACATGGAGCGGGCTAGCCTGGTAAGCCGGGATGAGTTTACGAAAGGATTACATGGAGCGGGCTAGCCTGGTAAGCCGGGATGAGTTTACGAAAGGATTACATGGAGCGGGCTAGCCTGGTTAACCGGGATGAGTTTACGAAAGGATTACATGGAGCGGGCTAGCCTGGTTAACCGGGATGAGTTTACGAAACGATTACATGGAGCGGGCTAGCCCGGTAAGCCGGGATGAGTTTACGAAACGATTACATGGAGCTTAACCGGGATGAGTTTACGAAACGATTACATGGAGCGGGCTGGCCCGGTAAGCTGGGATGAGTTTACGAAAGGATATTACATGGAGCGGGCTAGCCCGGTAAGCCAGGATGATTTCAGGCCGAAATTCGCAATTATCAAGTAAATAAGGGCAAAGTTACGTTAGTTTTACTTCAGTTTTACACTAATTAGTCTATTATTTATTTTGTAAGCCCATCGTTAATAAAAAGATTGTTAAAGTCTTTGCTAACCCAAGAAAGCGTCTTCACGAAGACTATTTAATTTATTAAATCTTCGCTTTGATCGCGAAACGCACAAACAACGTTGATGTTCTATTTCAGTTCCGTTCAGCACTATTTATTCACACAGTCAAGCAAACGAACGCGTATCGAAGCGAGTTCAACAGTTTTTCAGCCCGGTTTGCCGGGATGAAAACGATTACATGGACATTTTCATCCCGGTTAACCAGGCTAGCCCGCTTGCCATGTAATCGAAATGTTAAAACAACATGCGTTTTATATACTAGAAGTTTTTATCAAACGTGAAGTGCTGCGAGTTGCTACCATTTAGTAGTTAGTCGTAAAATACTTGTTATCGTCCGAAGCATTTTCAATTAAAGAGCTTAAGCATGCGACGTTTTCCTCAACATGGACGTCACGCGTATAAAATCGAGCCATTAAAGAGTGATGGCGTCAGCACTCTTGCTTGAAGTGAAGAACGGCAATCTATGCAGTTTTAGGTTGTTGAGTTGCAGCATGCAATAACGGCCGTTGCTATCTTTAATGGCTCAATTTTGTACGCGTGACGTGATGCTTAAAATGTTAAATGAAATCATCTGGCACAATCAGAGGCACAATGGTGTGGAATGTCATATAAAAATTAAGGAACATGCAAAGACTCGTAGAAATACACTGTCTGCCCCTCGAAATGTCGCTAAGCCTTTTGTGGCCTTGGTATATACTTCCAGCAACAAATAGAGTTGTGTTTGATATAATAGTATAGTAGAAAAATACACTTCTCTTTAATAAATCAATATATTCTAGCGCCAAACAATGCCAACTTGCCAAGAAAAGTCCTAGACAACGTGGTGAAGCGTAGCGCACATAATAATAATGCCTGCCGCTGATCGGTAGACATTGCGTATACCGAAGATCATCGCCCACGAAATCCTAAGAATCGAGTTCGTGAACGCATATATACTCGGCCTCTGGGCCGAGGACGGGACGAGGTCTGCCTCTGGGCCGAGGACGGCCTCTGGGCCGAGGACGGGACGAGGACTGGGACGAGGTCTGCCTCGTCAATAAGGCGGGCTAGCCCAGTTAGGTTACCTGTACCAGGCTAAGGGGGCGATTACTAATCTCATTCTCTGGTCATCAGGGCTAAATCCACTTATGACGATTGCAGTTTTAAGCCCTATAATCAAACGAGAACGCAAGTCATCGCAAGTTGGCAGTCACGCTATCTCAGCCAGCCGCTCTGAATAATTTCCCGAAAATATCATGACCGTGACAATGTTAAAACTTTGTTTAAGACACTCATGAAACCTTTATTTTGTTAATTTGGGTGTTCGAACGACCGCTACAGCAATTCGTGGCTGCCAAGTCTGCCAACTTGCAATGACTTGCGTTCTCGTTTGATTACGGCCTTACTCATAGCCAATAAAAACGCGCGAAATTTCAACCAATAGGAAAGCAGAAGTCTTTAGTGGTTATTAAGCCTGGTTCTCATATGTCGCCGATGGTCGCCGACCCATGATTTAGATGCATGTTAAGTAAAAGAATAAAAGCACTGCTTTTCTGTATTGTTCTTTATTACTTAACATGCTGCTGCACTTCCCGTTTTAACATGCACCTAAATCACAAATCGCCGACGATTGGCGACATATGAAGACCAGGCTTTAACAACAAATGCGGTGCTTAAGGTGGCTCCCTACGGTAATTTCAATAGGGGGGACTGGTGACTAGAAATAGTATCGCTACGCATGCGTAACAGCATATCCTCCTACCTAGAATTACCAATAATCAGTAAGTGCGAAATGCCTAGAATTACCAATAATCGTTAATTTTAAAAACTAATTCCCAACCCCCACACCCCAACCCTAACCCTAACCTCTAAACCTTACCCTAAACCTAGCCACAACCCCCCTAACCCTAACCCACAACCCCCCTCACCCTAACCCACAACCCCCCTAACCCTAACCCACAACCCCCCAGCAACCCTAACCCACAACCCCCCAGCAACCCTAACCCACAACCCCCCAGCAACCCTAACCCACAACCCCCCAGCAACCCTAACTCTAACCCACAACCCCCGGTGGCCCTAAACCTAACCACAACACCCGCCTCTCAGACCCCTACCACAACACCCTACTAGTTTTTTAGATATATGCTATTTAGTTTAACATCCCGCATGTGGGACAGAGAATTACCTACAATTACCAATTATTGGTAATTCAAGGCCGTTTCACACTTACTGATTATTGGTAATTCTAGGTAGGAGAACATGTTGTGCGTAAACAGCGATCTTGTCGTTTCGAATTCTATGACCGCTTCGACATGGATGTTAGACTTGTAGACGTTTTCTTCGGTGAATTTTGGTCACATTTTGTAAATAAGTAGTTTATAAAAAGTTCTAAAGTATATATAATTTTTAAAAAATTTCATAAGACAGAACTTTTTTTAAATCGATAATTTTTATAGCGAAAAATCTGTCCGTACAACCTACCTTCATTTTTTGCATGGATATTCTCCACAACAATATCTATCATCTCAGCAATTTTTAAGAAAATTCACCGAAGCAAACGGAAGAGACGCCGCTTCAATTATGCAATATTTGAAAATATACCAAACTTCCAACGTCATTATTATGGTAACAGCAAATAATTCAACTTTTTAATAAATATTTTATATCTGCAATGGTTCTGCTATAGTAAGGTCTACTTAGTATTTATCTAACAAATGTTTTAAATTTATGAATAACATTAGGTAACGAGCGTGTGAAATAGCGCGCATTTATTGAAACTATAGGGAGCCGCCTTAATCGAAGTACCGTCAGACAGAATTGTTCGAGAAGCAGTGCCGTATCAGGCGGGGGGGGGGGGGGGGGGGCAGGGGGCAGCTGCCCCCCCCCCCCCCCCAATTTTTCTCAGAAAAATTCCTAAAAATGAGTTTATTTATTAAATTAAAGTGAAACTGAACCGATTAACTTTAATGTAACTTGAAAACTGACGTTGTGATTTGCAAAATACGAAAAATAACTTCGTGCAGACTTTATAATAATGGTACACCAAGTTTTATCCTGAAATAGCCGCTTATTGAATCGTGGGCTCAGCTTAGTCCAACACGAAGATCGGACTCGCGCGCCAGGTAGTGTAGGGTATGTTGGTGCGATAATTTCTTCCTTTTTACAGTAAAATTTCAACTATACTCGCTGTAGAATTAGAAGAAAAAGTTCGCTCAAATTGCTGCAAATGGTGTTTCCGAGGTTCTAGATTTCAAAAATTTCCGGGGGAGGACCCCCTACAAATGCGGTCACTAATTGCCACTACTGCCCCCATCTGAAACATTTAAGCCTGGTTTTCATGTCGCCGATCGTCTGCGATTTGTGATTTAGATGCATGTTGAAACGGGAAGTGCAGCAGCATGTTAAGTAATAAAGAACAATGCAGAAAAGCAGTGCTTTTATTCTTTTACTTAACATGCATCTAAATCATGGGTCGGCGACCATTGGCGACATATGAGAACTAGGCTTTAAGCCTGGTTTTCATATATCGTAATTCATCGGCGATCATCGGCGATACAGCTTTGCGATGAATTGCGATGAAATAGGATTATGAAAACCGACAATCGGGGACAATCCCCGATTATCGGCGATCATCGCAAGAACCAAAAAAATTTGTTTCCCCCGATGATCGCCGACTGTCGCCGATGAATTAAGACAAGGAAAACAAATGAAAACCGAAATCCGATGAAATAAGACAAATTAGGACCCAGTCTCTGGAAGAAAACCAAGCACTTCAAACATGCATGAAATAGACCCTTTCACGGTTTCGGACGCCATTTTGTTTGGGGGGCAAACAAACCCGGTTGCTAGGTAACTACGCATATTAGTCCTTGTTAAATGTTGTCAGATTCTACAATTCCATGTGTTTAAACGCTGTTTTTTACCTGAAAATCTGAAAGATATCCATTCATACTGTTTTATCACAACCACCAACACAACACTTGTCTCCACGACCCATCTAAATCTCCAGAAGATACCGTAAAATAGTTGTATTTTGAACGATATTTCACAAATCTAGAAAGAAAGTTTAGGAAAACAGAAAATGTCTTCTTAATATGCTAATATAATAAAGCAGTTGTGAAATTTTACATTCAGTTTGAAGTATATATAAGCGGCAACCTCGGCGGCAACATCAGAATTCAAGAGATTCAAGGACCAAGGTTCGCTAATCAAGCGTAAATCACATTAAACTTTGTTTTTGTCGTAACAAAAGACTACTACGTACCTTTCCAAACTTAGAGAAAATTCCTCGAGAGGTATGAATGGATATCTTTCAGATCTTCAGGTAAAAAACAGCGTTTAAACACATGGAATTGTAGAATCAGACAACATTCAACAAGGAATAATATGCGTAGTTACCTAGCAACCGGGTTTGTTTGCCCCCCAAACAAAATGGCGTCCGAAACCGTGAAAGGGTCTATTGCCATGATTCTTCGGTTCTTCCCTTGTCTCACATATTTTGTGCACCCAGAAACTCTTCTTTCTATATTTCTTACACAGTACCAGCGCTATGACGAGTGAAAGCTTCGTATAGAGTAATAATCTGTTGTTTAGGGGGCGCCCATTTTGACAAAAATATTATTTTCCCGCATTGATCGGTTATCTACGGCGACTGTCTGGAATGATCGGCGATCATCCCAGACAATCCCCGATCGTCGCAAATGTGAGCATCGGCGATGATCGGCGATGAAATGCGACAAATGAAAACCAGGCTTTAATGTCTGCTCCCGAGGGAAACAGTTAGTTTTGTTTTCCCGAGAGTCTTGATATTTCCCGAGACGAAGTCGAGGGAAACGATCTAGACTAAAACTACACCCGAGTAACATACGAGTAACATACGAGTACATACGAGTAACATACGAGTACATACGAGTACATACAAGTAACATACGAGTAACATACGAGTACATACGGGTAACACACGAGTAACATACGAGTACATACGAGTAACATACGAGTAACATACGAGAACATACGAGTAACATACGAGTACATACGACCAAATTTCACTAAATATGCAATATGACTGACATACAAGTACATACAAGTTTATAGAACTACTGAAATACGACTAACATGCAAAATACAAGCATCTAGAAGTACCACACGGAAAATTCTAAGCTGAAATGGCAAAATAGTATTTTTTTAATTACTTTTACAAAGCAAGAACGACCCATTGCTGTTACTTAGGAAAAGTGGGCTCCAGCTCAGACCACTGGCTGTGTCAGCGGAGCCAAGTGAATGACATCATACGGTGTGTCTAACCTGGGTGTTTGATTTGTTGTGGTCTGATCAAATGTCAAATTGTCTTGAACAAATTTTAAGCAGGTCATATGACCTATGAATTTGAAGCCAATAGCTAAAGTTTACGCTACTGTATAAAGTGGTAGGAGGAGCCCACTTTTCCTAAGTAATGGGTCGTTCTTGCTTTGTAAAAGTAATAAAAAAATACTATTTTGCCATTTCAGCTTGGAATTATCCGTGTGGTACTTCTAGATGCTTGTATTTTGCATGTTAGTCGTATTTCAGTAGTTGTATAAATTTGTATATACTTGTATGTCAGTCATATTGCATATTTAGTGAAATTTAGTCGTATGTACTCGTATGTTACTCGTATGTTACTCGTATGTTACTCGTATGTACTCGTATGTTACTCGTATGTACTCGTATGTACTCGTATGTTATTCGTATGTACTCGTATGTTACTCGTGTGTACTTGTATGCTACTCGTATGTACTCGTATGTTACTCGGGTGTAGTTTTAGTCTAGATCGAGGGAAACATCGAGACTCGAGAGAGAACAAAACTAACTGTTTCCCGAGGGATCAGACATTAAGTGCTTTGTTATATAGCTAGAGTTTCGCTGAATAATTTCGATGTTTATCAAGGGAAAGTACACAAACGAAAAAACTGAAAGACTTACCAAAACATTTCGCCTGGCTCTGTAATTTCACATCAACCAAACAAATACGAGTCTGAACAAAAGAACAGCAATACAGTTTTCCAGTTAATCTTCACACATGCTTTAAAGACCTATAAATATTCTTTTTTCGTACTAAACAAGCTTTTGTTTATAGGATACCGTGAAGAGTTCAAAGTTCTAGCGGGCAACAATTGAAAACTTATTGACCGAGCAGGCAATAAGTTCTCAACCAGACACAGTGCTAACAAGAAACTATTTCTTAAAAGAAATAGCTGTTTCGTTCCGGTCAGTCGTTTATGAGGGTCTGTTTCAACAGCAATGACGAATTTTAGCTCAACTAATTATTTCCCCCATGTAGACTGGCGCGACAATTTTTACTACGCGCCTGCGTTTCATACGACAAATTTAATTTAGACGATTTTTGTTTTGCATACAAACAAACTAGAAATATGCTGAAGCGAGAAGATTATAATAAAACTACAAAAAAAAAATTTAAGCTTCGTCTAATAAAACGAACACACATTTCAGACGTTGTACCGTCTGATCATAGGCGTCACTGACATTCAGGTTAGATCATGACGGTTACTCTCTCCTCCGCAGTCCAGAGGGCAGGCTCTATTGATTATTTCAGGTTATTCGCAGTCGCATAAATTCGACTGAATTTAAATGTGACGTGCTAGCGGTCTCGCGATTTTCGTGAGAACGCAATTATTTTGGCAACGTAAATCTTCTATTCAGTAGCAATACTCTTCTGACCGTCTATAGGAGGAAAATAAAACGTTACCAAAATAATTGCTTTCTCGGGAAAATTGCGAGACGCTAGCACGTCGCATTTAAATTTCATGCAGCTGATTTATTTATGACACCGTGGTATTTATTGAATAATCGCCAATAGCAAATCCATAAATTTCCAAGGCCAAAAGGATCAATATAAATTAGGTCAATAACGGACTATCATCATTTTCGTCGTCATAGGTCATAGTTTAATTCTCGAATCAGAATAATCCATTTAGATGGGCCACAAATGAATGATAACGAACTTCTAGCCTCAAACTATTGACATTGTTCATAAAATAGCTATATTTTAAAATTATTAGACACGCGTGAAACAGTGCGACTGACCTTTTGGAACGCGCAGTTGCCATACATAACGAATGCATTCTCGAGTTCAACGAGGGGAAAGTTCCTACTTTCTACAGCACAAGATTGATGATTCGCTTCGCAAGGGATTGTTTACGTCTTCAAATTAGTGAAATTACTCTAGATCAGCAATATTTTCACTTCGTTTTGGCGTTTAACCACGCCTCCAACTAAATTTTTTATGCGGAATTTTGATTTCATTGGATAAGATCACAGTTATGTCAACAACACTGCACTACGATTGGACGATTTTCATCTGTGATGACAGTTTCTTTTGTGATGTCAATGGAAAGCTAATACAGTAACAGTTTCGTTCCTGCGGGGAACGAAACAAAAAGCGGTGCCCTGTGGCGTTCAAAATATCGCGTTAAAAATGTCGCGTCAAGAATATGCTATTGATTCCTAACGAACAAACTCTCCATTGAAATTCTAGCTATATAACAATACAAGTTAGAACATACTGTAGTGCGTTGGCTGCAGAAGAGGCCAAACCTCCATTCACATTACAGTGAAATGAAAGTAAGTAGGGTGCTGCCTATAGCAGTAAACGTAAATTTTACGGAATAGATTTAACTCCAATTGGTGTTACTCTGTTACCGTTTGTACTCCAAACGATGACAGAATGACATTAAATGAAGTTCAATCTACTCTGTGTATTTAATCTACTCTGTAGAATTTACTGTGTATTGAAACAACAATCGAAATATAGTAAGGTTCAGCCCCCCCCCCCCCCCCCCCTGATATAAAACAACAGACATGTAACTACAAAACTGATGCAATATGAATTGTGTCAGGAAATAAACTGTAAACAGTGTATTCAATCTACCGAGTGTATGCATTTTGAGTATCTATGTGACGTTTCCGTGTTTTGAGTATTTTATATGACGTTTTTTAACCTTTAGGGGTGGGTGGGGTGGGGGGGTGTCTCCCCCAATGGTCTCCGAGACCGTTCTCGTGAAAAGTTTAAATCAGTTGAGAAACGTGCAGGGGGGGGGGTTACATTGTTTTAAGGTACTAGAGTAGTGTGTTATACATATAGCAGGCATGCATATGTTATAAATTACAATACTAAGTTCTATACAAAATGCCTCCAACTTGTTTTTACATTTACGACTTGTTTATAAATTAATCTAAACATATTCTGACATGTATCATTCTATGTTCTGGTTTGATTTCAACAAAATTATGTAATTTATGGCTTTTGGATTACTCTTAAATACTGGCCTCAAAATGCCGGAAATAGCGTTTCAGAGACCCTAGAAATCCAAAATTTTCCGGGCGAGCATGCCCCCAAACACCCTAGGAAATCGAGGTTCACCCCCCCAACTCAAGACCCTGACTACGTCACTGAATTTCATCCCGGTTGACCGGGACAAATTTCATACCGGGCCAAAAAGCGCGGGAATTTAAGGAAATGGACAAAAAAGCAAAAACTCACCCTAATTCTGCTATGTTAGAAGTTATTTCACTTTTATTCAAGTGTTTTGTCTTTAGACTTGACCGTTTGGACAAAATTCTGACCATAATATTCAAAGTTACAAGCATTTCAGTTAAGTAAACTTCATCCCGGTGTACCAAGGGTCCCCATACCCATTCACAAAATGCATTCACGTAAAAATATTTAGTCTTTTCACGAGTCACGAAAAATCGCAAAAACTCTTTCACGTCCACACAAAAATCGAGGCAATGACGATTCACGTAAAAATACAAAAGAAATTCACGGATTAATATTTCGCATCATCTAACTGACTATAACAATATTTCGCATTCTCGAAGTCTGCAGAATGCAGCAAGTTAGAAAGATTTCTTTCCGTCCTTGCAGTCCATTGTAAAGGTCTGTAAACACTGCGATCATCGGCAAAATTGCGCCTGGCGTCGCTTTTTATTATCTTTGTCTCAACACTCTGAAGCCTGAAGGTCTCCGTTTGACGAGTACAATCGTCTGGAGTTAGGCAGAGTAAAATAGTCAAAATAATCTGTAAGTATAGCCAGCGTAAAATAGCAAGTACATGCTATTCCGGTGTTCAACTATTCGAAGACAGACAAGACAAACAACAGAACTTCTATAAATCCTAAAAAAACTGTTCACGCAAAACAGACGATTCACGAATCACGTTTAATTCTAGCTTTCATTCACGGGTCACGGTTAAATCAAAAGTTACTTTCACGTGCACGTAAAAAGATTTGAAACCTTACGATCACGAAATCACGGATTAAAATAATCATCGATCACGTTTCACGGGTAAGTAAAATAACCCAATCACGCTTCACGCGAAAAATATAGAGGACCCTCTGTACCGGGATGTCGCCACTGACCTATATATTTAACTGGACTGCGGGTGCTGGTCAAAAATGTGTCCGCATTTTCACTTTCAAAATGGCGGCATTTATGGGTCCTTCTGATAATGGTAGCGACCACTGACATGTACTTATCGTAGGAAAACAGAATATTTATGTAAACACAAAGCGATTTTCTTACTTTATTAATATATCGTTCCTATGCGAGGGCTTCCCCAGAGGTGAATAAAATCGTCTGGCGTTAGCCAGAATAAAATACCAAATACCAATTCGGACAGGAAAGAGTTAGAGAGATAGTTTATAAATCGTTCCTGTCCGAGGTGTTGGAACGACTCAAGAGGCCTGCTGGATTATTTGTCTGACCAAATACTAGGAATATATCGCCTCCCATGTAAACAGCCCCTAAGAAGAACTCGGTACGCCTCGCTTCTTTACGATTTTCTCGTGATCTTCAGCGGTTCTTTATAGAGCTGGCGACTTCATAAAACAAAATGTTTGTAGATTTCCATGACCATGTGTATTGACAGTCTTGTTTATTTTATTGCCAAGTGTTCGTGCGGTTACCGCCGGCCGGCGCGTCTTTTTAATTCAGACTGCTAGAAAGCTACAACAGTAATTGTCTAGGATTATTATTATTGTAGTTCAGAACTTACAATAAGACTCTTACCATGAAAACATCCCGGGCCGCTCAGGCTCAGCAACAAACATAAATACTAAAAATCTTTTGTTTACACAAACTCGAGACCAGGACGATATTATGCTGACTCAACAAAGTTTGCCTAGTCCGTCTACTCCGAACGTTTTCTCAAGAAATAATCCACTGTAGGAGTTATAAAATATATTGGCAGAAAGATAATTCACCTTGCTACAACATACGTACAGTTTATCCGACCAAATAGCTTAGTTTACCTAAAAAAAGCGAAATACCGAACATGTCCAAATCACAATAGCGGCCGCTATTTTGAAATTTTTTCCTCGTATGTATTATAATGTCTTCTCCGAATGTTTTCTCGAGAAATAAACCACTGTAGAAGCTATCAAATATATTGGAAGAAAGATAATTCATCTGGCTACAACATACGTACAGTTTATTCGACCAAATAGCTTAGTTTTCTTTAAAAAAGCGAAATACCGAACATGTCCAACACGAACTAGAGATCTTAGGTATCGGTCAGCGACCTTCACCATTAGCAAAAGGACCCATAAATGCCGCCATTTTGAAAGTGAAAATGCGGACACTTTCCTAACTCAAAGGTAATAGGAGCACGCAGTCCAGTTAAATATATAGGTCAGTGGATGTCGCGTTTGTATGGGAAAAAATCAGTCCCGGTCTCCATATAAACGCAACCGCGAAAATAACAGTAAATTATCTACAAGCCGAAATCCCGGTACACCGGGACGTCCTGGTACACTGCGATCATATAAACAGACCCTTAGAGTCTGTAAAATCTTCCTGCAAAAGCCAGGAAATGGCATTTCAGCGACTCTCGATTTCAAAATTTCCTGGGGGAGCATCCCCCGGACCCCCCTAAAAATTTATTTGGATTTCGGCTCCCCCCTTTCAAAGTCCTGGCTACGTACCTGGTAAGGTTAGGTATACTGCCGAAATAGAGAACGTAGGAGTCTAACGTTTCGAGCGAAGGCCCGGCCTTCGTCAGAGGGAAACGAAGGACCTTCGCTCGAAACATTAGACTCCTAACTATTATAAGTGGCTCGAAACGTTAGATTCCTAAACTTTAAATCCCATACATATGTATATACTTTTTGTTTCTTTTTTTGTTAGTTGTTATTTTAGGTTTCTTTACATAGATATTTATTTAATTTTAATATACTTACATCTAAATAGTGTCCCACAGTAAAACAATAAAGGAACCATTTTTAACCAGCTCAGGTAAGAATGGGTTAATCACTTGTTAACTCATTGCTGCCTAGGATGTCTGAGGGTTCTCTCTTTGATGAGTAAAATCATCCGGTGGTAGACAGAGTAAAACAATAAAGGAACTATTTTTGACCAGCTCAAGCAGGAATGGGTTAATCACTTGTTAACTCATTGCTGCCTAGGATGTCTGAGGGTTCTCTCTTTGATGAGTAAAATCATCTGGTGTTAGACAGAGTAAAACAATAAAGGAACCATTTTTGACCAGCTCAGGCAGGAATGGATTAATCACTTGTTAACTCATTGCTGCCTAGGATGGCTGAGGGTTCTCTCTTTGATGAGTAAAATCATCTGGTGTTAGACAGAGTAAAACAATAAAGAAACCATTTTTGACCAGCTCAGGCAGGAATGGATTAATCACTTGTTAACCAGCATTGAGAACCTTCTTCTTTCAAAGAGAGAACCTTCAGGCATCCTAGACAGCAATGAGTTAACAAATGATTAACCCATTCCTACCTGAGCTGGTCAAAAATGGTTCCTTTATTGTTTTACTCTGTCCAACACCAGATGATTTTACTCATCAAAGAGAGAACCCTCAGACATCCAAACATGAGTTAACAAGTGATTAAGGTGGCTCGATACAGTTTTTAGTGCAAAGTTTCACAGAAACTTTGCAGTATTGTGATGAGCGGCGAAAATTCACACGATACATAGATAGTGTAAACTTTCCGGGGGGTTAATTTACCAGGTTTACAGGTTAACGACATACATACTTGTCGTAGTTGAAAGGCTAAAACCAGTGAAAATGTGAAACACTCGTATCAGTCTTTCATAGACGACAAATATTTATGTCGCTTAAAGCTCATAAGCCATATAAACAGCGATAACGTACAGGCCGGTTTGTACCAGCCGGCGCAGAGAAAGAGCCTGGGTACGAGGTTGGGTTTCTTTCAGAAATTTCTAGATTTTGGTGGCGTCAGCATTTGACGCGCATCACACGTAATGACGCAAGATGGCGTCAGCAGCTCGCATACGTCATGTCATTTTGATGCAGGGGCGCAACTAGGGGGGTGCAGTGGAGGTTGGGGGGGGGGTGCAACCCCTACCCTTTTTGTGAGACGTCCAATACTAGGTTAGACATTAGAAAAACAAATAATTGATCGTCTGTTGTAGTAGTACGCAACACAATTCTCCGCAAATCTGGCGAAACTCAGAGGCTTCTAGTTCGGCTTCCATCTCGTACCCAATCTCGTTCCCAGAGGCCACGTTCCCCTTACCCAGCAGGCGGGAAACGAGAGGCTCTGGGATAATCCATTCATGCCATCACAGGATTCTTGTTATCCAGAAGAAGAGTAATCATGTTCATCAGCCAATGAAATATCGATGTGAAATGGATTATCCCAGAGTCTCTCGTTTCCCGGGTGGGGACCCAGTTTGTAATATGCTACACCAAGTTTTTCCTAAAAACAACCGCTTTTCTGAATTTGTGGGCTCAGCTTTCGAATCTCATGGCGAAAATGAACCAATCATAATGGTGTGATAATTTCTTCGTTTTGACAGTAAACTACACTCACTGTAGAATTAGATGAAAAAGTTCGTTCAAATTGCTGCAAATGCTGTTTCCGAGGTTCTAGATTTCAAAAATTTCCGGGGATGACCCCCAGACCCCCCTACAGATGTGGTCACTAATTGCCACTACTGTTCCCCTCTCTCACTTTTTGACAGCTTGCTACGGCACTGATTGTTGTTGTTGTTGTTGTTGTTGTTGTTGTTGTTGTTGTTGTTGTTGTTGTTGTTGTTGTTGTTGTGGTGGTTGTTGAGTGTTCTCGAAGAAGCATAACAAGGATATCTAGTATCCCAAATTGTTTAGAATACTGAATGACTTTGCCCTTTTTTTGCGTTCTACTCCTGCCCTGGAAATTTTCTAGTTGCGCCCCCTGTGATGGTCCTACGTTTGCCCGGGTTTACATGAGAATGTTTCTACCGGGAAGATTTCACTGGAATACCCAGGACGTTCAACAAACATCTCTAGTTCGTGTTGGACATGTTCGCTATTTCGCTTTTTTTAAGAAAACTAAACTATTTGGTCGGATTAGCAAGGTGAATTATCTTTCTGCCAATATATTTTATAAGTTCTACAGTGGATTATTTCTTGAGAAAACGTTCGAACTAGCAAATGACTAGGCACTCCTCTTCTCCGTGAAAGCCATTTTTGTTTTTACATCACATGACAAATCTTGCAAAGTCAGCATAATATCGTCCCGGCAAAGCGAGATGGAGTGTTTACATGAGAAAAATTGTCTTGGCTTTGCCAGCGGGACGGGATGAAAAACGTCCCGGCAAACATCTTTCCATATAAACGGAACGATAAATAAGAGAGATATACATGCATGGCGAGATCCCCGGCAAACGTCCCGTTCCGGCAAACGTCCCGTCCCGGCAAACGTCCCGTCCCGGCAGACTCCCGTCCCACCTCCCATGTAAACAGCCCCTAATTGGTAAACATTCTTACGAACACGAATTATATCATGCGAGTTTTTTTTATTTCCGTCCTAAGATTTTCCCCAACGCAATGCACATTCACCGAATTTGATGAAATTACTATGTCGAGCTACAGTTAATCTCTCTGATATTAGTCATCAAGGGACGACCTCCCTGAAAGCAATGTATACAGCATGACCTGTATCCTACCCCCTCATTCCTCTCTCTCCCCCCTCCCCCACCGGGAGTAGCTAATGGTCGTGGGTAAAATGTCGTGGGTCGTGGGTAAAAAGTCGTGGGTCGTGATTTTTTCCAAACGCACCCGGCATTTCCGCGTACTTATTTAAATGCAATTACTAATATTTCGAAAACTATAGCTTAAAACAACACAAAATTTACCGAGAATGGTCGGAAACGCCGTGTGCGTTTACAATATATTGCTCTGCGTGACGTTCAGTGATACGCTTTGCAATAATTTTCACGCACATTTGTTTTCATGGGCAGAATTAAGAACATATTCAGAATACTTTTCTTCGTAAAGTTTGTGAAGTTCTAAGCGAAACGTTCCAAAATATCAGCTTTCGATCAAACAAGTTTCAGAGTCAATTAGCTCACTCAGGCGGTTGGTTCTATAATAGCATGGACACGCGGGTTTCAAATTTAACTCACCCGTCGATATCTCCGCAAATGCGCAGTGTAGCGATTGTGATTCACTTTAAATTCTTTAGTATAATCGTACTCCTTTTACTATTGGTGTCGATAATACTTCTGATTGTAATACCCACACTGAACTTTGACAATATTTAATATTAACGATTACTCTTGACCTCGCTCTTGACAATGCAATCAATCACCTTCGCCAAGTTTGTGCAAAATCCACTTCCCCCGAATAGCTACAATCCTGGTCAAAATCACTCGGACACTTTGCTTTAAGTGACGTCTGAAATCAAATTTCCTTCGGAAAATCATTCCCCCCGCTCCCCCCATCCAATGTTGATAAAACAATTGCACTGAACATACTTTGCATTTCATTTTCTAACCAACATTGAACTGGGGGAGAGGGGGGCAATGTCTTTGGAAGTTTGGAACATAATCTTAGAAATTGATGCGCTTAAGTTCTTTTTACGCGACTGTCCGAGTGAATTTTGGCCAGGATTGTCTGAGAATAACCGTGTCAATGAAAAACACCATTTCCCTCACTGTTGGTGGGTTTATTCGGCTAAAATTTCATTAATTTATTATTGAATTCAATTTATTCAACTTCAATAATACATTTATTTCATTCTATAATTTATTCACAATTTTTTGGAAAAATCACGACCCACGACTCTTTACCCACGACCTACGACTTTTTACCCACGACCCACGACTTTTTACCCACGACCCACGACTTTTTACCCACGACCCACGACTTTTTACCCACGACCATTAGCTACTCCCCCCCCCCCTACCCCCTTAATAGTGATAGGTGGCCACACCATCTCATCCGTCCGACACTTCCGCTATCAATCAGTTTGGTGACGACCCTGGCCACCTTCTTAAGACGTCTCACAAGTTGTGTTTACATTAGTGTGTTTGTACTCGTTTCGGAAGAGAGAAGGATTCGCAATAATGGCTAAAAGATTTTCATGGCATCATTTCTTGATTCTGACCGTGATCTTGGTTACTACTACATCAGGTGAGAATGAACCTGTTGACCTTGTACGTCTTGTTTCGGTATCAAGAGATTAAGTTAACAAAGTCTCCAGCTCCTTAATTCTGTTTACCGTGTTAGATTAGAAAGGTATTAATAATACTAGTTTTCTCAACACAAGCACCTCTACGGCTCTATTTAATCCACTCTTGCATAAGCCAGCGAAAAATTGCCATTTTAATAATATATTACTCAATCTAACGCCCAAATAACTGATATCTGGCAGCAATGAGTTAACAAATGATTAATCCATTCCTGCGTGAGCTGGTCAAAAGTGGTCCCTTTATTGTTCTACTCTATCTAACACCAGATGATTTTACTCATCAAAGAGAGAACCCTCAGACATCCTAGGCAGCAATGAGTTAACAAGTGATTAATCCATTCCTGCCTGAGCTGGTTAAAAATGGTTCCTTTATTGTTTTACTCTGTCTAACACCAGATGATTTTACTCATCAAAGAGAGAACCCTCGGACATCCTTGGCAGCAATGAGTTGACAAGTGATTAATCCGTTCCTGCCTGAGCTGGTCAAAATCGGACGCTCAGACTTTTCTATATTATATTTGTAACAGCGAATTATCATTTACTCCGATAATGTCAGATGATTTTATCCTCCGCCTAATTCCAGACATTCTTACTTGTCAAACTTGGGAAACCCACGGCCATCCCAGGCAGCAATGAGTTAACAAGTGATTATTAAACCTATTCCTGCCCAAGCTGGTCTAAAATGGACCCTATAGTACTCTATTTTACGCGTCTAGCGCTAAATTATTTTACTCTAATACCAGACGGCTTTATCCGTAAAACTTATTAGAAACCCTCAATAATGGATTAAGTTACTAACATGTCTAGGTCGGTCAGAAACGTCGCTTATTATTCTACAGTGAAATAAGTGTGTGCTGCGTTGGCAGAATTACAAATCGGAATGTAGTTAAGGTGCCGAAATTATTGAAGGTATCGTTTCGAGAGAAGGCCCTTCATCAACGAGAAACCCTTCTGTCCTAATGTCGATTCCTTTTCTCGTAAATTTTCTCAAATGAAAAGCTAGTTGACGGTGGAATTTATTTTGACAGTGTATCTTACACGTCTGCTCTTGCTAAATTAATCAATATAAACTTCAGTTTTTTCGTAAAACAAGACTACATCAAAAGGAATCGCGTATTGTCTCGTGGTTTTCTGAGAGAAAAGCCGCGATGAAGGAAGATTTGCTTAAACGAGCTGGTGCCGTGAAAGTAATATCGAAAGACATGGGCTGATGTAACTCCAGGAATCTTGCATTTGACCCTGGTACTCAAACCCGCTGTTTTGTTTAGCAAATGTTAATTAAGCGGAATGCGTAGCATTTTGTCGCCCGTTTTTACTCCACAATTCATCGAATAAGGTTCTTGTAGTAAAAAGCTTTTATAAGAAGTTTTAACTCATGTTGTAATTTTGCGTCAATGTTTCTTGTGCGCGTGAGTTATTGATTTGCGTTTTTGCTTGTTTTTGATTTGGCAACATGCAAGTCGAAATTGACTTTGGACCCTGAACGTGTGACATAAGGTTTTAATAGGAAGAAACTTTATCACATACGGAGGTTGTGATCGACTGACAAGCGTTTTAAAAAGCTTTTTACAACTTTACCGGCGAATCCAAAGCAGGAATTGTGTTACATGCAAACTTTTACATACGACCAGAATCTCGTATGCCAGAATCGGACTAAGATAAGCCTTATCCTTCTGAATTTTTCTCCTGACAAATAGTCTAGGTAAAAAAGGCAAGTCAAAGGACAACACATTTTTTCGTAAGCAAGTTACAAAATACCAATATTAAGGTTGCATGTTTTTTCTGTTTACATTAGACACACTTTTTCTATCGCTACGCGTTTATGACAATTTACTGAAATTATTTAGCAGTGGCGATTTAAATCATTTTTTTTCAAAACGCAGTTTGACGTGCAGAATTTTAAAGTCCGGAACTTAAGGAAGTTTCATTTTTCCGCCAGTTCCAAAGTCCAAAGTTGAACGCATGAAGCCAAGCTGGTCGGCATTTTTGAGTTTGTTAACATCTAAGCGATAATTTGCCAAGCGATTTGTCTAAAATTTTGAAGTGGGAATTTTTTATTTGTGATGTAATGTTATACTGCTTAAATTGTTTCGAAATGCTTTTAGCCATGGTAGACAAATATTGGTAAAGTTTAATTAAACAAGCCGTGATTAAATCTTGACTTGATTGCGCTCTCAATCGCTGGACAACTTAACTCTGGAATTCTCTCCGCAAGATTAAAACCGAAGAACTGTTTCTTTCATTAGGATGAAAGTCCATTAGACTTTGCCCAGCTTGCACAGAATCAGTTTCATCTCACCATTTCACGTGACGTTCACGAGTAGAGATCAGCTCCTTCGCGTGCTTCAGAAATTTCATAGTGTGTCAATGCCGCAGGAACAACAACAGACTTTTCTTGACGTGTGAAAAAAATCTCTCTCCTCCGCAGAGGCTTCTATTCTGGTTAGTTGCAGGCAATTGTCGCAGGCGCGCGGGCTTTATCGTAAAGCGCGCGGGGAACGTCGGGAAGGTGGAAAAAGCGGCGAGAAGAGGCGAGAAGCCTCTGCCAGATAATGTGCGGTTCTGTGGCAGGATTTGCGGTTCTGCGGTAACTGCTACTAAATGGCATAAAAACCCGACGATTTGGGGAAATTCAGTACTCCCTTCAAGATCTAAGTATCAAAGGTTAGCATGACGATTTTCGTGAAGAAATAGTGCGATTACATGAATTTATTTGATTTTTGCTGTTATTTACGTGTCTGCCATTTTAAATCAATTTAGATGTAAACTATATTTCAATTAATTTAGACTTCTTTATTCTCTTTACGATAACCATAATGCAGAAGAAGATATAGAATGCTTTGCAATAAGTGCAAGTACGCTGGAGAAGGATTTTTTAACATCGAATTTCAAGTCGGCAGACGAACTGAATACGAAGAGATTTCAGTAAAGTAACAAATCGGCGGTTCTCTGGTCATCGGAGATAGCGACGATAGTTTGCACGAAGTACAATGTTTTCTTCAAGATCTAAGTCTAGAATGTTGTTCTGAACGTTATTAGTTCTGAATTCTTCTATGGAAATCACCTGCGGAACGAATCAAAAAATTCGAAACGCTGCCAGACTGACAAACGTTTTAATATCGAACGTTGAATCGTTGATAAACAAAGCCGACGAACATGCAGCGCTAACCAAGCTCAAGTGCTTACACCAAGCTCGCAAACGTCCCACATGCACTACGTATATACGTGCAACTTATCATAGGTAAGATCTATGTTTACAACAGTTCAGTGTCTTTTGATATAAACTTTCTCGGCTAGCGTTTGTTTACATGTTTAATTGCATCATTCCTCGCGCGCCTTCTCCCTCGCCCGCATGCCCGCGCCTCTGCGGGGAGAGAGTGAAAAAAATCGTAAAGAGACATTCAATCAGAAAGAGATTAGAGCAAATTAAGCAATAGTGCAGAGAGACATGACGTGATCACTAGGCAAAATTTATTTGAAACTCCGGCAAAAAATTGAAAAGATTTGAATACTGTTCCAAACGAGGTTCCAAACGTACCGAAATGTCTTCAAACGTACCCAGATGTATCCCGGTGTATCAAAATGTACACAAACGTACCCCAATGTACCTAAATGTACTTAAACGTACCCAAATTTTAGGTGGCTCCAGACAGTTTCTTGAAAAATGGAAAATACAAGTTTGAGAGTCCAAAACACGTGCATAAACAATTCCAAAAAAGAGTAAAACTAAATGTTATGCATAATTAAACAGTCTGACAATGAAAAACTGTTACCAAATAAAAGCGACAGTTGTTGCTATGGCAACAATGACGTTTCAAAATGGCTGCCAATTACTCTTCAAACTAATTTAATTCGGAAAAGACTTTGGTGACCCCCAATTTTTTTTTCATTAAAACTTTCCTGGAAGTATGAGTAATCAATAGGCCGATTTAAAAAAAATTCTGTAGAAAGAAATTTTTTAAAAATTAACAAAATTATTCCTTCTACAGAATTTTTTTAAAATCGGCCTATTGATTACTCATACTTCAAGGAAAGTTTTAATGAAAAAAAATTGGGGTCACCAAAGTTTTTTTCGAATTAAATTAGTTTGAAGGGTAATTGGCAGCCATTTTGAAACGTCATTGTTGCCATAGCAACAACTGTTGCTATTTATTTAGTAACAGTTTTTGATTGTCAAACTGTTTAACTATGCACAACATTTAGTTTTGTTCTTTTCCCGAATTGTTTAATCGCGTGTTTTGGACTCTCAAACTTGTATTTTCCATTTTTGAAGAAACTATATGGAGCCTTAAACGTACCGAAATGTACGTAAACGTATCTTAATGTACCTAGATGTACCTAAACGTATCCTAATGTACTTAAATGTACCTAAACGTACCCTAATGTACGTAAACGTGACAAAAATGAACGTTCACGGAGTGTGAACACAGTCTAATATAGTCTTATTTTTTCGTAGGTTTAAAAGAAACTCAAAATGAGAGGTAACTGTTTCACAATGTAGTGTAAGGTGTTGTTCCCCAATTAAGACATCATAGAAGCCGTTTCCTCTAGGCCATTGCCATTAGAAGCCGTTTCCTCTAGGCCATTGTTAATGATATTGCGCCATTGACAAACTTTGTTCTATCTCCTAGAATGTATCTTGGATTATGTCAGTTATACAATGGCACTTATTGTGAAGATATTTTGAACTCAACTGAGATGCATTTTGTTAATACTACACTTGGTTTTAATAACACGGAAAAACTTACAGTTGCGTTAGGAAAACAACTTGATATTGTCTTTCAATATTCAAGTCAAGAAAGAATCAAGAAATGTAAACATCTTATGAAGCAAGTCATTTGTTATTATGTCTTTCCACTCTGTTCAAATGATGGCAAAAGACTCGAGTACTGTCGTGAAGATTGTGGCTATCTTTTCTCAATTTGCGGTGCAGAACTCAACAAGGTAACAAAATATCAATAACAAAACATACCCTAACGAACCTTAACCTACCCAAACGTACCTAAATGTACCCAAACGTACCGAAATGCACCGTAACGTACCCAAATGTCCCGTAACGTACCCAAATGTACCGTACCGTGACGTACCCAAATGTACCGTAACGTACCTAAATGCAAATGTACCGTAACGTACCCAAATGTACCGTAACGTACCCAAATGTACCGTAACGTATCGAAATGTACCATAACGTACCCAAATGTACTGTAACGTATCCAAATGTACCGTAACGTACCCAAGTGTACCGTAACGTACCCAAGTGTACCGTAATGTACCCAAGTGTACCGTAACGTACCCAAGTGTACCGTAATGTACCCAAGTGTACCGTAATGTACCCAAGTGTACCGTAATGTACCCAAGTGTACCGTAATGTACCCAAGTGTACCGTAACGTATCCAAATGTACCGTAACGTACCCAAGTGCACCGTAATGTACCCAAGTGTACCGTAACGTACCGTGACGTACTCAAGAGCCAAGTGTATCGTAATGTACCTAAATGTACCAAAACTTTGTGTGGAAATGGTTTTATGTTTATTTTTACATTTATTCAGCTCGTGGGTGCAGGCAAGTCAATTCTTTACGGAAAAGCTTCTGGATTAATCTTTCGTTTTGATGAATGCAAAGAATTTATGAGTGAAAAAGATAATTCTGAAAAAAACGGGAGCTGCAAGCATCTGCCATTTATAGGTAATTGATCTGTCATTATTACCACCACCATAATCACCACCTACCATTACCATTATTACCACTACCACCACCACCACCACCACCACCATTGCCACCATCACTATAATCACTACCATTATCACCATCACCGCCACCACCATTACTATCACTACTACCATTATCACTATTACCACCACCATTACAACCACCATCATCACTACCACCACCATTACCCCCACCACCATTATCACCACCATCACTACCATTACGATTATCACCACTACCATCACCACTACCATTACCACTACCATCACTATCACTACTACCATTGCCATTATCACCACCACCATCATAATCACCATCATAATCACCATCATCACTACCATTATCACACAACCACCACCACCATTACTACCACCATTTCTACCACCATCACTACCACCATCACTACCACCATCACTTCCACTACTACCATTATCACCATCACTACAATCACCATCATTATCACTATCGCCACCACCACCACCACCACCATCACATTATCACCATCACCATGACTACAATATTCACCATCATCTTCTTATTTGTGTTTAGACGTACCAAGAAAAAAACAGTCTGATGAGATGTCGAGTACAATCTTAATCATCATCATCGTCTGTGTCGCCGTTGCTGTCGTATTCCTCTTGCTTGCGCTGGTGTTCTATCGACGAATGCTTTATCATAAGAGTAGATCACACTCCGTACATTATGAGGAGAGTAAAGACCATGACATCATGAAGACAGACAGACTGTCTAATGTAGTATCAATGAGAGATCGTATCCGAGAATGGAAGGTTGCTCCGTCAGAATTGATAGAACTTGTGGACATTTGTAAATCCAGAGGAGTGCAAGAAATACCTGTCGATAATATCGGTTAGAATGGAGAAGGAGTTTTAGTTGTTTATTTATAAGGAGGGGGGAGGGAGGGAGGGAGGGAGGAAGGAAAGAAGGAGGGAAGGAGGGAGGGAAGGAAGGAGGGAGGGAAGGAAGGAAGGAAGGAAGGAAGGAAGGAAGGAAGGAAGGAAGGAAGGAAGGAAGGAAGGAAGGAAGGAAGGAAGGAAGGAAGGAAGGAAGGAAGGACGGACGGACGGACGGAAGGAAGGAAGGAAGGAAGGAAGGAAGGAAGGAAGGAAGGAAGGAAGGAAGGAAGGAAGGAAGGCAGGCAGGCAGGCAGGCAGGCAATATCTTTTCAGGTGACTTACCGCTTAACTTGTTGATTCGTTTAGAATATTTGAAAGATCTTGGTTCTGGCCAGTATGGTTTGGTGTTTCAAGGTAAAGTTCTTGATGATATTGAAGGTGAGACTTCGCCGATAGTTGCTGTCAAAACCTTGAGAGAAGGATCCTCACAAGAAGCTATTAAAGAATTTTGTCAAGAAGTCAACATCATGTCTACATTCAGTCATCCAAATGTTGTCAAATTAGTGAGTAGACTTTCCTACTATGGCAACTGTGTTGTACTTTGCTCTATTCTACTCTACACTAAACTACACGCTACACTACACCACACCACACCACACCACTCTGCACCACACCACTCTGCATCACACCACACCACTCTGCATCACACCACACCACTCTGCACCACACCACTCTGCATCACACCACACCACTCTGCATCACACCACACCACTCTGCACCACACCACTCTGCATCACACCACACCACACCACACCACTCTGCATCACACCACACCACACCACTTTACACCACACCACACCACACCACACCACTCTGCATCACACCACACCACACCACTTTACACCACACCACACCACACCACTCTGCATCACACCACACCACACCACTTTACACCACACCACACCACACCACACTAGAGATGAGCCGATGTTAAAAAAAAGCCGATTGCCGATGCCGATTGTTAAGAGCCGATATTTCCCCACCATCGGCCGATTAATCGGCAAAACCGATGTTTGCTGACCTGATGCTCAGTGCTCCCGTTTTGTCGTTTTATTCATCTCAAGTTTCGCAATGAGAGGAAGTTATCAAGCCAATTCTCGTTTTCAGACATTCAGCCTTCGATTCGTCATTTTCACTAATTTTAAAGTACTCCCAAACGACGATACTTTTAGAATTAGAAGAGCTTGCCATCATAAACGTAGCCTGTATACAGCCGCTAACTCTGGCGACAGAGCGCTGCGTAATGAGTCAGGATATCCGATATACTGCAACTGTCACAAACAAATTCCATGGGTGAAATAATTTCAAAATACTGCGATAGTAGCTAGCGCGTAAAATGTGCGCCTTGGGAATTGAAAATGCATTAGTGATTAGACGTCTTCAAGATGAGTCCTGACACTATGTCACAAATTTTGCCGGAAAATAGTTTCAAATTCAAAACAAATAGGGCTTCGCAAAACATGTTATTCCACTGGGAGATTGAAACAAAGGATCGTTCTGTCCCACCCGATAAACTGCAATGAGTTTGGTTTCTGTTAATTTCCGTAACAGAAGTTTCTTGCAACAAACATCGCGGCTAATAATAAATCGCGAGAGAAAATAAAACAGTGATAATCGGTTTCAGCGTTCGCGCAATACCGATAATATACCGTAGATTTCAATTTTCTTAAATTAAAATACCGAAAAACCGATATTAAAAAAAGACTATAAATAGTAGTGCGAGGACGAGAGAGCAGAAATACGAAGACGAGAGACAACCGATCCGATGGCGAAAGACAATCGGCCGATGGCCGATTGTGAGAAAAACTAGCCGATAATCAGCTCTGCCGATGTTTTGCCGATGATCGGCTCACCTCTACACCACACCACACCACACCACACCACACCACTCTGCACCACTCCACACCACACCACACCACTCCACACCACACCACACCACTCTGCACCACACCACTCCACACCACACCACACCACTCTGCACCACTCCACACCACTCCACACCACACCACACCACTCTGCACCACTCCACACCACACCACTCCACACCACACCACTCCACACCACACCACACCACTCTGCACCACTCCACACCACACCACACCACTCCACACCACACCACTCTGCACCACACCACACCACTCTGCACCACTCCACACCACACCACTCCACACCACACCACACCACTCCACACCACACCACTCTGCATCACACCACACCACACCACTCTGCATCACTCCACACCACTCCACACCACACCACTCCACACCACACCACTCCACACCACACCACTCTACATCACACCACACCACACCACTCTGTATCACACCACACACCACACCACTCTGCATCACACCACACCACACCACTCCACACCACACCACTCCACACCACTCTACATCACACCACACCACACCACTCTGTACCACACCACACCACTCTGCATCACACCACACCACTCTGTGCCACACCACTCCACACCACTCCACACCACTCCACACCACTCCACACCACACCACTCTGCATCACACCACACCACTCTGCACCACACCACTCTGCATCACACCACACTACTCTGCATCACACCACACCACTCTGCATCACACCACACTGCACCACTTTGCATCACACCACACCACTCTGCATCACACCACACCACTCTGCATCACACCAAACCACTCTGCATCACACCACACTACACCACTCTGCATCACACCACACCACTCTGCATCACACCACACTACACCACTCTGCATCACACCACACCACTCTGCATCACACCAAACCACTCTGCATCACACCACACTACACCACTCTGCATCACACCACTCTGCATCACACCAAACCACTCTGCATCACACCACACTACACCACTCTGCATCACACCACACCTCTCTGCATCACACCAAACCACTCTGCATCACACCACACTACACCACTCTGCATCACACCAAACCACTCTGCATCACACCACACTACACCGCTCTGCATCACACCACACCACTCTGCATCACACCACACTACACCACTCTGCATCACACCACACCACTCTGCATCACACCAAACCACTCTGCATCACACCACACTACACCACACCACACCACACCACACCACACTACTCTACACCACACCACACCACTCCACACCACACCACTCTGCACCACACCACTCCACACCACACCACTCTACATCACACCACACCACACCACTCTGTATCACACCACACCACACCACTCTGCATCACATCACACCACACCACTCTGTGCCACACCACTCCACACCACTCCACACCACTCCACACCACACCACTCCACACCACACCACATCACTCTGCATCACACCACATCACACCACTCTGCACCACACCACTCTGCATCACACCACACTACTCTGCATCACACCACACCACTCTGCATCACACCACACTACACCACTCTGCATCACACCACACCACTCTGCATCACACCACACCACTCCGCATCACACCAAACCACTCTGCATCACACCACACTACACCACTCTGCATTGCACCACACCACTCTGCATCACAGCACACTACACCACTCTGCATCACACCACACCACTCTGCATCACACCACACTACACCACTCTGCATCACACCACACCACTCTGCATCACACCACACTACACCACTCTGCATCGCACCACACCACTCTGCATCACAGCACACTACACTGCACTGCCCTACACTACACCACACCACACCACACCACACCACTGCACCACACCACACCACATTACACTGCACTCCACTACACCACACCACACCACTCTGCACCACACTACTCTACACTACACCACTCCACTCCACACTACACCACTCCACACTACACTACACCACACTACACTACACTACACCACACCACACCACACGACACCACACCACACTACTCTACAACACACCACACCACTCTACACTACTCTACACTACACTACACCACTCTACACTACTCTACACTAAACCACACCACCCCACACCACCCCACACCACACCACCCCAATCCACTCCACTCCACTCCACTCCACTCCACTCTACACCAAACCACTCCACTCCACTTTACTCCACTCCACTCCACTCCACTCCACTCTACACCAAACCACTCCACTCCACTCCACTCCACTCCACTCCACTCCACTCTACACCAAACCACTCCACTCCACTGCACTCCACTCCACTCCACTCCACTGCACTCCACTCCACTCCACTCCACTCCACTCGACTCCACTCCACTCCACTCTACTCTACTCTGCTCCCCAGTGTTGCGCTACGTTATCTTGATATGATTTCTCTCTTTATTAGATTGGTGTTTCGCTCGCAGGAGAGCCTTATTGTATGATCTTTGAGTTTGTTGAGTTTGGTGACC
>OZ036015.1:6800265-6852765 GCA_964035015.1 Corallium rubrum
TGCCGTTGGGATACTGAAGTTAAGACTTCTAGTATCCAGAACTAAAATCTAGTATCCCATGGATATCGGTATACAGCAAATTTCAAGCCTTGGGTACACAATGGTTTCAACATTTCTTTGGTCTGCATTACAACAGTCACTAGTGATTGACGTCGCGATTGCAAGGTCCCCCCCTCTCTCGCCGGCCTTGAGGGAGGGAGGGAGGGAGGGAGGGAAGGAGGGAAGGAGGGAGGGAGGGAGGGAGGGAGGGAAGGAGGGAAGGAGGGAGGGAGGGAGGGAGGGAGGGAGGGAGGGAAGGAGGGAGGGAGGGAGGGAGGGAGGGAAGGAGGGAGGGAGGGAGGGAGGGAGGGAGGGAAGGAGGGAGGGAGGGAGGGAGGGAGGGAGGGAGGGAGGGAGGAAGGAAAGAAGGAAGGAAGGAAAGAAGGAAGGAAGGAAGGAAGGAAGGAAGGAAGGAAGGAAGGAAGGAAGGAAGGAAGGAAGGAAGAAAGAAAGAAAGAAAGAAAGAAAGAAAGAAAGAAAGAAAGAAAGAAAGAAAGAAAGAAAGAAAGAAAGAAAGAAAGAAAGAAAGAAAGAAAGAAAGAAAGAAAGAAAGAAAGAAAGAAAGAAAGAAAGAAAGAAAGAAAGAAAGAAAGAAAGAAAGAAAGAAGAAAGAAAGGAAGGAAGAACAGAGGGATGGATAGGATGGTAGGTGGGTAGATGCATGGGAGGAATGAAAAAGATGACGCTGGAATGATAGAGGAAGCAGAAACTAAATTATTGAATTATTTCCACAGGCCGTCTCTCCCCTAATGACCACGTGGCGTTTCAAAAGCAGAACAGTTCACTCAGCTATAGTAATAATAGTTTTACTAACGATGATGAACCTCCCATTAATGTTGAGAGACTGCCAGCCAAACCACCACCGCACTACTCTCAGCCAATGATGGGCACTGGCCGAGCACCAGACAGGGGGACTAAGGTTGACTATGATGGCGTCGTGACATTGTCTGAAACTGCTGGACAAAATTATTCTGGACCGGCAAGAGGTGACGTAGAGGGACCAAGGGCTGTCCATTCGCTGACCCCTCCTATGGACACTGGTGTTCCTAGTGGATCTAAGGGGACCCATGGTCGATCAAACGGGATCCCTGGGGATCATAGTCATTTTGAGAAGAAACCACGTGACATCACTCATGCTTCCTCAAGGTTGCTCAATGGGGATATCGAGGAACCTGAGGAGACATATCAGGTTCCTCCAGGGTCCCCAGGCAGTGAGATGAATGGGGATAGTGAGGGACAAGAGGAGATGTATACTGTACCTCCTGTACCACAACATGCTAATCAGAGGGATCTCGAGGAACCACAGGAAACCTACGATATCCCTCCTACATCCCATGTATCTCCACATATCCCGGAGGGGGATAATGAGGAATCGCAAGAGACCTACGATGTTCCTCCTTCATCCCATTCGTCCCTTCATGGTCCGCCAATGTACCCAGATGAACCCCAAGAGACCTACGATGTCCCACCAGCTCCAACACAACGACCAATGACGACAAATGGAGGGATAAAAGTGGACGATGAGGGACCTCAGGAGACTTACGATGTCCCGCCGAAGCATCTGGAAGTCCCTGATGACGTTTATCAGAATGCGTCGTCCGGGCAGACTGGGCACTACTCTATACCAGCCTCGCCGTATTTTCAACGCCGAGCGCAGGAAACTGACAATGCTTCGTTATACAGTAACCAATCCACATTACCTTCGCGTAAAAACCGACATTCTTATGAAAATGTTGACTTTGATGGCAAACCGCTGATTTGTTGAAAAACGAACTCATGTGAGATGGCGTTTAATCTGTTCAGCGGATGTCACTTGAAAATACTTGTTTAACCTGTATAATATGGAAATTAATATTGTTACAATCATGTCCAAGATGTACCTATACCAACCCACGATTTTACATGTACCCCTTTCTCGCGTGGGAACCTCGAGGGATACGTGTAGTACACGAGAGATGCGTGAAACACACGAGGGATGCGTGAAACACACGAGGGATGCGTGAAACACACGAGGGATGCGTGAAACACACGAGGGATGCGTGAAACACACGAGGGATGCGTGTAGGGATTTTTGACTGTTTTTCTAAACTTTGTAAGTGGACAATGGCGCTAAGGCCAATGGAATTGAGGTTTCAGTTTACCGTCCGAGTACTTTCAAAATGTGATGTGGCTTTTGTTTATTATTCATTATTTGAATCATATTCGTTTATCTTGTCCGAAAATATGATGAAATCGATCTGTTGACCTATCGTATCCTTGTCAGTGGCTTTCTTTGTCAACCAAAACACTTCGTGTGACATACGTTCATTTCAAGCCGTGTTTTATTTAACAATTAGACAACGAGCCTGAGTTTTCTATGAGCGAATAGTCAACGAGGCGAAGCCGAGTTGACTATCGCTCATAGAAAACGAGGGCGAGTTGTCTAATTGTTTTAGTATAAATTTACCAGCAAAAGTTAAATAACTTCTCGACCATAACATATTCTTTGAGGCTCGTTTAATACTTTTTTTAACTGCCAACAGCAAACGTTCAACCGTCATTTCGGACATCTCCTTGCCCGTACAGTAACTGATGGAAAAGTAAAGTTTTCTTGCATAATTTAGCATGAATTTTCATGTACAATATTGAAACAATATATATCCACTCATTTGATTTGTAAAAGTGACAAAAAGTTGAAAGAAACATTCAATTTAGCATATAGTTTACATCACGAAATCTTGTCAACAGCAAGCGTAATTTTGAAATGTGTTTTGTTTGCAGTTATTTCGTTTTAAACGAACACAGATAAACAATTTAACGCTCTTACCATTAATAATTTCCATTCTAAACATTTTGTAGCCGGTTTTTTTTCTTCTGTAGAACGTATTGCTTCGCCTAAACGTTCAATTTCTTCTTTCATTTTGCATGCTCCATTATAATTTCGGCGCCATTGTTGCTTAACAGAACAACCGCTGGCTCTAATGATCATTGTTCGTGTTATACTACGCATTTTGTGATTGGTCATTTTTTTTAAAAGAATGACTTTCATTGGTTTATCCAAGAGGTTTATATCACCAATTATAAACTCCTGCAATAGCCAATGAAATTCGAGGATTTGCATTATAAACTTGTAAATTTATACTAAATCATATTATAAAATAACCGGAAGTAAATGAACGACAACACGCACTCTGATTGGCTATTGAGTCAAACAAGCGTGCCATTATAACTCCATAACGGCACGGCACACGAGATACTTCGCGACGATTTTGTCGTTTTTGATGAATTTTATGTGGATTTAATCATCAACGACAGTCAAAAATTACTTGGATATATGTCTAATCACGTAATTAACACAGCACAATGTTTTCAGTGCAACTTTAAGTGCATTTTCATCGCTAAAATCGCCGACGTGTTGTACGAGGCCACGCGTGGCGCTAAATGGTAACAAACTCGTCCTGAGACAGGTAATCTGTTTTTTTGCTTACTTTTCTTGGGTTTATTGACAATTTAAAGTCGTCATTTTATAAAAGAAATAAAAAACTTAGTCGCTGTGCGATTATTGAGTTATAATGCACTCGAGAAGCTAGCAAAACACTCGGCTCTCGCCTCGTGCTTTACACGCATCTCTCGTGCATTATAACTCGATAATCGCACGCGACACGTTTTTTATTTCTTAATAAGTATTCATATCTCAAATATACCTGCTAGCGGCACATAAATGCTTGTCCAATGTCCAAAAAGCAGTGTGAAAACCATGGTTTTAACTTTAAAAACCACGCGGCGATACGCACTGACACAGTGACACTGCTATCGTCGTTTCGGCAATTTCCGAATGATGTCGAATGAATGCGTATCGAGGGCTTCGCTATTTATTAATAAAAAGTGTATACACGCTGTGCAAATGATGTAAATAGTATATTTGGAAGTCCTGATGTGGAAAATCTACCAATAATGAAAATTATTTTGAATAGTGAAAAATTCATGCGGTAGTTTCAAGCCCATGCGGGCGGTGGACGGTAAACTGAAACCTCAATTCCATTGGCCTAACAGACTGCAGTATTCTGGCGCTGTTAGTTGTAAAAATCAACTTTAATTTGGTTTATAATAAAAAATAGTTGCTTATTTTGAACTTGTGTTAGCCGAGTAAGATTTCAATATGTAAAAATATTGTCCGTCTGTTCTACTGCTCGTGCAATTCAATGGAATGCCGAATGCAGTGAGACACTCTAACTATTAAGCTACAAGAACTCAGATGGTGAGTGAAGATTACATGTGTGTACAACCTGTAACCTTCTGATGACCAGTGAGACACTCTAACCATTGAGCTACAAGAACTCAGATGGTGAGTGAAGGTTACATATGTGTACAACCTGTAACCGTCTGATGACCAGTGAGACACTTTAACCATTGAGCAACAAGAACTCAGATGGTGGGTGAAGGTTACATATGTGTACAACCTGTAACCTTCTGATGACCAGTGAGACACTCTAACCATTGAGCTACAAGAACTCAGATGGTGAGTGAAGGTTACATATGTGTACAACCTGTAACCTTCTGATGACCAGTTAGACACTCTAACCATTGAGCTACAAGAACTCAGATAGTGAGTGAAGGTTACACATGTGTACAACCTGTAACCTTCTGATGACCAGTGAGACACTCTAACCATTGAGCTACAAGAACTCAGATGGTGAGCGAAGGTTACGTATGTGTACAACCTGTAACTTTCAGATGACCAGTGAGACGCTCTAACCATTGAGCTACTGAAGCTCAGATGGAGAGCTAAGGTTGTAAATTCATAGTCATATGTCCTTCCGAAGCATTTGAGCTTGTCACGAACGTCTGCTAAACGCTCGCAGACTAAATGCTTGCATGCGCGCGCGCGCGTCGTAAATTAGCGACGTCACAATGCTGTGGTGGTCACTGGTAAGTCAGCAAGCACGCGTTTAGATTGAGTTGGGGAGAAAAAAAGGACGGGAAAAAACAACCAAATAAAATGGAGAATATAGATGATGATGATAGCGACATTGACACTGAAGAAATCAAGGGTCAATTGAAAACAATGCAAGATGCATTACAACGGCATTTTGGACACCATAAGGTACTGTGCTCAACGATGTAATATTTCAAAAACTCATTAATAATTCATGAGGAAAACACAAAAGAAAATCATGACCGCATCGTATCTTTATATGTGATAAAGATTTCTCCTGATTTACATAAACTTTAGCTCTGATTTTCTCGGCTTAGACAAGGTTATTTTTCAAACTAACTCCGCCAATCAACTTACCAAGTGGTTCGTTTTTGAAGCCGTATAATAAACTCGCAGTTCGTATTTTATCAGATATAAAAACACTCGGCTTCGCCTCGTGTCTTTATATCTGATAAAACACTCCTGCTCGTTTATTATACAGTACTTAAAACACGAGCAGGAGTGTTTCATCGGATTTAAAACCACGGGGGGCAGCCCAAGTGTTTTAGATCTGATAAAGCACATGATGAGAGTGTTTTGAATGGCTTCAAAAACGATTCGTTATTGGATGTTATGTTCATTAGTATTCTTTATATAAAATTGTATGTTCATTAGTATTCTTTATATAAAATTGTATGTTCATTAGTATTCTTTATATAAAATTGTATGTTCATTAGTTTTCTTTATATAAAATTGTATGTTCATTAGTATTCTTTATATAAAATTGTATGTTCATTAGTATTCTTTATATAAAATTATATGTTCATTAGTATTCTTTCAATAAAATTGTATGTTCATTAGTATTCTTTATATAAAATTGTATGTTCATTAGTATTCTTTATATAAAATTGAATGTTCATTGGTATTCTTTATATAAAATTGTATGTTCATTAATATTCTTTATATAAAATTGTATGTTCATTAGTATTCTTCCTATAAAATTGTATGTTCATTAATATTCTTTATATAAAATTGTATGTTCATTAGTATTCTTTCTATAAAATTGTATGTTCATTAGTATTCTTTATATAAAATTGTATGTTCATTAGTATTCTTTACTGATATAAAATTATATGTTCATTAGTATTCTTTCTATAAAATTGTATGTTCATTAGTATTCTTTATATAAAATTGTATGTTCATTAGTATTTCTATAAAATTGTATGTTCATTATTAGTATTCTTTATATAAAATTGTATGTTCATTAGTATTTCTATAAAATTGTATGTTCATTAGTATTCTTTATATAAAATTGAATGTTCATTGGTATTCTTTATATAAAATTGTATGTTCATTAATATTCTTTATATGGAGAGGATATTACACGGTGGTGCGAAGATATGAATTTTATCTTCGAGTGTTGAAAACAATATTTTACGAATGAGCGTAGCGAATGAGTAAAATATCGTTTTTACCACGAGAAGATAAAATTCATATCTTCAAGCCAGCGTGTAATTTTCTTTTTATTATATAGATTCAATGCAAAAGGTGGGGAAATGTTTAATCACGTGATCGATATCTTCACTAGTGAGGATATGGAAAATATGTCACTGCATATTTCTTAGTAAAACACTCCCATCTATATAATAAAAAATTGTATGTTCATTAGTATTCTTTCTGACGTCAAGAAGTTTTATCAGGTATAAAACCACGGACATGGTACTGATTTCCTTTGTGTTTTCCTCATGAATTATTAATGCGTTTTTGAAAAGGGTTACAAACACGAGGAAATGAAATGAAAATCACGAGACCATTAACAGAGTAATCTTCATTGTTCTCGAGTGTTTGGAAAACATGAGAGAATAATGAAATCACGGGGCTGTAAGCCGAGTGATTTTCATTGTTTTCGAATGTGATGATGATGATGATGATGATTGTCATGTTCTCAATTTGTTTATTATAAAAGTGTCCTCTCCTAATACAACAAACCCTTTTTATAAGGTACTATATTAGCATATGCAAATAACTTGTGCATGCATAATATTACATCTCCCTTTCTAAAGATAAATAACTATTATTAACAAAATTTTTTAGTCTAGTTTTCTCTCTTTTATAAAAAGTAATACATGATGAAACGAGACTACCTATATTGAACGAGCAATTAAATAAGTATATATAATTATGTAGATAATTGTATTGTATGTGACGATTAGACGATAAGAGTACCATCTCCAACAATCCATATGTAATATAATAAGTTGATAAATTTAAAGGTCTAATATGTCTCTCGGCTTGACACGTCGTCCCGATCGGGTTATATAGCTTCCACTTCCAGTATGTTCTACGCCTGTCGATATGTCTTGTTCTGTTGGTCTTCTAATTTCTGCATTATCTGGTTGACTTCTGGTTGACAAGACCGTTCGACTGGGGATATCTCGGACTTGACTTGGTATGCTTAAAATCCCATTCCTGACACCATGTCATGTTCTCAATTTGTTTATTATAAAAGTGTCCTCTCCTAATACAACAAACCCTTTTTATAAGGTACTATATTAGCATATGCAAATAACTTGTGCATGCATAATATTACAATGATGATGATGATGATAACTTTATTACCGTGTCAAAATCTTATAGCAGAGCACACGTGCTCCACTAATCGGGCTGAATTTAATTAAGCCACTGGTGTCTTGTAACTTTGATAAAACATTGCTGTTTTATTAAGGGGTGTTCATATGATCCCGGTTACTGGGCTGGCCCGCTTAGTGAGGATCTCGCCTCGTAGTTATTTTCCTATAAAAATTTGCTTTGCCTTCATATGAGAAAGCGGGCTGGCCCGCTTACCGAGATCTTGGCAGCGTGTGCGGAGATCATAAGTAGGCGGGATGAAATTTTCCCATATGAACACATCGTCTCGCTCACCGGGATGAAGTCATTAAGGACAAAAGTTAGTTCTTTTTTGTGGAACTAAGGATAGTTGAAGATTTTATTGTTTATTGGCATATAAATCACAATTGTATAATAAAAGGATTGATTATGAAGCATACAAACATGTGCAATACGACAAAATTGCGATCTTTGATGGCTGATGTCTAGTCACGGATCATCAGACAAGCTAATTTTAGTCATGATTTCTCTTGGGTAGGCGGGATGAAAACTACCATATGAACACAAAACAGACTTCGTTTTGCTTACCGGGCCATCCCGCTTACCAGGATCATATGAACACCCCCTAAATCAATGTTTTCACCGTATTTCCTGATTTTACCATTAATTTCTTTTGGAATTTTCTAATGAATTATTTGATAAATAGCGAAATAAGTTTTTGTGTTCAATCTTAGGACGTAGCGAGGTTAAAAGGCGAAGATATTTATGGTCAAAAGGAGTTTGTTGTCGTAACGCCAAACCTTGCGAGGGCAACTCCCAGCGAGACACTGTTGGCCATGCGAGAAGAATTGGAGAATGAACGGCAGCGAAGAATGGAAGTAATGGAAGATGGTGACGAAGAAATTATGACGACGAACAAGGCGAAGACTGGAGTTCATGAAGAATTATTGCACTTGTTTGCTTTTCACGACGTACGTAGTTTCAAATTAAAAAAAAACTAGAGTGTTGTGAAGGCAGTGTTTTAGATAGAGCAAAGTCAAAATATGGTAAATTGCTTACACTAGTTTTGATAACGAAATACTGACGTTTCAAGCAGAGTCCTTCATCAGAGTAAAGGCTAGAGTGCTGTGTAGGCAGTGTTTTAGATAGAGCAAAGTGAAAAGATGGTAAACTGCTGAGAATAGTTTTAATAACGAAATACTGACGTTTCAAGCCGAGCTCTTCGTCAGAGTAAATACTATAGAGTGTTGTGTATGCAGTGTTTTAATAGAGCAAGGTGAAAAGATGGTAAACTGCTGAGAATAGTTTTAATAACCAAATACTGACGTTTCAAGCAGAGCTCTTCATCAGAGTAAACTCTAGAGTGTTGTGTAGGCAGTGTTTTAGATAGAGCAAAGTGAAAAGATGGTAAACTGCTGAGAATAGTTTTAATAACGAAATACTGACGTTTCAAGCAGAGTCCTTCATCAGAGTAAAAACTAGAGTGTTGTGTAGGCACTGTTTTAGATAGAGCAAAGTAAAAAGATGGTAAACTGCTGAGAATAGTTTTAATAACGAAATACTGACGTTTCAAGCAGAGTCCTTCATCAGAGTAAAAACTAGAGTGTTGTGTAGGCAGTGTTTTAGATAGAGCAAAGTGAAGAGATGGTAAACTGCTGAGAATAGTTTTAATAACGAAATACTGACGTTTTAAGCAGAGTCCTTCACCAGAGTAAAATGTAAAAATAAAAAGTCACATTTTACTTTGATGAAGAGCTCTGCTTGAAACGTCAGTATTTCGTTATCAAAACTATTCTCAACAATTTACCATCTTTTCACTTTGCTCTATCTAAAATTGCCTACACAACAGTCTAGTTTTTACTCTGACGAAGGCCTCTGCTTGAAACGTCAGTATTTCGTTATCAAAACTATTCTTAGCAGTTTACCATCTTTTTACTTTGCTCTATCTAAAACACTGTCTATACACAACACTATTCTCAACAGTTTGTCATTGCTCTATTTAAAACACTGTCTATAATGAATGTGTTTCAACGACGCTCGTTATTTTGCAGGCCAAGTACCAAGCAGATACGGAAAAACTTCGTTCCAAGGTTGAAGATGCAAAAGATCTGATGCACGAAGAATTACTGAGGCGTTCTGCGCAGAAGATTATCGACGTCGAGGTGGAGAATGAACGGAAGAGGAAGTTAGTAGAAATGGGGAAAATGATGAGAGGAGAAGCTGAGAATGAAATGGAGATGGCTGAGACGAATGAAAATCTTTCGAAAGTTCATGGTGATCTGAAAAACTCGTTTAAAATCATGACGGCAAGTATATATGATAGTTTTCCATACTAAGGTAGGCCCTAATGCTTTGTACTTTACTAGTATATCTTACTGGTATAGCGCTATTTTTCCCCATCATTCACTACCAGTTAGATGATCAACTTCAATAAACATCTACTGATATACTCCTAGGTTCAAACCATTTACTTCATAACGTCAGTCACTACCACCAACAGTCTCTCTCAACGTCAGTCACTACCACCAACAGTCTTTATCAAGACTACACTAACCTAGATGATCAACTTCAACAAACATCTACTGATACTCCTAGGTTCAAATCATTTACTTTATAACGTCAGTCACTACCACCACCAACAGTCTCTCTCAACGTCAGTCCCTACCACCAACAGTCTTTATCAAGACTACACTAACCTAGATGATCAACTTCAACAAACATCTACTGATACTCCTAGGTTCAAACCATTTACTTCATAACGTCAGTCACTACCACCAACAGTCTTTCTCAAGACTACACTAACCTAGATGATCAACTTCAATAAACATCTACTAATACCCCTAGGTTCAAATCATTTACTTTATAACGTCAGTCACTCTCACCAACAGGCTTTCTCAAGACTACACTAACCTAGATGATCAACTTCAATAAACATCTACTGATACTCCTAGACTCAAATCATTTACTTTATAGCGTCAGTCACTATCACCAGCAGTCTTTCTCAAGACTACTCTAACCTAGATGATCAACTTCAACAAATATCTACTGATACTCCTAGGTTCAAACAATATTCAATTTTGCTGCCATTTTTTCGTCAGAAATCCAAAGATTCCAAAAATTCGGCAATTCAAAAGAAGAGTCAAGATGTAAAAGAGCAAGTCTTACAAGCTATCCGCCGCAAGCCAGCGGTGTCGAGTGCCAAGGACAAGTCAAGCAAGGAACAACAGCAAAGAGTTTCAGAGTATGAAGAGCACATGCGCAGTATGATCGGTAATAGCTCACGTGATCTGTTAGTGGATGTACAGGAACAATTACTGGGCTTGTTTTCCAAACTTAAGGTAGGAACGAGCGAGAGGAAGAGTATAGAGAGGAAAGGAGAGGAGAGGAGAGGAGAGGAAAGGAGGGGAGAGGAGAGGAGAGGAAAGGTGGGGAGAGGAGAGGAGAGGAAAGGTGGGAGAGGAAGGAAAAGAAAAGGGGGAGTAGAAAGGAGAGGAGAGGAGGAAGAGAGAAGGAGAGGAGAGGAAAGGAAGAAAAGAGAAGGAGAGGAGGGGGAACAGAGAAGGAGAGGAAAGGGGGAAGAAAGGAGAGGAGAGGAAAGGAGAGGAAAGGAAAGGGGGGGAGAAGGAGAGGAAAGGAAAGGGGGAGAGAGAAGGAGAGGAGAAGAACGGGGGAAGAGGAGAGGAGAGGAAAGGAGAGGAAAGGAAAGGGGGGAGAAGGAGAGGAAAGGAAAGGGGGAGAGAGAAGGAGAGGAGAGGAAAGGGAAAAGAGAAGAGGAGAGGAAAGGAGAGGAAAGGAAAGGGGGGAGAGAGAAGGAGAGGAAAGGAACGGGGGAAGAGAGAAGGAGATCTAGAGAAGATGAAAAGAGGAAGAGAGAAGAAGAGGAAATGGGGAATTCAAAGAGGGAAGGAGAGGAGAGGGGGAAGTGAGAAGGAGTGGAGAGGAAATGGGGAAGAGGGAAGGAGAGGAGAGGAAACTAAGGGGGGAGAGGGAAGGAGAGGAGAGGAAAAGGGTAACGTAATAGGGAAGGAGAGGAGAGGGAAGGGGGAGAGGGAAGGAGAGGAGAGGAAAGGGGGGAGAGGGAAGGAGAGGAGAGGAAAGGGGGAAGAGGGAAGGAGAGGAGAAGAGGAGGAAGGAGAAAAAAACGAAAGGAGAAGAAAGGAGAGGAGGGAAAGGAAAGGGGAGGAGAGAAAAGGAGAGGAAAGGAAAAGGGTGAAGAGAGGAGATACGTTTTTGGTCTGACCTTTCTTTCCTCTTGTGTTTTTCTCAGAAAGATAAGAAGATCAATAAAGTGATGCAGATGAATGAGACGAAAGAAAGAAAGACCCGTATGCAAGAAGAATTGATTCGTACAGCATCGAGTAGAATAGCTGATCGTGCAGCAACCGCTGAAAAGACTCGCCGTATCAAAGAGAGCAAGGAGCATGATGGTCCTGTTGATGTCCATCAGAAAGAAACTGTGGAACTATTGTTGAACGTCCAGAAACAACTCCTGGACACATGCGGACACATACAGGTTGAAAATACTAAGACAATTATCACTCTATAGACTGTGACCATGACAGTGACCATAACCATGACAGTGACAGTGACCATGACCATGACAGTGATAGTGACAGTGACCATGACCATGAACATGACGGTGACCATGACAGTGACCATGACAGTGACCATGACCATAACCATGACAGTGACCACGACAGTGACCATGACAGTGACTATGACAAGACATGATAGTGACCATGGCCATGACAGTGACAGTGACAGTGACCATGACAGTGACCATAACCATGACAGTGACCATGACCATGACCATGACAATGACCATGACCATGACAGTGACAATGACCATAACCATGACAGTGACCATGACAGTGACCATGACAGTGTCCATGACAGTGACCATGACAATGACCATGACAGTGGCCATGACAGTGACCATGACAGTGTCCATGAAAGTGACCATGACAGTGGCCATGACAATGACCATGACAGTGGCCATGACAATGACTATGACAATGACCATGACAGTGACAATGACCATAACAATGACCATGACAATGACCATGACCATGACCATGACAGTGACAATGACCATAACCATGACAGTGACCATGACAGTGTCCATGACAGTCACCATAACAATGACCATGACAGTGACCATGACAGTGACCATGACAGTGACTATGACAGTGACCATGACAGTGACCATGACAGTGACCATGACAGATTGACAGTGACCATGACAGATTGACAGTGACCATGACAGATTGACAGTGACCATGACAGATTGACAGTGACCAAGACAGATTGACAGTGGCCATGACAGATTGACAGTGGCCATGACAGATTGACAGTGGCCATGACAGATTGACAGTGGCCATGACAGTTTGACAGTGACCATGAGAGATTGACAATGGCCATGGCAGGCTGGCAGTGACCATGACGGATTGACAGTGGCCATGTTTATAATGCGACAATCTATTATCGTAAGAGCACTTGTCTATCGTGAAATAATAAGAGTATTACATTTTTTTTCAGTCGGAAAGTCTAAAACAAAACGTTAAACAGATGCAGTTCCTGAAAGCTCGTCAAAATGTCCTTCGTGATATTCGCAAATGTGGAGAACGTCGAACTTCTCAAGAAATGCAGTAAGTATTTCTTGCTTCGCGTCAATCTAGATTGGGTTTCGGAAAAAGTTCGTTTTTCTTAACTATAAAACTTTTTTTTCTCCGTAGAACTGTAGCGTCTGTTACAGTCGAACAAGGACGTAAATTATCAATAATTGGAGAACGGTTTGAATCAAAAATGAAAAAATAAAATGGAATACCATCAAAGAAATTCTAATTATCTGCGGAGTTGATGTAATAAATCATAATTGAATTAACAATAAATTGTTGCAACCGTTTCATATACAGCTCGAAATGGTCCTTAGTGTTTTATTCATGATTTGATTCTCCTCTGGGAAAGCCTTCGGACAGCAATGACTTATAAACTAACTTTCTTTTAAATACATAAAAATAGACATTTTACTCTGACGAAGGACTTGGCTTAAATTATGTAATTTTCCCCCCATTATTTGGCGCAATTTCCTTCCTTTTCGGTTCATGAATTATTAATTATTTGGAACGTTTTTGAGTCAAAATTTCTCCTCGATTTTCTCTTAAAATACTGATTAATTTAAGAAGCTTTCTCAAGCACTCAAAAAAGAATTCTATCAGATATCCAAACACTTGGAAATTGTTTAAAAAACTAGCCTATTGCCTTTTTTTAACCCCATTTTTTGGTGTATGGTACATTGCAGTCACTGATTGCAGCGCTCGACGAAATGACGGGATTAGATGGGATCAGAGGGGATAGGAGAGTAAGTTGGAATGGGAAGGGATGAGCGTAGATAACATGGGATGAGTTGGGATAAGATGGGATAGGTGGGAAGTGTTGGGATACGATGGGATAGGTTGGGATAGGTGTGAAGTATTGGGATAAGATGGGATAGGTGTGAAGTGTTGGGATAAGATGGGATAGGTGGAGTAAGTTAGGATTTGTTGGGATAGGATGAGATAAGACCGGATTAAGTAACGTGGTATTAAGGGTAATAATTCCATGTCCTAAATAACCCGGGTACTTCATGAAAGCCTGACCCTAACACACACCCTAACCTAAGGCCAAAATTTCGTGAAAATAGGACATGGATTTATAACCGTACTAGAAATACATGAATGCAACAACCCCTCACCCGCTTTTATTAAATGCTTTCTTGAAACACCCCCCACCCACCCACCCTGATTAAAATAAGCATACCTGATATACAGCCAATATAAAAACAAACAGATATAAAAACAAATGATAATCCTCAAGATCATTCTATAATTTATGGATAAGATGACTAAACTGATTTAACATATCAAAGCAAAACTTAGATTTCATTACTAAATTCTGGTTGTACAAAATATGTTTTTAGGAGGTTTCAAAAGGGATTATTTTTAACAAGCTTTAAGTGGCTTCCCCATGCATACATGTTTTGCAAAGGCAGAATTAAAAGTCAACAGCTCAAAAATTACATTTATAATAGAGTCCGAGATAAAAAACAATTCGGTAGAATCGGATTCTTGAAAGCAGTATTAAACAGACAACGTTTCAGTCGAAAATTTCGAAATACAGCCAAAAAAATCGCCAAAGCCCATGGCCATGAATGATGAGTATTTAATAATAAAAGTAATGAAGTAATGCCAATGGAAAACATCACGTCTACATAAGCTTTTAAAGGTAGTGTATTAAGTTAGTTTCAGTTAAACTGATTTATGGTTTGGACGAGCAAAGGGAAAGCACGAAAACGTGAAGCTGTATATTGTTTAGGTTAAGCGAAAACTTGAAAAATATAACAAGAATCCTACCGTTATATTTGACCACGGAGTGAGTAACTGCAGATCTTGTGTTTGTTTTTTTTACCATACGGCGTTTGGTTTCTTCAAGTTCTCTGGTTTCTCTTCAAGATATATTAAACGGGTTGTTTGTATCCTTCTTTTCTTCGTGCTCCATTTCCGTTCGTTTAAATAAACGAAAGCAAAATACTATTTGTTTGAGGAGTACATAGTTTTCTTCGTCGCTAGTCACCAGTGTCCAACTATTATTACCGCGTGACATCGTACCAAACATATATATAAATATATATTTAACAATTAGACAACGAGCCCGAGTTTTCTATGAGCGAATAGTCAACGAGGCGAAGCCGAGTTGACTATCGCTCATAGAAAATTATGGGGCGCCGTTTGTAAAAAAATTATTTAGCGTTTATTTTGTATATTTTAATGTTATTTAGCTCCTCATGGCTTGTCATTTATAAATAACATTTGTTATTTATTAAATAACATTTTCGATTTATTAAATAACATTGCAATTTAATAAATAACATTGCGATTTATTAAATAACATTGCGATTTATTAAATAACATTGCGATTTATTAAATAACATTGCGATTTATTAAATAACATTGCGATTTATTAAATAACATTGCGATTTATTAAATAACATTGCGATTTAATAAATAACATTGCGATTTATTAAATAACATTGCGATTTATTAAATAACATTGCGATTTATTAAATAACATTGCGATTTATTAAATAACATTGCGATTTATTAAATAACATTGCGATTTAATAAATAACATTGCGATTTATTAAATAACATTGCGATTTATTAAATAACATTGCGATTTATTAAATAACATTGCGATTTAATAAATAACATTGCGATTTATTAAATAACATTGCGATTTATTAAATAACATTGCGATTTATTAAATAACATTGCGATTTATTAAATAACATTGCGATTTATTAAATAACATTGCGATTTATTAAATAACATTGCGATTTATTAAATAACATTGCGATTTATTAAATAACATTGCGATTTAATAAATCGCAGTTGCGATTTAATAAATCGCACTTGCGATTTATTAAATAACATTGCGATTTATTAAATAACATTGCGATTTATTAAATAACATTGCGATTTAATAAATCGCATTTGCGATTTAATAAATCGCACTTGCGATTTATTAAATAACATTGCGATTTATTAAATAACATTGCGATTTATTAAATAACATTGCGATTTAATAAATCGCAGTTGCGATTTAATAAATCGCACTTGCGATTTATTAAATAACATTGCGATTTATTAAATAACATTGCGATTCATTAAATAACATTGCGATTTAATAAATCGCATTTGCGATTTAATAAATCGCACTTGCGATTTAATAAATAACATTGCGATTTATTAAATAACATTGCGATTTATTAAATAACATTGCGATTTAATAAATCGCACTTGCGATTTATTAAATAACATTGCGATTTATTAAATAACATTGCGATTTAATAAATCGCACTTGCGATTTAATAAATCGCACTTGCGATTTAAGCGGCTCAAGCCAATTGACCAGCGGATGTACTTGTTTGGCGGTAATTCGAGTAAAATGGCGGACGACTTACCAAGCTAATATCTGATGCAGTCACCAGAGCGTTAAATCAGAGTGGGCGGTTAAATACTTCAAATAATGGTTCACAAGGTACAGGGGAACATTGAAGACGTCAATCTGCTGGCCCAAACAACACACCAACCCAGAAAATACAGGTAATTGTGTATAAAACTCGTTGTGCAGACGTACTCAGTACTCGAAGTTTGTTTCGGCAATATTTCGAGCGGGAAAACGAGTCAGAAAGAATGTTTTCGTTCCAGTACCTCAGGTACATTTGACCACTAAATCATCTTTTGAGCCGTCCTCAACCAGGATGTTTTCACATTGGTTTATTTGTTTTCACATTGGTTTATTTGTTTTGTTTGTTTGTTTGTTTGTTTGTTTGTTTGTTTGCTTGCTTGTTTGGTTTTTTTTCGCCCACTCACTCATTCGTCCGTCCATCCATCCGTCCGTCCTTCCGTCCATCCGCCACTCCACCTGTCTGCCTGTTTGTTTGTTTGTTTGTTTGTTTGTTTGTTTGTTTGTTTGTTTGTTTGTTTGTTTGTTTGTTTGTTTGTTTGTCTGTCTGTCTGTCTGTCTGTCTGTCTGTCTGTCTGTCTGTCTGTCTGGCTGGCTGGCTGGCCATCCATCCATCCATCTGTCTGTCTGTCTGGCCATCCATCTGTCTGTCTGTTAATTTGTCAATCTTTGACCAATTTTGTTTGATTAAAATTTTGGGATGCTTTATTATATAGCATTTATTCTAGTCACAGTTTATTTTGACTAATTTTGCATAATATATGTAACTGTTGTTAGTTATGTAATATCCAATAAACAACTATTTAAACCATCTGCATTAAAGTTTTCATTCCTTTTTTAATAGCACCTTTGCTGGAACAAAGAAATTGTGCCTTCCAAGAACATCAACATTATTTCAGTGGGATGCACAGCAGGTTTTGTCTGTTTGCTCAAGGGACACCTTGTATATTCTTGCTGGAATGGAACCATTGAAGAGACAAATTGAAACTCCACAAGAGGTAGAATGATAATCCCCCTTCCAAATCATACTCCAGAAGGCAATTTTTCTATTAACCCCTACCTCTGGATTTTGTTAAATGGGAGCAAGCAAGCATGAAACACCTCCTCTTATAGAATTTCCAATTGTGTATATGTATATATATATATATATATATATATATATATATATATATATATATATATATATATATATATATATAATATATGTATATGTTAACCATTTTTCCTTATATATCCAAATATATATATGTTAATGACTTTTCCTTCTTTTTACTAAAAAATACTAAAAAATACATGATTTTTCCTTTCCACTAAAAAATACTTGCCAAATGTGATTATTTACATATATATATATATATATATATATATATATATATATACATATATATATACATATATTATATATACATATATATACATATATATATACATATATATATACATATATATATATATATATATATATATATATATATATATATATATATATATATACATACATATACACAATTGGAAATTCTATGAGAGGGGGTGTTTCATGCTCGCTTGCTGCCATTTAACAAAATCCAGAGGTAGGGGTTAATAGAAAAATTGCCTTCTGGAGTATGATTTGGAAGGGGGATTATCATTCTACCTCTTGTGGAGTTTCAATTTGTCTCTTCAATGGTTCCATTCCAGCAAGAATATACAAGGTGTCCCTTGAGCAAACAGACAAAACCTGCTGTGCATCCCACTGAAATAATGTTGATGTTCTTGGAAGGCACAATTTCTTTGTTCCAGCCAAGGTGCTATTAAAAAAGGAATGAAAACTTTAATGCAGATGGTTTAAATAGTTGTTTATTGAATATTACATAACTAACAACAGTTACATATATTATGCCAGATTTGTCAAAATAAACTGTGACTAGAATAAATGCTATATAATAAAGCATCCCTCTGCCAAAATTTTAATCAAACAAAATTGGTCAAAGATTGACAAATTAACAGACAGACAGATGGATGGCCAAACAGACAGATGGATGGACAGACAGACAGACAGACAGACAGACAGACAGACAGACAGACAGACAGACAGACAGACAGACAGACAGACAGACAGACAGACAGACAGACAGACAGACAGACAGGCAGGCAGGCAGGCAGGCAGGCAGGCAGGCAAACAAACAAACAAACAAACAAACAAACAAACAAACAAACAAACAAACAAACAAACAAACAAACAAACAAACAGACAGACAGGTGGAGCGGTGGACAGACGGATGGACGGAAGGATGGACGGATGGATGGACGGATGAATGAGAGTGGGCGAAAAAAAGCCAAACAAGCAAGCAAACAAACAAACAAACAAACAAACAAACAAACAAACAAACAAACAAAACAAATAAACCAATGTGAAAACAAATAAACCAATGTGAAAACATCCTGGTTGAGGACAGCTCAAAAGATGATTTAGTGGTCAAATGTACCTGAGGTACTGGAACGAAAACATTCTTTCTGACTCGTTTTCCCGCTCGAAATATTGCCGAAACAAACTTCGAGTACTGAGTACGTCTGCACAACGAGTTTTATACACAATTACCTGTATTTTCTGGGTTGGTGTGTTGTTTGGGCCAGCAGATTGACGTCTTCAATGTTCCCCTGTACCTTGTGAACCATTATTTGAAGTATTTAACCGCCCACTCTGATTTAACGCTCTGGTGACTGCATCAGATATTAGCTTTGCTAAGTCGTCCGCCATTTTACTTGAATTACCGCCAAACAAGTACATCCGCTGGTCAATTGGCTTGAGCCGCTTAAATCGCAAGTGCGATTTATTAAATCGCAAATGCGATTTAATAAATCGCAATGCGATTTAATAAATCGCAATGTTATTTAATAAATCGCAATGTTATTTAATAAATCGCAATGTTATTTAATAAATCGCAATGTTATTTAATAAATCGCAATGTTATTTATTAAATCGCAAATGCGATTTAATAAATCGCAATGTTATTTAATAAATCGCAATGTTATTTAATAAATCGCAATGTTATTTAATAAATCGCAAGTGCGATTTATTAAATCGCAAGTGCGATTTATTAAATCGCAAGTGCGATTTATTAAATCGCAATGTTATTTAATAAATCGCAATGTTATTTAATAAATCGCAATGTTATTTAATAAATCGCAATGTTATTTAATAAATCGCAATGTTATTTAATAAATCGCAATGTTATTTAATAAATCGCAATGTTATTTATTAAATCGCAATGTTATTTAATAAATCGCAATGTTATTTAATAAATCGCAATGTTATTTAATAAATCGCAATGTTATTTATTAAATCGCAAATGTTATTTAATAAATAACAAATGTTATTTGTAAATGACAAGCCATGAGGAGCTAAATAACATTAAAATATACAAAATAAACGCTAAATAATTTTTTTACAAACGGCGCCCCATAGAAAATAGGGATGAGCCGATTACGAAAATTGCCGATTACTGAGGCCGATTATTTGTAGGCCGATTATCTCAACTAATCGGCCGATTAATCGGCATCTGCCGATTATTGTAAGTAGCAAGACAAAATGAGTAAATGACCAACAGTGAAGTTGTAAATAGTACTAAATACGTTTTTATTAATTACAATACAAACTAAGCAACTCAAAAATACTTAAACCAACTTAAGATCAATAATCAAAGTTTAATTTCGGTATATTATGGTGTAGAAACAAAAGATTGTCTGCTTTGTGCGGAGCTAGTTTGCTCCGCGTCTCGGTGGAAATGTTCCCAGCCTCACTGAACACGCGCTCTGAGTATACGCTTGAACTTGGTGGACTGAGATACTTCAATGCGATGTTGAAGATATTCGGATACACTTGTTTGTTGGAAAGCCACCAGGTATATGGACACGGTTGCAATGGTTGCAAAGGAAGGGCGAGAAATGCGTTGACCTCTTCTTCAAGTTTTCGGCTGCCACTAGGAATGTTGTCGTCGGATGCAACTATCTCTTCGAAACAGGACCATAGATCTTTATGTGGTTCGTCCCTGCGCTTCGCTTTATCCGTTGACGTGCTTTCCGTGACCGTGTCTGACTCTGAGGATCCTTGGAAAAGATCAAGCTCGTTTACCAGCATAGTACGACCGTCATCTTTACAAAACTTTGTCTTAAATCTCGGATCAATCGTCGTAGCCAATACGAAACACTTGTCGACAAAAGCTGTTCGGAATCTTGTTTCTAAAGCACTACTCAGCTCATCCCGCATTGTACCTACTCCAGCTGTGTTCTCGCGGTCATCTCTGCTCAAGAATTTCGTCAGCACGGTGATGGCAGGAATCACTTCAGAAATACACGAGTTGTTTTTGCTCATCAGTTTAGTATACTCTTCAAAGGGCTGGAGCAAGCGAAGGACCTTCTCCATCAGTGACCACTCGTTCGACGATAGCGTTGCAATTGGTGTCTCGGTGGAATAAAGTACGACTGCTCTCTTATTCTCCAATAGCCTGTCCAACAAGTAGTAGGTGGAGTTCCATCTGCCAAAAAATGAAAAAATAAAAACATTCACATAGATATAAGATATTAGTAATTTAGTAGGCGAGGTAAATAAAAGTTAAAACCGGAAAGATAGTTATCAATTATTGCAATGCGCTGCGCACTTATTATAGTTGCATTGAAATAAAACCCTTCGAACGTGTAAATAATTTAACTGACCTTGTTGCCACGTCCTGAATCAACTTTTTCTTTGGAAGGCCAATATCATCCTGTATTTCTGCAAGCCTGCTACACCCGAGTGCAGAGTGATGAAAGTGAGTCACAATTCGTCTAGCCCTTGCAATCATGTCGTTGACACTTCGTTGTGAGAAGATGGCATCTTTGATCGCCAACTGCAGTGTGTGAATGACGCATGGACTGCGCATTAATCCGGCCAACTCTACGGCATTCGATATGTTGCCCGCGTTGTCGGTAACAATGATGTGGCATCTTGAAAGATCGATATTCCATTTTAACAACACATTCTTAAACTTTTCTGCAATTCGCTCGCCGGTGTGGCTACCAGGGAAGAAACTCGATTGCAGTACGATCGACTTGCGCGGAACCTTTATTTCATGTTCATCGATCCAGTGGGCTGTTAGGCTAATAAATGCATCATTCGTATGAGAACAAGTCCAAATGTCTGACGTGAAAGAAAAATGCTTTGCCTTCTCTAACATTTTGGCAACAGCTGCTTCGGCTCGTTTGACCAAATTTGGAATTACTTTTTCGCTGAAGTGGTGCCGACTAGGTAATTGGTATCGCGGGGCTACGTGTTTTATAAGACGCATAAAACCCAAGTCCTCTGCAATTAAGAATGGTTGGTTGTCGAGAACCATCATTTCACCGATTAGGTTTGTGATATGTTGGGCTTGAGGACTGTTCATATCCCACGCTCGACCAGCTTCAATACTTTGTTGTAAGGACATCTGAGTTTTTAGTTTCTTTCTCATTGTTACTGTGGTTGATTCGGTTGATTCCATGTCTTGTTGCGTCCTTTTAGTTTTTTCATCTGCTGACAGTGCAAGAAATTCCTTGGGATGCTTACGGAGGTGATTGCGGAGGTTTGTTGTGGTGAACTGTTTACAATTTTTTCCTCCTCTGCTTATCACAATTCGGGACCCTTCTTCCTGGCAAACCTTACACATTGCTTTCGTGTTGTCATCTTCCAAAATCTTAAAATATCTCCAAACCTCGCTTTTTAAAGTGTGCGCCATTATACTAACTTGTTTTCTGGGCAAATAAGTCCAAGCAATGTTTTTCCAATTTCCAGTTCTTTTTATCACGTATCGGGATTCGTCTTAGCCAATTAGGAAACGTAATAGGCTCTGTGTTTGTAAATAGTTGTGATGACTCAACGCATAGGAACGCGTTGGTGTTTTTAATGGCTTCCCGAAAGAAGCCATTTGAGACAAGGCGTCACAAATGATGACAAGATGCGGGGGTTTTTTCGAGACAAGATGCGATTTTTGAAACAAACTGTCTGGAATTTTTTTTTAAACTTTTTTCTTCAGTTGCTCGAAGTAAATTTCTTTTTTTCTTAGGTGTTAGGAGATGAGTAAGGCCTGTTTCAACTTTAAAACGTCGAATTTTGCATGTGTCGAATTCAATTCACATTTCATTCGATAACATTACACGGCGACGTCTCAAAAATTTTCTCTTTCTATACTCCTATCCCCGAGCCGTGCACAAGCCGAATTGAATTCGACACATGCAAAATTCGACTTTTGAAACAACGTCGAACTTCGCTCGCATTATGCTTACGACTTACGTTAACATTACTTAACATTACGCTCGAGCGTAATAACAATGTCGCACTTGTTTCAGACGTCGCATTTTGCATGTGTTGAATTCGACACATGCAAAATTCGACGTTTGAAACAGGTCTAAATTACTAAATTTAAAGATCGGTTTACACTATTAACGTTTCTGTGTTAAAGTTTCTTACTTTCTGTATGATTTGATCAAATTATTCGACAGTTTAAAAACCTTTTAACGTTAGCAACTTGGCCGATTATTTTGCCGATTATCAAACAACAATCGGCCGATTACCGATTATTTAAAAATGGCCGATTAATCGGCTTTGCGATTATTTTCCGATTAATCGGCTCATCCCTATTTTTCTGGTAGACAATTTGCAATTATTGCATCAGCCCGATATGCTTTGCGAAACCACGTGGTGTGCCATGGTATTGCTCCGTCTTGAAGCTTTTAGAAGATCACAAGTGACTTTAGAACACTGTTATTAATCAGTCATGTGGCAGAAAATTGTGCTCCCTACGCTTAAGCCGTAATCAAACAAGAACGCAAGTCATCGCAAGTTGGCAGTCACGCTATCTCAGCCAGCCTCTCTGAATAATTTACCGAAAATATTATGTACCGTGACAAAGTAAAACTTGTTTAAAACACTCACGAAACCTTTATTTTGTTAATTTGGGTGTTTGAACGCCCGCTACAGAAATTTGTGACGCCAACTTGCGATGACTTGCGTTCTCGTTTGATTACGGCTTTACAACTGCAGATCTTGATGGCGATAAATCTACATTAGACGGTGCTGAGCTATTTACAGTATATTTCGATCTGGGTTAATATTCCGCTGTCTCGATCAAGACAAACTGATTATAAACGATTTATATGATTTATTCAATTTTAATACTGAAAAGTATTACTCATGCTCACAATCTGATAACTTGCTGACTTTTGAAAACTATCTGCAAGATGAGCGAGACATAAAGAACGTTGAAAACAGAATTGACAACTTGCAAAGTCCCTATAATCGCATTAAAAAATATGATATTTATATCGCTTTAATTTTTCGCTCGAGTGTAATTAACGTGATCGTGCAACACGTATTTCGATAAGCATTAGATAGCGCCGGCACAAAGCACAGCCTGAAAATTTCTGCTTGTGAATTATAGTTAAACATCTCGGCCCAGCGCTTATCATGTTAACACTTCAAACATTAATCCCCGAGCCGGGCGACGGGCCGAAGACCCGGAGCCCGGTGAGGGTGCTAATCTCGACACGCGTGGAGTTCATTTTACACGCGTGTAGAAAAAGCAAGGCAGACGAAAATCTGGAAGCTGTTTATATAAGAATTGTTGTACTGGTGACTGACAAAGAAGCACCACAACATTTTAAACTAAATCTATGGCTATATTTTGCGAAACGAAAGAAACGAAATGGAGCCCGCTCTACTAAAACAACAAACGGCGGTTTAATATATCTTGAAGAGAAACCAGCAAACCTGAAGATACTAAAGACACTAAACGCTTTATGGTAAACAAAAAGTCGATCTGAATTGGCAGTGTTTGTGGTAACTCAGGTAGGGGATTTGTATATTTATTTTGCTGATTGGATTCATTGTATTAAGTTCCAAGACCGGCAATACGTTTAAATAAAAGCCCTTTTATAGTCACTCGTCCGTTAAACTTAATCTAGCATCTATTATATAAAGTTTAATACATTGTGTTGTTTTCATGTTTTCGCTTAAACCTAAATGATATACAGCTCCACTTATATTCGTGCTTACCTTTTTAAAAACTTGTAAAACTTATCTGGACGTGGTGTTTTTCATTGACTGTGTATATGCACTTCTTATTATTTATAATACTCATGGGCCGACTTTGCCGATTTTCTAGGCAGTATTTCCAAATTTCCGCCAGAAACGTCTGTTTAATATTTCTTTCTGGAATCCGATTCTACTGAATTGTTTTTATCTCAGACTTTATATTATAAATGTAGTTTTGGAGCTGTTAACTTTTAATTCTGCCTTTGCAAAACATGTATGCAGAACAGCAGAGGGAAGCCATTTAAAGACTTGCTAAAAATAATTCCCTTGGAAACCTATAAACAATGAATATATGTTTTACAGCTATAGTTCAATTAATGAAACCTAAGTTTTGCTTTCAAATGTTCAATTTTCAAATCAGAAATCTGAACGTAAACAGTTAGTCACCCTATAAATGCATATCAGGAGGGCTTTAATATTTTAATCAGGGGGTGTGTGTTTCAAAAATACATATAAAATTTAAAGATGATCTGTGTATCATTAATACAACAAAAACAGAAATTAGGGAGGGGGGGGGGGGGGGGTTAAAAAATGCATATAAAGCAGGCGAGGGGTTGTTGCATTCATGTATCTCTAGTTCAAAGGCTATTCAGGTTTCAGAAATGTTGATTCGAACGGTTTAACACTCTTGTCTGAGCAAAAACGCTAAAAATTGACTGCACCCTTCTGCCTTCTTTTTTCCTTCAACATGAGCTCTTTGTTACGTAGAAATAACAATAATCGTTAATTTCTAACGATTAACCCTAATCTCTAACCCCTAACACTAAAATGTTTGAATTCACGTTTAGCTAGGTAAATCGGCAAAAACAGGAAACGTGGACGCTAATCGCATTTTAAAGAATATGATATTTTTATGTTTTATATTGTCTATGTTTTAGACTCTCGTAACACATGCATTGATGAGTCCCAACAGGGGCGGATCCAGGAATTTTTCAGAGTACGTCAAACCCGGAAATATTATTTCTAGGGGGGTCTGGGGGCATGCCCCCCCGGAAATTTTTTAAAATTTGGTTCCCTGAAATGGCATTTCCTGCATTCTGACAAGACTATTTAGAAAAATCTTACAGTTTTAACTTGTGTTTTTTATACAACGTTTTATGATTTTTTAAGGACTTGGCTTTTGCATTTTTTTTTATCATTATTGGAGACAACTTTTTAGGACTGTTTTGCTCCATATCAGAGCTCATCATCAGCATGCCTACGAATCACTGTTGTACAGTGAATTCGACATGGACAGCCAAGGCTCCAAAATATTTTGTAAGGTCAATCACAGCCACTTGCTGCAATCCCTTAGCTGCCAAGCTGTCTGGTTTTGAGGCACCAGATACTTGCCTTAACACATACCTCTATCCAGCCAGTCACTGTCTGATTAGAAGAAGCAATATGGATAGACCATATGTGACATTTCATGGGCATCCTAGTCATCTTAATTCTTAACTACCTAATATTTACCCCTTATTTACTCTGAGTTGTCTGGTTTTGAGGCACCAGATACTCGCCTAATACCTCTATCCAGCCAAACACTATCTGATTAGAAGAAGTTTTAGTATCAATAGACCACATGGGACATTTCATGGACATAGAGAAGCTCATCTCTCTACATCATCCCAAGTCATACTAACTAGTAACTACCAAGTATTTTTTTTCTCTTCCCCCCCCGAAATATATATATATATATATATATATATATATATATATATATATATATATATATATATATATATATATATATATATATATATATATATATATATATATATATATATATATATATATATATACTACATATATATATATATATATATATATATATATATATATATATATATATATATATATATATATATATATATATATATATATATATAATGTACTTTATTTCATCACAAGATAATATAGATAGTACAAATAGATATGAAAGAAGAAAATAATAATTTACAGTGATGGGGAATCTACAAGAAAGCAAAATTTGCTTGTTTGCTGTAGATCCCTTTTATTGAAAATAGAACTACATGTAGTATATACATTAATAATTAACAAACTATGGACAATATATACCCCCTCGAGCCCACTACACAACATCTAAGTTATCGATGTTGCATAATCAGCCCAAGAAGGTATTTACTGTCATATTAAGTAACTTAATAATATAACATTGTTGGTATAGCCTAGAAAATTGCTACTTCACATATATTGTATATATAATAATAATGATGATGAAATAGTATATAAGCCTAATTTCTGCCTTTTTTTAATAAATTAATGTTTACCTTTTTTTAAATTTACATTCTGTTGCTATTGATCTAAAATTGTTCCAAACTTTCGGCTACAGTAGCTAAGATTATTTAATTATAATGTTCAGTGATGGATTACTTATATTTGTAACACATCTCATTATCTTAATAATTATATGATGAATTATTCATAAATATACTTGAGAGCTCTACATATCCCATCTAATTTAAATAATTTACGCTTTTTATGGTTGCACAAGTCTGAGGAACTAAAGATAAGATAGTATCCACTCACCTTAAAGCAATACAACGTTTCTTAACTTTCTTTCAAGAAACAGCTTTAGCATAATGAGCCTGAGGAATATATGCCTGCGTCGATATCCCGATCACCCGATGTATAAATGGCTCGCCAATCTGCGCCGAAAACTCTTGACCCACGAGGAATCCACACGATTGGAGTTTCTTTGTCAAATCGCAACAGATCGTCTTCGACAATTCATCGTTTTCATTCTGTGTCTCTTAGAACGCCATAAAAGAACTCAAGCAGAAGATTGACTGCTGGCTCAGGCCCGTAGTCCGTGTAACGTCGAAATATCCTTTGCTAGCCAATCAAAAGCCAAGAACGTCAAAATATTTTACTTCCGACGTAGTCCCACTACTTCCGCCGTATCTCTATTGTCTTTGTCCAATCAGTGCTCGTTATCTTGACGTAGTCGGCCATTTTGACGTAGTTTAATTATCCACATTTGTAAATGGCATCCCTCTCTAACCCTACCGTATGAACAGTTTCGTTCAGGCTACATGAAGTAGACTAAGTGTCCTCCAGCCGAGGACTGGGAATTAATTTTTCCTCGATATAGCAGCGCTAAATACGTACAAAAATGAAATTTTTGAATATTTCAAAAATTCATAAATTCATATAAAATTTTTAAAAATTTAAATATTTTTAAAATTGGAAATTTTCAAATTTCAAATGTTTCCAACTAATTAATTCATGAATAAATTAGTCTGGGATTTTTATCTACGTCGCGTGACGTGTTTGACGTACCCTAAATCCGCCCCTGAGTCCCAATAAATGAATGTTCAACGCGTTTTTTGAACAAGTATTGAATACGTCTACATGTAACATAAACAGTGCCAAGCACGATAAAACATCTTGGCCGAGCGCCTAACACGTAAACACTTGAAACATTTAATAGTTAAAAGGGCATTCAGATTTCAGAAAGATCTTTAATCCGAAGCCAAATATTAAAGCGCTCACACTGTTTCTTCGTCCTTGGAAAGCTTGTCGTTTAGGCGACAAAGTCGAAGCGCGTTCCGGAATTAGCATAGTAACACCTTGTGTGGTTTTCTTACGTGATGCTGTATTGAACACGAGAAAGTATTGCATGTAAATATGCAGTCACCGCGCGCTTGTATTTATAGTATAAAACAACAGTACATACATACATACATAAAAATAACTAAAGCATCTTGGCCGAGCGCTTAACACGTAAACACTTGAAACATTTAATAGTTAAAAGGGCATTCAGATTTCAGAAAGATCTTTAATCCGAAGCCAAACAAGCGCTCACACTGTTTCTTCGTCCTTGGAAAGCTTGTCGTTTAAGCGACAAAGTCGAAACGCGTTCCGGAATTATTAGAGTATAAACACTAGTGTATACGAGAAAGTATATACATATTAAAGTTCTAAAAATAAAGTTAAGGAAATAGAGACAGTTCTTTGCTGGCCTTTAGGCCATTGTTCAGTTCAGGCTTTCTAAATTTGATTAGAAGAGCTTCTAAAATAAGTAATTGATTTGTATTACCAAATTTACAGGAGTGAATTATTTTAAAGTTATTAAATATTTGGTTCGATATACTAGGTCCAAGAAGAGGGAAATCAGAGGTATTATTAAGGTTGTCATAAAGAATGTTGAGGTTGGCAAGGTGTTGAGCAAGAGGACAGTCAATTAGGGGCTGTGCTACAGCGCTAGTGTTGACGTTAGAGTGTTCAGAAAGGCGAGTTTGAAGGCAGCGTTCAGTTTTTCCAATCGGTATTTGTGGTTGCAACCGGGACAAGAAATCTCGTAAATTACATTGTTTTTAGAATTGAAAGGTCCAGTATTTTATCTTTATTTGAAGTGAAGAAGGCAGTTTTTTTGGTTTGGTAAATTACAGCGAAATTGACATCAACTTTTAGGTTGCGCCGAAGTTTTTTAATTAGGTTACGTACAAGAAATTCACCTTGTCTACCAAGATAAGGTAATCTTAACCAAATTTTAGGAGAAGCGTCGTCAAACGTTTTGTAGTGGTGGTTGAATTGGCGAAATGCTTAGCTTTGAGTTTAGAGATAAGGAAATTTCTAATTTTGACCGGAAAACCATTCCAAGACATAAAATATTTAAGGGGTCAATTTGACGGTTGAGTAACAAAGAACTACTACAGATTTTAAAAGCACGGTAAAACAAAGAATTAGTCCAAGTAGTTTTGCGGGAGAAAGGTTCGAAACTGGAAAAATGTGTGTATTGTCCGGTATTAGTGTTTTTTCGATAAACATCAATGCCATCGTCGGAAATTTTTAAATCTAGGAAATGGACATCATCATCGGGAAAGTTATCCAACGTGAATTTAAGGTTTTTATCAAAGCTGTTAAATTTAGATAGCACAAAAGGAATATCACTTGGCCTGATAAGTGCCAAAGTGTCGTCAACATAGCGTCGGTAAAATTTTATTATGCCTGATTGGATTAATTCCGAAACAATAATATTTTCAAATTCAGTAAGTATTATATTTGCAAGAACCGGACCTAACGACGAACCCATAGAAACACCATCTACTTGTTCATATAATTGATTATTAAAAGAAAAAGCCTGATGAAGGCCTGAGTCAACAGGTGTTTCCACAAAACTTGTTTATATATCACATTATCACCATGAAAACATTCAAATAATTAAAATAAGGTATATTTCTGTAGCTTTGTCGTTTTAAAAAAATAATTGTTATGCAAAGCTACAGAACTACCATATTTTACTATATTTACGACACTATTATTCTATGCCTAACCCTGAATAACCCTAAAATAACCCCAAAATACCCTAAAATACCTCTACTCCTAAATATACCATGAATTGCCATATTAGTACAGCCTAACTCTGTACAGGGATGTAGCCGGGATTTTGAAAGGGGGGGAGCCGAAATCAGAATAAATTTTCAGGGGGGAAATTATGAAATCGAGAGTCGCTGAAATGCCATTTCCTGGCTTTTGGAGGAAGATTTTACAGACTCTAAAGGTTAAAAAACGTCATATAAAATACTCAAAACACGCAAACGTACATAGATACTCAAAATGCATACACTCAGCAAATTGAATACACTGTTTACAGTTTATTTCCTCGCACAATTCATATTGCATCAGTTTTGTAGTTACATGTCTGTTGTTTTATGTCAAAAGCTGACTCTGTATGGTTATATTTAAATTATTTACGACACTTTTGCCTTAAATATAGCCAGTAAGATTAAACCGATTTTCTTAAGTTATGACCAGCCGCATTAACTATTCAACCCAAAGTATTAATACAAATTAGATAACGAAAAACATTTAAAAAGCATGCCAACCGTAGACTATTAAATTCTATAGTACTTACCGTGTGTACCATCATTTTCTGACGAAATTCCAAGCAGCCGGTGACTCAAAACCACCTCCATACTCTTGCCAAAACGATTTGGAAAAGTTTGCTTGAAAAAAAGCTTGAACGGCTTTTTGAACTTGAATTTTCGGCAGTTTTCGGCGCTGTGAAAGCAACATTTGGCTTTCAAAATACTCCTAAGACAATGTAATTTTACTCTTTTCCCTTTCATTTTGATTCTACTGTGTTTAACCAATTAAAATATGAATTATTTATTGAATTCCACGGTCCTTCAATTTAAATTCACTCCTCTTTTCGCGGCATTTTGTTCTTTCTTGTAGTTCTTGACTGAGACTAGTAGGGATCACGAGGAACACACTCCATTTTTCATTTATCCCATATTATCCCAATTCATCACACCTATCCCACGTTACCACGTTACTTAATCCCCGAGCCCGGGCGGAGGGCCGAAGGCCCGGACACAGAATAAGGATCAACCAGAAGTCCAACCTCGTCCCCAGGGCCATTTGTGGGGGCTGGGACAAGATGGCGGCCAAGAACAAATGGCCCTGGCACAGGCTGAGCTATCACCACATTTGATTGGTCGAGGTAACTTTGGATGTTTTAGGTATTCTGATTGGTGGAAACAAGGCGGGCGGCAGGCTAACTCGCGGGCATTTGCTTTTTGGGCTCAAAGTATATTCAGAATTGCCGGCTGTTAAAAAACAACTTCGAAATGAATGAAAATGTGAGGAAAGCTTTCGAAACACCCGTGAAAACATCGGAAGAATATGTAATGATGGGTCGTGTCGTCTCTGTGCCCTGGCTGCCATACAACGAAGTCCATGGGACGGCAATTCAGTGTGTTTTCTAAATCGGGCGAACGAAAGACTTGGTGAACAAAGTCAAAAAGTATTTTGGCTGCGAAAGGAAAGTACACCACAGGGCAGAATTTACATGTTTGGCCATGTTGAGAACTGGATTCTAGTTTATTATTGACATCACGTGATTAAATTCCTGGAAGAGGTCTTCCTCGAACTGAACTCTGTTATTGAGAACTTGAATGTAGTCTGATGTAGTCTGATGTAGTCTGATGTGGTCTGATGATGATGTAATTCTCGAAGTTGTCTGATTAAAGTTTAAACGAAGATTGTCTAGTAGTGTACGTTTTACACATTTGGTGCCGACTCCCGGGATTGGAAACTGGGATTATTTTGGAAGACGTTCGGTCTATTCTGAACTGAAATCTGAAGGAAAGGCGTGGCAAAATCATGTCGGAAAAGAAGAAGAAATTGAAGAAATTGCTTAAATATCGCGATGGTCATCGCAGTTTTGTCCGGAAAACAATCGATAACGCTAAAGAATTGATCGCTGGAGAAAATCTTGTCGAGTTAAAGAAGTTAAAGCTCCTTCGTACCACACTTCAAAGCAAGAGTTCGGAGCTTCAAGTGTTGGATCGTGATGTAGTCGAACTGTTGGAAGATGACTCAAAGATTGACGAAGAAGTGTCAGAGAGTTGTGACTTTACCAGTGCCATTCAGGAGTGTATTGTCGAATTGGAAGCTTTATTGGTAGCAGAAGAAACACGAGCGAAAGGTCAGCAATTGAATGTACAAGCCATGGGAACATCTTCAAGTCAACTGCCAAAAGTTCAAGCTCACGCAAGGCTACCGAAGCTAGAACTGAAGAAATTCCATGGAAATCCCATCGAATGGTACCCATTTTGGGAGTCTTTCGAGTCAGCAGTTCACAAGAATCCAAATCTATCAGCTGTGGATAAATTTAATTATTTAAAATCACTTCTTATGGGAACGGCTCAAAGTGTCATCACTGGTTTAGCGCTGACGAGTGCAAATTACGACAAGGCAGTTGAATTGCTCAAGAAAAGATTTGGAAATCGTCAAATTGTGATCTCCAGCCATATGGAAGCACTCACCAAAATTCCTAAGATAACAGAGATTGGTGATGTGAAGCGACTACGAAACTTGTACGACCTAGTGGAATCCCATGTACGTGGTCTGGAAAGTGTGGAAATTTCCCCAGAGATGTATGGTTGCTTCTTGACACCCATCATTCTTCAGAAATTACCTGAGGAGTTCCGAATCGCAATTACACGCAATCTGGGATCTGATACGTGGGAACTGAAGGATATTCTGAGTGAGTTTCACAAGGAACTACAATTGAGAGAACAGTGTTTGCTTAACACCAAAGAATCGAAGGATTTGAAGCTACCTGGCTCAGGTCGTCAGAGAGGTGAGTCATCCTATTCTACAGCAGCCTTATACTCGGATAACTCTAAAAATCCTCAAGGTTCCCGTGTATGGTGTTCATTCTGTAATGGAGACCATCGAAGCACTAAGTGCAATGTTGTAACAACTCCTGAGTCGAGAAAGCAAATTCTCAAGAAAAAGGGAAGGTGTTTTCTCTGCTTGAGAAGTGGACATTTATCACGTGACTGTCAAAGTCCTGTAAAATGCTTCAGATGTCATAAGGCTCACCATGTATCAATTTGTAACAACTCGGAACAACCCAGGGACACTCAGGAACCAGGTGAGGAACAATCTGCCCAAACTACAACCAGTGCGTACTGTGGTGAAGAATTGAGAGGATCAGTTTTGCTTCAGACTGCAACTGCTGATGTGATACGTCCAGATGATGAAAGCTATTCAAGAAGTGTTCGTCTAGTCTTTGATTCGTGCAGTCAAAGATCTTACATCACAGAAAACCTCAAGAACAAATTGGCGTTACGAGTGATTGGTAAAGATTCACTTCTGATAAAAACGTTTGGAGAGTCTGATGCTAGGCTACGTTCATGTGAGATTGTTCAAGTTGGTATCAAGACAGCATTTGGAGAAACTGTGTATGTTCAGGTGTATGTAGTACCGGTGATATGTGGTCCACCTACTCAACCTTCTGCAGAACTTACTCAGTGTACCTATGAGCACTTACGCGGTCTTCCATTGGCAGAATGGGCAGGTGTAAGAGATCGGACAGTTAGTATCCTCATTGGTGCTGACTACTACTGGTCCTTGGTTGAAGGTACCGTGATCAGAGGTGCCCCAAGTGAACCAGTTGCCCTAGCAACTAAATTGGGATATGTCTTATCTGGACCCACCATGGTCAGACCAGAGGATAAGGATGGCTACTCTGTGAACCTCACTGCAACTCACGTTCTCAAAGTGGAATCAAGCATCGTTAAAGAAGATGCATTAACCTCCGAAGTAAAGAAATTTTGGGACTATGAATCTCTTGGAATCCAGGACCAGAACTCCTCTCTGTATGACAAGTTTATTGATGAAGTTGAATTTGTGGAAGGAAGATATCAAGTACGGTTACCCTTCAAAGAGGACCATGAACTGCTTCCAGATAATTTTGCCCTGTGTAAATCAAGACTTGCATCACTCCTGAAGCGTCTGGGGTCAAACCCTGAAGTAGCAAGGCAATACAATGATGTCATTCAAGAACAACGTGAACAAGGAATTATTGAGCCAGTGGAGCAAAGTATCAACAATGGTGTGGGCAAGGTCCACTATATCCCTCACCACGAAGTGATCCGTGTTGACAAAGAAACCACAAAGCTGCGTGTTGTTTATGATGCTAGCGCTCAGTCAGGAAGAAACACACCAAGTCTCAATGACTGTCTCTATGCAGGTCCACCTCTGTCTCCACTCATTTATGATATCCTCCTGAGGTTTCGCATCCATAGAACTGCCATCATAGGAGACATTGAGAAAGCCTTTTTGAATGTTTCAGTTGATCCAAGAGACCGTGACTATCTACGCTTTCTGTGGGTTGATGATGCCTCAAGAGAACACCCAAATCTTCAAGTATACAGATTTGCAAGAGTTGCCTTTGGTATCTCGTCCAGCCCATTCCTATTAAACGCCACGATTCGTCATCACCTTACCTCTACTGATACCCCCAGAGAGTTTGCTGAGAAAGTGTTGAAAAGTCTGTATGTGGATGATTTTGTAAGTGGAGATGATTCCAACGAGTCCGTCTTCGAGATGTACAAGAATCTGAAATCCTCATTCAACAACGGAGGTTTCAATATGCGAAAATGGTCTTCCAACTCAGCAGTTCTACAAGAAAGAATCGAAGAAGTCGAACGTCAGCAGAAAGTCAGCGAAAGTCAGTCCGAAGATACTGAATATTCAAGTACGTCTGTGGAAGTCCAAGGAATTCAGGAAGAAGATCAAACCTTCTCAAGCTCACTATTCGAATCAGCAAGGAAGCCTGACACAGCAAAGTTGAAGGTCCTTGGAGTAGGATGGGATAATCAGAAAGACTTATTGTTTTTCGACCTAGCTTCGCCATTGGGAAACATCAGTGATGTTCCAGTCACAAAGAGAGTTATTCTTGGTACAACAAGCAAGCTGTACGATCCTCTGGGATTTCTGAGCCCTGTTATCGTTCTTCTGAAGATTATCTTCCAATCTATTTGCAAATCGAAAGTGGACTGGGATGGCCCTGTTGATTCATTCCTTCATGAAAGGTGGTTGAAGCTCGTCCAAGACATGAAGAACGTCGGAGTCTTGGAGCTGAAGAGACATTACTTCTGCAATTCATCACTAGCAGAGTTACGAAGTGTTCAACTCCACGGATTCGCTGATGCATCGGAAAAGGCATATGGAGCGGTTGTCTACCTACGTGTTGAACTGAAATCTGGAGCTGTCTTCACTCAAATTGTGTCTTCAAAGACTCGTGTTGCACCAGTGAATGGGGACACCATACCTCGCCTTGAGCTATTGAGCGCCCTCATTCTAGCCCGACTGATGAGCAGTGTCTTAACAGCATTTGACAGAACGTTAAAGATTGATTCTATTTTCTGCTGGTTAGACTCACAAATTGCCTTGTGGTGGATATGGGGGATGAAGAAAGAATTCAAGCAGTTTGTACAGAATAGAGTCGTGGAGATTCGTCGGCTTGTAAAGCCAGCACAATGGAACTATTGTCCCTCGGAATTGAATCCAGCTGATATCTGTTCTCGTGGATCGATGGCTTCGAAGCTAATTACCAACCACGTGTGGTGGAATGGTCCAGAGTTTCTTCTAAAAAGCAACGAATTCTGGCCAAGTATTCAAGGAAATTCGATGGAAGTCGCAAATGATGATTCAGATCCCCGTCTCGAGTTGAAGAAGGAAAAGTCAAGCAGCTTGAAGAAGCAGCAGAACAGTACAGTTCTGAACATTGTCTCTGAAAAAACGTCAAGAAGGAAGTTAAATCTCGAATGTCTCATTTCCTTGGAAAGATTTGGTAGTCTACGGCGACTGATACGAGTCACTTCATACGTCTTGCGATTTGTATCTAACCTCAAGCTAAGTAAAGCAAGAAAGGAGTTGATCCTTGGAGAAGTTAATCAATCAGAACTCGACCAAGCAAGAGAACTTTGGTACAGGGAAGTACAAAGAACTGTGCTTGAAGATAAGAAGTTTGGTCAGGTGAAAGTCTCATTGCAACTGTACGCAGATGAGAAAGGTATCCTGAGATGTGGAGGACGCCTTGAAAACGCGCCAATCCCGTATGCTGGTCGTTTTCCGATATTTCTTCCAAGATGTTCTCGCTTTACACACTTGGTCATCGAGGATTGTCACAAGAAAGTCATGCACAACGGCGTGAGAGATACACTTACTGAGCTTAGGTCAAGATTTTGGGTGCCCAAAGGAAGACTAGCTGTAAGGACGGTGATAAAAATATGTTCAGTTTGTAAGAAGATCGAAGGAAGAAGCTATGCTGTTCCTCCTCCTTCGCCACTTCCTGATTTTCGGTTAAGCGACGAGTTTGCGTTCACTCGAGTAGGCGTAGATTTCGCTGGTCCTCTCTATGTCAAGGACGTATTCTCAAAGAAAGGAGAAGCGAAGAAAGCTTATATAGCTTTGTTTACATGTGCTACAACCCGTGCCGTCCATCTGGAACTAGTACCTAATCTGAGTGGAGAAAGTTTTATAAGAGCTCTGATGCGCTTTAAAGGAAGACGAGGGACACCTACCTTGATTGTCAGCGACAACGGGAAAACTTTTAAGGACGAAAAGGTGCAGACCTTTTGTCAACGTGATGGTACAGAGTGGAAGTTCAATGTCGAAGCAGCCCCATGGTGGGGTGGTTTTTTCGAGCGACTTGTCAAGTCAGTGAAGTTATGTCTGAAGAAGTGTCTACGAAATGCTCGATTGGACTACGATGAAATGTCTACCAGTTTGGTCGAAGTTGAAGCTGTATTGAATTCGCGACCCTTAACGTATGTTTATGACGAAATGGAAGAACCGTTGACGCCTTCCCATTTGATCGTTGGCCGCAGAATTCTATCCGTTCCAGCAAAGAGCTCTTTCAACGAAGATGTAAATGAAGGAACAATCACAAGGAGAGTAAAGTTCTTGCAACGAACCCTTGATCACTTCTGGAATCGTTGGCGAGCCGAGTATCTAACAGAACTTCGTGAACATCATCGGTATTCCAAGAGAGCAAATTCACTCCGTAAGGTGAGAGTGGGAGATATAGTATGTCTACACGATCATAAGATCCCAAGACAAAGGTGGCGCCTGGGAAAGGTCGAACGCTTACTCCCCGGACGTGATGGTCATGTCCGAAGTGCTGTAGTAAGAGTGAAAGCGGGTAACTCCCCTACAGCTGAATTTAGACGTCCTTTGCAAAGGTTGTACCCCTTGGAAGTGGAGCAACATACCAAACCTGACATTCCTGTGGCACAAGGAGTGAACATTCCTATTAAAATAGTAAAGGACGAAGATATACCGCATGTAGTCGAGAACATTAGATGAGTACTGACGTTTTGATTAAGTTTTTGCATGTTATGATTAGGATGATTCTAGTTTGTCAATAGTTTTGTTACGATTTTTGAACACCAAACTAGATTGATAATATCAATCAAGGCCGGGGAGTGTGTTGAGAACTGGATCCTAGTTTATTATTGACATCACGTGATTAAATTCCTGGAAGAGGTCTTCCTCGAACTGAACTCTGTTATTGAGAACTTGAATGTAGTCTGATGTAGTCTGATGTAGTCTGATGTGGTCTGATGATGATGTAATTCTCGAAGTTGTCTGATTAAAGTTTAAACGAAGATTGTCTAGTAGTGTACGTTTTACACAGGCCATTAAGAAGCAGGCTTTTTTCAAACAAGAGTTCTCGACGAAACGAAGCTTAAATGTTTTTCAAAACGCTGAATTGAATCCACCGAAAACTTACGAAAACAAGGCGGCCCGGCCTGACAACGGCAATCCAGTTTCTTGCGAATTTGGTACAACGGTGAAGCAAATGATAAATAATAAGCATTTACAGATATTTATTAAAAGTGTATTTATTTTAATAATTCGACAATGTATTTGGAAATGATGTTTTGATTGTTTTCAGTTTGGGTCAGTCAAGCTGAACTAAATATTCAGAAAATAATTGAGCCTGACTAGGCGCGATAAACTTTGTGAAGCCTGGGCCGAGTCAAAAATGAGTCAAAATATGACTCATTTTTTGCAGCCTGTGCCAGGGCCATTTGTTCCCGCCATTTTGTTTTTGGCCGCCATCTTGGCCCAGCCCCCACAAATGGCCCTGGGGACGAGGTTGCCAGAAGTCCAACTCGCGGAAAAAAGTGTCCCATTATTTTTATGCGCATGCGCCAGTCCGCCATTTTGAAAGTAAGTGCAACCGGGAAATTATCCCCCTCGTCCTTACGACCCTCGGGCTCCTGTAGTCAATTACCCTTGGCCTTCTTGTGACCTTTTATTTAACTTTATATTGTTATCTATACATATATAAATAATATTTATTAAGTAATAAGTAATTTACTTTAGAAAACATTTCGTTGGAGATGAAATTCTTTGACCACGAGGTTATTAAAACTTCAGTATGCGGATACTACGGATAAAAGTCCGTGGCAAAAAAGTCCTGTACTCACGAAGCTGAGTTACATTTCTGGATGATGCCGACACACTTGTTTACAGAGAAAGATGGCTAAAATTTTCGGAACTACGCATTGTTGAAATACATCGAGTACGTATGTTGTTAGAAATTTTATAAGCTTTCATTCGGTATATAGTTCAAATCATAGTGTTACCTGTAACTTTTTAAAATGTTCAAAATGTTCTGACCATTGACCATAAAAGTTTTAATATTTTTTCATATATTCAAAAGGTATGATCACTAATTTGCACCAAAAACGTTTTCAACTTCAACTAGAAATCTGCAAACGTTTCCACTCCTTTCGTATTTGAATTAGCTTCTGTTCAAGAAATATCTTGCCAGAAGTCTTTCTGAGGTTAGCAAACACCAAAACAACAAAAGGCAAAACAAACTTAAGAAATTCATCCATTTCAGACGGTCCACGTCAAAATAATAATGTTTTTTTCATATTTTAAAGTACTTCCCAGCAAGAAAATTGAAAGTTCTGACATGAATAGCACTTGACAGTACCCTTTGTTTAATAATATCTTGTTCAGGGCTGTGCGTTTAGTATTTAAAAACAAAATCCAAAATTCTATAACACTTGTGAGGAGTCAGTCCATTTCCCATTATACAATTCTTATTTTACGAACAATGGTGAGAACATTTTGAACATTTTAAAAAGTTACAGGTAACACTAAAACTTGAATTATATACCAAATGAAAGCTTATAAAATTTCTAACAACATACGTACCCGATGTATTTCAACAATGCGTAGTTCCGAAATTGTTAGCAATCTTTTTCTATAAACAAATGTGTCGGCAAAATCGAGAAATGTAAACCCCGCTTCATGAGTGCAGGACTTTTTTGCCACGGACTTTTACCCGTAGTATCCGCTCACTGAAGTTTGGTCAAAGAATTCTAACTCCAAAGAATCGTTTTCTAAAGTAAATTACTTATTTACTTAACTAAATATTATTTATATATATATAGATAACAATATAAAGTTAATTAAAAGGTCACAACAAGGCCAAGAGTAATTGACTACAGGAGCCCGAGGGTCGTAAGGACGAGGGGGATAATTTCCCGGTTGCACTTACTTTCAAAATGGCGCCGGGATCGCGAGGCCGACATTTCCCGAGGACGCTTACATCAAAGGTGCCGACAGAGAGTTGGACTTCTGGTTGATCCTTATTCTGTGGCCCGGAGCCCGGTGAGGGTGCTAATCTCGACATGCGCGGAGTCCACTTTACACGCGTGTAGAAAAAGCGAGGGAGACGAAATCTGGGAAATAGTTTATATATATATTTAGTATAAATTTACAAGTTTATAATGCAAATCCTCGAATTTCATTGGCTATTGCAGGAGTTTATAATTGGTGATATAAACCTCTTGGATAAACCAATGAAAGTCATTCTTTTAAAAAAATTGACCAATCACAAAATGCGTAGTATAACACGAACAATGATCATTAGAGCCAGCGGTTGTTCTGTTAAGCAACAATGGCGCCGAAATTATAACGGAGTATGCAAATGAAAGAAGAAATTGAACGTTTAGACGAAGCAATACGTTCTACAGATAACAAAAACGGCTACAAAATGGTTTTAATGGAAACTAATAATGGTAAGAGCGTTAAATTGTTTATCTGTGTTCGTTTAAAACGAAATAACTGCAAACAAAACACATTTCAAAATTACCCTTGCTGTTGACAAGATTTCGTGATGTAAACTATATGCTAAATTGAATGTTTCTTTCAACTTTTTGTCACTTTTACAAATCAAATGAGTGGATATATATTGTTTCAATATTGTACATGAAAATTCATGCTAAATTATGCAAGAAAACTTTACTTTTCCATCAGTTACTGCACGGGCAAATGTCCGAAATGACTGTTGAACGTTTGTTGTTGGCGGTTAAAAAAATGTATTAAACGAGCCTCAAAGAATATGTTATGGTCGAGAATTTATTTAACTTTTGCTGATAAATTTATACTAAAACAATTAGACAAATCGCCCTCGTTTTCTAATAGGAAAAATAATACAGAAACGCCACCGAAACCTGGTAGCCCGAGTAATAATAATAATAAAAATAAAAGTAATGATAATAACAAAACATTACGTCTAAATAAATATTTTGAATATTACAACTACCTCGAGTTTTGTGCTGGGCTCTTATATATGTCACAAGATTCTCCATTATTTTCAGTATATCTTGGTATGTTTGCATGAAATTGAAATTACAATCCACAGTAGACCTTTTCACTAATAGCGGCGCCATCTTGAATTCGCAATGCATTATGGTCTACCAGGGTGTTGAGGCACAATGCGGTAATTTTTTCTTTATAAATACTTTCGTGGCAACAATATCTAAATATAATAATTGTCATATTGCAACAATTCTCGGACGTGTAAGGATAGATTCATAACAAATGTATCCTTATATGTACGAGAATTATTGCTTTTACCAATATGACAACGATCATATCTAGACATTGTTGCCATGAAAGTGTTAATCAAGACAAAATTACCGCATTGTGTCTCAACACTAAGCAATCGCCCTTTTAATCGAGCTTCTTACCCTGGATAGACCACAATGCATTGCGAATTCAAGATGGCGTCGCTATTAGTGAAAAGGCCCATTAGTTATTTTAGACTCTCAAGCCAAATAAATACCAGTATCCGCATGTACGCATTGCGTACCTATTTTTTAAAATTGTCGGCTGGTTATGGTTTTTATCCAGTATAAACAAAGTTTAGTTTACTCTGGTTTCCTTCTGTAGTCCTTACTGGACCTCTAGTTTAGATATGACGTCATATAATTAATTTTCCGGTGTAAATAAAGTTAGTGTACTGTGCTGTGGTGATGCGTAATTAAAATAATAAAAAAATAATAAAAACGTGTATTCATCATGACTATTTAATATGCAAATCACTTTGCAAAGGATCGGACTATTTTGAGTATAAGAAATGAGCGAATGTGATTGGTTGAATCTGGACGCTTTATGACGCTATACATTCTACGCCCCAAACACTCACATTCCTGTTCGAAAATTATACAAACGATCTTCAATGATCGAGCATTTTGGAATTGTGCACGAAAGAACCTCGAAATTGCTTTAATTCTGAAGTTCATCGATTGTTCATAAGTCCTGGGGCTTTATAAAGGCGTCTGTGAGAGAAATTGAAAGAGGTTTGAATAATTGAAAGGAGCTGGTTTGTATTTGACGGTCAATATTTTTCGGTGGTTCGCCTGTAATCTTACATACTATGGTTCGCGGTGGTGAAGATGGCCGAGGCTATGATCCTCGGTACGATGGAAGGGATCCACCTGGATATAGACGAAGAAAGGACCCTAACTCACAAGGTTATGATCAAGAAAATACGTTTTCAAATGAGCCAAGACGAAGTTCGCCTCAGTCATTGCGACGGGGTCTCTCTGAAGGTGGCGAAGCGCCTAGCTACAAGGTCAGTCGATATGTCTCTCTTAAGAACTTAGCCATCCCTGTTTGTGCTTTTAAAGTCATTTATTATAGCTTAAATACGGTCTTTAGTTTCTAAATACTACAACACGCTTTTCGATGGCTTCCTTCGGTATTGCGTTTGCAAATTTAGGCATAGAGGCAGAATGAAATGTAAATGCATTATAGAGCCACTCAAGTGAAGCCAGTGTAGATTTAGCAAGACGAAGAGCTAGTTTACAGTTGCAGTTTAGTTGTTGGGTTGCTATATTTTAAGAAAGATTTGATATTCTTATTGCAATTCACAGATTACCATAAGCATAACATTCGTGAGATAGACTTAGCGTGATTATTTAATAAGTCGTATTTTTGTGTCTGTGTACACATCAGGAATTGGAAAATAGGATATCATGTCACTCAACTTTAATTTTTTTACTCCAACCTTAGAGCACTGTTGATCGTAAACTTGAGTGTCTGTCTTTGACAGCTGAGAAAGATATCTGTTAATTTATAAGCATTGTTGTCGTGACCCAAGGCCCGAACCAGAACTATCATTTAAAGAATTCGTAAACAGCCCATTTATTGCAACGTTGAACGCTTTCCGTCAATTTCACTGTTCAATTACTCTAAAAAATACTGATTTTTAACTCTGATCTGTCCACTTTAAGTCTTTAACCACATTGATTACCCCTCTAAACCACAAGGTGTATTCATCGCTTCTAACCTCGACTATAGACCGCTGTTTGTTGCTTTAAAAGTCAATTAATTGCTTGTTTAATACAACAGAAAATAGCTTTTTATGTTCTGGTTGAAATGTCTCAGTTTTGCACTGTACTGGCTTCCAAATGTCGCAAAGAATCCTCTCGGGGAGCATTTAGAAGGCTTTGTAAAAATTCCAAAAATTGTCTGATATATTGTAAACTTGTATTTACTACCAAAATCAGGAGCGGAAACTCTTTAAAAAACATTAAATTCAAAGTAGAAATATGAAATATCATCTAGCTATTGTTCTTCATCGAGTTGGACGAGTGATTTTGAAGAAAGAGGCAATTCTGTTTGGTGAATTTTCGACGCTGTTTATTACACCCCGATTAAGAAACGGAAAAGCTCAAAAGTGGACGGGTTTTGGTTCTTTCGCTTTAGGCTTTAAACTAATTAAAACGTTTCCTAGTTAAACTGTAGTTTTAAAATCGTTACAATGTTTTATGAACTGTAGGATTAAAGCATCTCCAACTCGTTTGCTGTATAATATTTGCTGCTAAGAAAACCTTTGTGTTTGTCTAACCGCGTGAGTTATGGATTTTAAAACTTTAATCAAATGCCTTTCATGATTAGTATCAAAAGCTTCTTCAATTACCTAATGTGTAGCCATATAATAATTTCAGTTATTTGGCAGTGAATATGAATAATATTACTAATATGAAAGGTAACTTAAAATATATCGCCACTCGGGAAACAAGATGTCCCAATATTTCTTCTCCTTCAGTCAATATTCAAGTGAATATTACATGTAAGAGCAATTCCTTTGTCAACTTTTCGCCCACACATTGCTGCTGCCACAGATGTTGCTGTTTTCCTTCAATTCCGTTCTCAAGACGGTATTTCTTTGAACCTTTTGTTAAGCAAAATGATTTTTAAGAATGACCTTTTGGCACAGTAAAGTTATGATAGTATTATTCTATATTTTTGTACAATATTTGTAATTAAATTTGGATTTAGGCGTTGTTTGTTGTGGAATTTAATCTTAGAAATTGTTCATTAGTTGTCATTAGTGCTGAGAGCTGAGAAGGAAGTTAAATGAGGTTTCCAATATGAAATATCGATGGCTGAAACAGTATTGTTTGCTTGCTAAGATCTCAACTTATATTGAAAATTAGTCATCGAGTGTCTATGAAGTGTAAAATTCGTTGGTATTTTTGTTGTTTTATTGTACAGAGGAGCATGGCAGGAGCACTCACTGAAAATTTCAAGAGAATCTGATGCATGGTTTTCGCGCTATTAACTCTTAAAGTTTGCCATGGCTAGTTCGTTCTTGGAGAAAAATTGGGCTTTCGGTAACAATGCTTATGAACAATAGATTTCACTATTAATGATCCATCTGCGTATGTTGAGCCCAAATTTCCCAAAGCAAACTATCCACAGCAAATTGTGAGAGTTGATAGCACGAAAACAACGCATCAAATTATCTTGAAATTTTCAGTGAGTGCTCCTGTCATACTCCTCTGTACAATAAAACAACAAAAATGCCAAGAAATTTTTCACTTCATAGACACTTTAGGTTGTAGTCACTAATAAAGCCGTGTTTACACTAGTGGCCTAGGCCTGGTATATTAAATTTTCCGCATTGCAGGTGCTGTGTCTATTCGAGGGCGGCGTTTATTCAAGGGCGGCGTTTATTGTAAATTTTGAAAGTCAACTGTAAATTTATTGTTTAATTCAAATTCATAACGAATTTTAACACTTATCCCAAAAAAATAAAGTTTATATGTCTTTAAATATATATATGCTTCAAATAAACGCTGCATCAATGAGAAAAAGTGCGGCGTTTATTCAAGGGCAGCATTTAATAATATTTTTTGTTTCTCCTGCGGCGTTTGTTTGAGGGCAGCGTTTATTCGAGGGAGGCATTTATTCAAGGAAATACGGTACGTGGCCAAGGTTTGGTGGCCAAAGTAAACAGGCTTGTTTGTCTATACAATTTTTGGTGGCCTTGCACTACCCGCACCAGATCTAGCATCCTTATCTTAACAATTGCAATATTTTTCTCTGAGATGTTTGATTTTTGACTGGCATTGTTTATGTAGCATTTCACTTAAATCCACTATCTGCCATGCCTTTGGTAAGGCTTCTCGAATACCGCATTGTTCCGAGTTTGCTGTGGTTTTCTAGTTGTCCTTGCACGTTTGCATCACTCCAAATTAAAGCGTAACAAGAAGCTTGGTTTTGATATCCGACCAAGTGTTTGCCATGAATACGAATGAAAACGATTAGAATAAAAATGTCTTGAAATGCACGAGCTGCAACTTATTATAATCGTTTTCCCTCCGATTCTTGAATCATGCGTCTGACCAATTTTTATCGTAGGTGCTTATTACCATGGCAATATGGCCTGGCCTAGGCCGGACCCAGGCAAAACCCGTTCACATCAGCATAAACGAGGCCTAGGCCAGGCTCAGGCCAGCTACTTTCGTCGGCCTAGTTTTCTGGGTCCAGGCCAGGTCCAGGCCAGGTCCAGGCCAGGTAAAACCCGTTCACACCATCAGAAATCTGGGCCAAGGCCAGGCCAGGCCTAGGCCACTAGTGTGAATGGGGCTTAATTGAAGAATAAATAATAATTATTTTGTTAGTTATACAAGCTGTCATTAGATTGGGTCAACCCTTTCCCCTAGGAGTGAATAGGAGGGTATACAGTACATGTACTGTATTTAGCATTTATAGACCTTTTGCTCAGGGAATTTGATGAAATATAGATTACAGATTTTATTTACTTCTTCCCACAAGGGGCTTTTCAAGAGCAATTTTTTACATTTACTAAATTTCAAGTGGCAGAGTTGAAGACATATTAAAGGTGCTCAAAGCAGCTGTCAAACGACACATTTATGACACACATGTCAGACAACGAATCGCAGACCTAGCTATTGATTTTATGGAGGGAGGAAAACCGTAGAACCCGGTGAAAAACCCTCGAAGCACAGGAGAGACCAACTAAACTCTACTCACATGAGTGTTCCAAGCTCGAGAATGGGGTTATCCCCAGATGGTCACCCATCCAAGTACTAACCCCATTGAACCAGGCTTAACTTTTGGTGAGAGGCAGTGCCCTAACAGGAAGACGCCATCCCTGCTTATTACCCCCAAGGTACTGTATGATATTTCCATTTGCCCTCGGGGTAATATTTTATCAAATTCCCTGAGCAAAAGGTCTATAAATTATATATTATATCGAAACATATTAATCTTTCCAAAAAAGCTTAAATAATGTTAATATAAAGTTCGCTTAACTTAACTTTTGTCTGCTGTTCATTGTCTGTTTCCATTCTGTTGTTGTGTCAAGGCTTCTGGATGCATTGTTTGTTGCTTTCTTTGTATTCCCTGAATCCTTATTTTCTGGTAACCTAACAATCTTCTTGTCAACATCTGAATGTCCAGGTGAAATGTTTTGTTGTCTCGCCAAACTCCACCATATTTGTTGACAGCTTTGTGATCCAAGGCAATATTGATTAACTCATTCCTGTCTGAGCTGGTCAAGCATTCACATACAGATTGCTTACAGACTCAGACTCGATCTAATACATCAGTATGAACAACTATTATAATTACTGTAAATTGTTAGCTACAATTACACAGCTAATTCAATACTCAATTAAGGAATGCAATTGTTATTGAGAATGATATTGGCTTTCCATGGTTAATGACCTTGTTCATGTTTAACCAATATTTGAACTCATTCCTGCCTGAAGGACTTCCCAGATGAAAATACTAATTTCATATTATAATTTTGGTCAAGGTAGGATTTTGGCCATGTTGTGTAGCTGAGCTGGTCAAAAATGGTTCCTTTATTGTTTTGCTCTGTCTAACACCAGATGATTTTACTCATCAAAGAGAGAACCCTCAGACATCCTAGGCAGCAATGAGTTAACAAATGATTAACCCATTCCTACCTGAGCTGGTCAAAAATGGTTCCTTATCCTTTATTGTTTTACTCTGTCTAACACCAGATGATTATTTTTACTCATCAAAGAGAGAACCCTCAGACATCCTAGGCAGCAGTGAGTTAACAAGTGATTAACCTATTCCTGCCTGAGCTGGTCAAAAATGGTCCCTTTATTGTTTTACTGTGTCTAACACCAGATGATTTTTTACTCATCAAAGAGAGAAACCTCAGCCATCCTTAAGGCACCAATGAGTTAACAAGTGATTAACCCATTCCTGCCTGAGCTGGTCAAAAATGGTTCCTTTATTGTTTTACTCTGTCTAACACCAGATGATTTTACTCATCAAAGAGAGAACCCTCAAACATCCTAGGCAGCAATGAGTTCTTGCTCCAGATATCACATAAGGTTTGCAGAAGCTACACAAAATAATGACACTTTTTCTTATTTTTATTCTATTCAGCCACCTGATATGGAAAAACAAACCATTATTCTTGAGAAGGTAAGAAAATTGAAAAATAAACAACTTTTGTGCTTTTGACAAGCAACTAGAGTTGTGTGTCTCATATTCTGAAACATTAATCTATATTTCTATTATAATTATAGCAATATACTTCATGTGTCTCTACCATCCTTTCAGTGTCTTGTTTACTGTATTTCACCACAGAATAGTTATACAACCAGAAGTCCAACTCAAGTGAAAACTTGTCTGCATTTCTTCAATGCGCATGCACAATATTTTACACCATCCGATGCCATCCTACGTGATCCTCTGCAATGACATATGCCTTCCCGGCAAGTTCCCCCAACAGTTTTAACCTTCTTTTGAAGGTCAAAACTTCTGGGGGAACTTGCCAGGATGGCATAGGATGGCATAGGATGTTGAGGAATCAAGATGCACAAGGTGACATGTGCAAGGACATACTGTAAACTTCAAAAGTTCCAACGTGACTTGGACTTCTGGTTGTATTACTATTCTGTGATTTCACTGTGATCTGTTTTGGTTTTGGAAATATTTTGACTAAAGACAGCGTGCTGTCTGCCATCTTGGAATTATTTTCGATATTCAAAATTATGCATGTGATGACATAACCAGGGTAAAGTGAAATTTTTATCTTGCCAACCTTATGACATAATTATGAGCTAGAAACTTGCGCTATTTCCATTTTAAATTGACCCACAACATTTAAAAAGCCTTACGTGGAAGTCTGGTCACCCACGGAGTAGTTTCATCAGCTTTACCCTGCTTGTGACGTCCCAATTTCCTAGTTAATTAGACCCAATATTACAACAGGATGGTGGACAGCACGCTGTCTTTGGTTGAAATATTTCCAAAATACAGAAAAATTGTAAAAGGTCTTCTTATACAATTTGATGAGTTATTTCAAATAAGACAAACTTATTTTTTATTGCCAATGTCCTTTAAAGTGTCTATGAAATGAAAAATTCGTTGGCATTTTTGTTGTTTTATTGTACAGAGGAGCATGACAGGAGCGCTCACTGAAAATTTCAAGAGAATCTGATGCTTAGTTTTCGCGCAATCAACTCTCAAAATTTGCCGTGGATAGTTTGTTTTTGGGAAATTGGGCTTCTTGGTAACAATGCCTTACGACATACATGTACGCAGATGGATCATTAATAGTGAAATATATTGTTCTTATGCATAGTTGTCCATTTGCGTACATCATAGCATTGTTACCTAAAGCCCAATTTTTCTCAAGAACGAACTAGCCATGGCAAACTTTGAGAGTTAATAGTGTGAAAACTAAGCAGCAGATTCTCTTGAAATTTTCAGTGAGTGCTCCTGCCATGCTCCTCTGTACAATAAAACAACAAAAATGCAAACAAATTTTTCATTTCATAGACACTTTAAGTCCTAGAAAATGGACTTATACACATCATATTTACTGGTAATATACATCTTGTTTAGGCTGCTCCTGATCAAGGGTTTGGTATTGCTGTGTCAGGAGGTCTTGATAATCCACACTATCAGTCTGGAGATACTTCAGTTATTGTCTCTGATGTTGTAGAAGGAAGTCCTGCTGATGGCTTACTCAGGTACAATGCATGAATTTCCCAGAATTTATGATCAAACCAGAATTGTTCTCTTGCATGTGACTTTGCTTATATTGATAACACAACATTGTAATTTTGATTGATGGATGCAATCAGCAACCTGTAAATGCTTTATCATGATTCCTCGACAGGTTGCTCTAAAAATTGTTTTAATCTGCCAAATTTTGGATAATGTGAAATTCTACATAAAGTTAGAGCCATTACCTTCAAGTATAACATCACATTTATGTATTCTTCGATGTTTAAAACCAATATTTTAAGCAACCCGTTGAGGATTGACGAGGAATCATGATAAAGCATTTGCAAGTTGCTGATTGAATCCACCAATCAGAGTGCAATGTTGTGTATCAATATTGCAAAGTCGTATGCAAGAGAACATCTGGTTTGACTATAAATTAGAAACTTTTCTTGACTAAGTAACCACACTAAACTTTGGTGAATCTTGTACAAAGGACAGTGGCTGCCGACAACACTAAACTTTGGTGAATCTTGTACAAAGGACAGTGGCTGCTGACCACACTAAACTTTGGTGAATCTTGTACAAAGGACAGTGACTGTGACCACACTAAACTTTGGTGCATTTTGTACTAAGCACAGTGGCTGTTAACCACACTAAACTTTGGTGAATCTTGTACAAACGGCAGTGACTGCTGACCACACTAAACTTTGTTGAATCTGTACAAAATACAGTGACTGTGACCACACTAAACTTTGGTGAATCTTGTACAAAGCACAGTGACTGCTGACCACACTAAATTTTGGTGAATCTTGTACAAAGCACAGTGACTGCTGACCACACTAAACTTTGGTGAATCTTGTACAAAGCACAGTGACTGCTGACCACACTAAACTTTGGTGAATCTTGTACAAAGGACAGTGACTGCTGACCACACTAAACTTTGGTGAATCTTGTAAAAGCACAGTGACTGCTGACCACACTAAACTTTGGTGAATCTTGTAAAAGGACAGTGACTGCTGACCACACTAAATTTTGGTGAATCTTGTACAAAGGACAGTGACTGCTGACCACACTAAACTTTGGTGAATCTTGTACAAAGGACAGTGACTGCTGACCACACTAAACTTTGGTGAATCTTGTACAAAGCACAGTGACTGCTGACCACACTAAACTTTGTTGAATCTGTACAAAATACAGTGACTGTGACCACACTAAACCTTGGTGAATCTTGTACAAAGGACAGTAACTGCTGACCACAGTAAACTTTGGTGAATCTTGTACAAAGCACAGTGACTGTGACCACACTAAACTTTGGTGAATCTTGTACAAAGCAGCAGTGGCTGTGACCACACTAAACGTTGGTGAATCTTGTACAAAGCAACAGTTCTCACATCTCATTAATTTTGTTATTTAATTTTATTTTTAGAGTGAATGATGTTATTCTCAGTGTGAATGGTGTCAACGTTGAAGGTGTAGAACATGGAATCGCTGTTGAAGCATTAAAAGACAGTGGTTATTCTGTAACACTAGTATGGAAATTATTTATTATAATATAATTGAGGTTCAGAATAGTAGAGTACGTGTGTTGCTGGTTTCCTTCTGTAGTAACACTGGATCAATGAGGAATGGTCCTTACTGGACCTCTAGAGAGAACAGTTCAGATATGACTGATAGAGTTATCCAGTATAAATAAATTTAGTTTAGTTTACTCTGGTTTTCTTCTGTTGTAACACTGGATCAATGAAGGATGGTTCTTACTGGACCTCTAGAGAGAAAAGTTTAGATATGACTGATAGAGTTATCCAAGATAAATAAAGTTAGTTTAGTTTACTCTGGTTTCCTTCTGTTGTAACACTGGATCAATGAAGGATGGTTCTTACTGGAGCTCTAGAGAGGACAGTTTAGATATGACTGATAGAGTTATCCAGTATAAATAAAGTTAGTTTAGTTTACTCTGGTTTCCTTCTGTAGTAACACTGGATCAATGAAGGATGGTCTTTACTGGACCTCTAGCGAGAACAGTTTATGGTAGATATGACTCATAGTGTTACTCAGTTTCCTTCTGTAACCCTGGATCAATGAGGGATGGTCTAAGAAAATTATTTTATTTCATTAGGTTATTTTGAGAAAACGAGCGAGCACGGCACCATCATCGCCCTCGTCGGTTCCTTCAATTCAAGAACCAATGCCAGTTCCAAGAGGTCGACCAGCTAATGGTGCAAGCAAGGAACCAAGGAATGTGATCTTATCGAAGCTTTCATCCGAGAGCTATGGATTGTCTTTGGGGACAATATTGTTTGTGAAAGATCTGGACCATAGAGGACCAGCTGGGAGGGATGGACAGTTGGAGCCTGGAGACGTTATATTGAAGGTTAGTTAGTTGGGTGGTCCATCCATCAGTCAGTTGGTTGGTTGGTTGGGCAGTCAGTCAGTCAGTCAGTTGGTCGGTCGGTCAGTCGGACGGACGGATGGACGGACGGATGGACGGACGGACGGACGGACCGATGGATGGTCGGACGGTTGGACGGTTGGACGTTCGGTCAGTCGGACAGTCGGTCAGTCGGACAGTCAGTCAGTCGGACAGTCAGTCAGTCGGACAGTCGGACAGTCAGTCAGTCAGTCAGTCAGTCAGTCAGTCAGTCAGTCAGTCAGTCAGTCAGTCAGTCAGTCAGTCAGTCAGTCAGTCAGTCAGTCAGTCAGTCAGTCAGTCAGTCAGTCAGTCAGTCAGTCAGTCAGTCAGTCAGTCAGTCAGTCGGACAGTCAGTCGGACAGTCAGTCGGACAGTCAGTCGGACAGTCAGTCAGTCAGTCGGACAGTCAGTCAGTCAGTCGGACAGTCAGTCAATCGGACAGTCAGTCAGTCAGTCAGTCAGTCAGTCAGTCAGTCAGTCAGTTGGACAGTCAGTCGGACAGTCAGTCGGTCAGTCAGTCGGTCAGTCAGTCGGTCGGTCAGTCGGTCAGTCAGTCAGTCAGTCAGTCAGTCAGTCAGTCAGTCAGTCAGTCAGTCAGTCAGTCAGTCAGTCAGTCAGTCAGTCAGTCAGTCAGTCAGTCAGTCAGTCAGTCAGTCAGTCAGTCAGTCAGTCGGACAGTCGGTCAGTCGGACAGTCGGTCAGTCGGACAGTCGGTCAGTCGGACAGTCGGACAGTCGGTCAGTCGGACAGTCGGACAGTCGGTCGGTCGGACAGGCGGTCGGTCGGTCGGTCGGTCGGTCGGTCGGTCGGTCGGTCGGTCGGTCGGTCGGTCGGTCGGTCGGTCGGTCGGTCGGTCGGTCGGTCGGTCGGTCGGTCGGTCGGTCGGTCGGTCGGTCGGACGGTCGGTCGGACGGTCGGTCGGTCGGTCGGTCGGTCGGTCGGTCGGTCGCTCGGTTGGTCAAGCATTAATTTCTATTAATTTATTTGTTTAGATCAACGAGAAGAGGGTTGATGACTTAAGTCGTCCTGATGCTGTGACCATCATGCGTAATTCTCCTGAAAGACTGGATCTTGTTGTTCTTAAGAACAAAGATGTTCCTCCAGGAATGCCTTCGAGGTACGTTTGGGAACATTACAAAGTGCTTACATGTAGCCAATGTGTTTTTGCTTTGCTTGTGTGGTTGCTGTCTAGACTAGCTGAAGATTCTCCCTTTGAAGAGTAAAATTAGGACTGTTTTGATCAGCTTAAGCAGGAGTGAGTTACAGTACATACGAAAATGAACATTGTTCACATGTTTTACTGTACTATCTATCACAGGCCTCGAATTTTTATCAAATATTCACGTGTTTTGGACTCTCAAACTTGTATTTTCCATTTTTCAAGAAACTGTATGGAGCCACCTTAAGTACTGTGGTTGAGGTATATGCCGCTAAATTCGAGGCCTGCTATCATATACATCTACAGTATACACATTAGTAAATACATTTATCCAATTCATTAATAATTCATGAAGAAAATTCAAAAGAAATGAATATTTAATCAATATCTGTAAATTGCATGCAGATTCGTCCTGATTTACATAAACT
>OZ036015.1:6857765-6920265 GCA_964035015.1 Corallium rubrum
GCAGATGGATCATTAATAATGAAATCTATTGTTCTTATGCATAGTTGTCCATCTGCGTACGTCATAAGCATTGTTACCGAAAGCCCAATTTTTCTCCAAGCACGACTAGCCGTGGCAAACTTTGAGAGTTAATAGCGCGAAAACTACGCATCAGATTCTCTTGAAATTTTCAGTGAGTGCTCCTGCCATGCTCCTCTGTACAGTAAAACAACAAAAATGCCAACGAATTTTTCATCTCATAGACACTTTAATAAGTCGTATAAATTACAATACTCGAGTCGTAGGTCTGGAAACGATATTACAAACATGAATTGTGGATAGAAAATGTATTATCATATTGTAAATTAATGTATGCATTTTAGCCGGCGCATGAATAGTACGCCGTCTGCACCAACGCCGTACTTGAGTCGTATTATACGACTGGGCTCGTCGTATTTAATGGCACTGTCGAACTTAATGAAATTGCCGTATTTAATGGTTACAGACGGCGTATTTTTCATGAACTTAATTCTCATATTTTATACGGCGCATGAAAAACACGCCGTTTGTCACTGGCCTAAAGGCCAAGACACACCGGGCGCGAAACTAACGCGACGCGATTTTTGTAATTTCGGAAGCGACCAAATTCATCCCACATGAGAAGCTTGATAAAATAACAATGACAGGATAACTTGTTAATTCTAGTGCATACAAAACCTCCAAATGTTCGTTTCTAGGGTTTGTTTCTAGAAATGGCAAAAGTTAGTTCAAAACCACTTAGAAGCTGTTAGGGATGGGCGATACCAGCTTTTTTTGTTCGATACGATACCAGTCCGATACTAAGAATTTTGGTCGATACCGATACCAAAATCGATACCGATACTTCAATTTTTACATTGATTGAAATAACTTTTAAAATAAGAAGAATATTAAAGTAACAAATATAACAAGTCAAGGAATAGTCTATCAGCTGCATAAACATTTGCAATTATGATTTTAAATCTTAAACTGAACAATATCAACGTGCATGTTCAATGTTTTCCTAAATATATAAGTGATAACTATTTAGTTAAATGTTTTTATCTGCCTCGTACCCAGGCGTCTCCACATACATATTTGTATACATATATACTGTACATTCATATTTACACGAAGTATTGCAGTACTTCGTGTAAATATGAATGTATATATGTATGCAAATATTTATGTGGAGACGCCTGGGTACGAGGCAGTGTTTTTATTTAAAAACAACATCATACAACCCTGCATGATGAAGTATTCACCGATTGTCATAGATACTGACCAAAAACATCGCAGGCTCAAGTGGAATCGAAATTACCAATACTTTTTGTATCTGCGCAACGCGCAGATATATTGCTATCGTGTTGTGTGTGTGTGTGTGTGTGTGTGTGTGTGTGTTCCGGTGTGGGTTAACTTTTTGGTGTAACCGCTGACCTGTAATATGTGCAGTAGTGTGACTGTTTATATTTCCTCGCCGTGTTGTATGAACTAAGGAGCGAGACGAAGAACAACATTATTTTCGAAGAAAGTCAATTGCAATGCTGTATGATTGGAGTAGTATGATTCAGGGATACTTTAAAATGATTGCGTCTGACCGTACGCCAAGTGATAGCATAATAATTCAATTTGATATTTGCGCTCATCTCAGTTCAAATAGATTTTTCTCCGTTGCTATTCTATACGATTTGTTCTAATTCACATATGTTGTACAGAATTTAACGCTCTATCTAATCGTACAAGTTTCCCAAATGGCACAAACCTACAGACGATTGATTTACTTTAAATATGACCGCGTTCGACCGTACGCCAAGTAAATAGTGTAATAATGCAATTCGATATATGCGCTCATCTCAGTTCAAATATATTTTTCTCCGTTGCTATTCTAATACGATTTGTTTTAATTCACATATGTTGTACAGAATTTAACGCTCTATGTAACCGTGCAAGTTTCCCAAATGGCACAAACCTACAGACGATTGATTTACTTTAAATATGACCGCGTTTGACCGTACGCCAAGTAAATAGCGTAATAATGCAATTTGATATTTGCGCTCATGTCAGTTCAAATAGCCTTTTCTCCGTTGTTATTCTATACCATGTTCTCTAATTCACATATGTTGTACAGAATTTAACGCTCTATCTAACCGTACAAGTTTCCCAAATGGCACAAACCTACAGACGATTGATTTACTTTAAATATGACCGCGTTCGACCGTACGCCAAGTAAATAGCCGTATAATGCAATTTGATACTTGCGCTTATCTCAGTTCAACTGATATATTTTTCTCCGTTGCTATTCTATACGATTTGTTCTAATTCACATATGTTGTACAGAATTTAACGCTCTATCTAACCGTGCAAGTTTCCCAAATGGCACAAACCTTCAGACGATTGATTTACTTTAAATATGACCGCGTTTGACCATAGTGGTTTGACCGTAGGCCAAGTAAATAGCGTAAATAATGCAATTTGATATTTGCGCTCATGTCAGTTCAAATAGCCTTTTCTCCGTACCTACATACATGGCACAAACCTACAGACGATTCAGGGGTATTTAGATCCGCGGTAGCCGTATTATTGGCCATTTCGATATATCTTCCAGCAGTTAGCCGTTAAATTCTATATTTCCGACAAAGTTTTGCACAAAAACATTTTGGAGACAGGGGATATTGCTGATAAACTGGTTAAGTATTTTTAACGTGACTTATAGTAAACTTGTGAGTGTGATCTACCACAGTTTTTGTGAGTCATGATGAGTCATGATAAAAAATTATTAAGGTCAGAGAACGTGTACTTTCTCTTTAATTATCTTATAAGATATCGCTAAAATCTTATAAGATTTTTCTTAAGATCTTACAAGATTTTCCAAGATCACACAAGATCTTGACATGATTCTCACAGTGGTGGGTTTGCGCAGATACATGTACGCATAGCGGACCTTTTGTTGCGAGTATCGAAAGTATCGATACTTTTGTAACTATCGTTGGTATCGATATTTTGTACTAGTATCGCCCATCCCTAGAAGCTGTTACGAAATCCTAATTCACCTTTAAATGGATTGCAGTGTAATTCACCCATTGTAAATGGTGCAATAAGAGATGAGGAAAAACCAGTTGAAGGAGCAGTTAATTAAATTTTGTTATTCGCTTTTAAAAACTGGAAAATCGCGTCGCGTTACGGTTTTGCGTCCGGTGTGTCTCGGCCTTAACACTGCTAAATACCGCGAGATTTGAACTCGCAGCTTCGCGATTCCGGTCCGCCACTCTACCTGTTGAGCTACCGAGCTACACAGGGATTGGGGGAGAGTTTTTATCCAACTTAAAGTGTATATGAAACGAAAATTAAGTTTGTCTTATTTGAACGAACTCTTAAAATAATGGGGAATATCAATTTACAGCTTTTTCATATTTTACTTAGTTCTTGAGATATTTAGACTTATGTGATATTCAAATGAGATAACTTATGTTCGTTTTTTCACTAATTAACATACTCGAAAATCGTGAATATTTTTAAGATTATTGAACAAAATCAATTGAAACTTTGCATATTGCTACAGTTCATGCAACTAAACATGAAAGACAAGCTACAAGTGATTTTGATCAATAATTTTAAAAATATTCACGATTTTCGAATATGTTAATTAGAAAAAAACGAACCATAAGTTATCTCATTTGAATATCACATAAGTCTAAATATCTCAAAAACTAAGTAAAATATGAAAAAGCTGTAAATTGATATTCCCCATTATTTTTAAGAGTTTTTTCAAATAAGACAAACTTAATTTTCGTTTCATATACACTTAACTAATCCGTGAGTCAGCTGAAATTTTTTGGTTGAATTTAGCAGTGTAAGCAATCATGAATTTGTTCTCATGTTTTTCTGAGGATGGGAGCCGAAATTTTTCGGTGAATTTAGCAGTGTAAGAAATCATGAATTTGTTCTCATGTTTTTCTGAGGATGATTGTGTAATAGAATTGTTAGGTTTGATTTACGAAGTACTTTTGTGTTTCTTCATATAGAGAGCCTCACTTGGTCTCATTCCACAGAACAGGAAATAGTCTTGGTATCCAGGTTGCTGGAGGGAATGCTGTTGGCATTTTTGCTGCGGCTATCAAGGATGGCAGTGCTGCTCAAATATCAGGACTTCGTGTCGGTGATCAGATTTTGTCGGCTAATGAGATCGAGTTTAAAGACATCACTCGTGAAGAAGCTGTTCTTATTCTTCTTTCATTGCCGGAAGAAGTCAGCTTGCTTGTTCAATTCAAGAAATCAGGTATGCTTCGTGGCTTCACCTTGATAATCTTTCTCTACTGGAGGGAGGGAGGGAGGGAGGGAGGGAGGGAGGGAGGGAGGGAGGGAGGGAGGGAGGGAGGGAGGGAGGGAGGGAGGGAGGAAGGGAGGGAGGGAGGGAGGGAGGGAGGGAGGCAGGGAGGGAGGAAGGGAGGGAGGGAAGAAGGGTGGGAGGGCGGCAGGGAGGGAGGGAGGGAGGGAAGAAGGGTGGGAGGGCGGCAGGGATGGAGGGAGGGAGGCAGGAGGGAGGAAGGGAGGGAGGGAGGGAGGGAGGCAGGAGGGAGGAAGGGAGGTAGGGAGGGAGGGAAGAAGGGTGGGAGGGCGGCAGGCAGGGAGGGAGGGAGGGAGGGAAGAAGGGTGGGAGGGCGGCAGGGAGGGAGGGAGGTAGTGAAGAAGGGTGGCAGGGCGGCAGGGAGGGAGGGAGGGAGGGAGGGAGGTAGAAAGGAACGAAGGAAGGAAGGAATAATAAGTTACTATGTAATTATATTCATGGTTAAAAAGCTTGCTTGTTTTGAGTTGTACTTGGAATTTAATCATTGATCATGTAGTTAAGAAATATTTGTTTTGTTTTAGTATATGACAAATCAAAGGAAGAACCTGGGGACTCATTTTATGTAAAGTAAGTTGGAAATTTGTATGTTGTATTAGAAGGAAGGAGGGAGGGAGGGAGGATGGAGGGAGGAAGAGGGGAGGGAGGGCGGCAGGGAGGGAGGGAGGGAGGGAGGGAGGGAGGGAGGGAGGAAGGAAGGAAGGAAGGAAGGAAGGAAGGAAGGAGGGATGGACGGAAAGAGGGAAGGAAGGAAGGAAGGAAGGAAGGAAGGAAGGAGGGATGGACGGAGAGAGGAAGGAAGGAAGGAAGGAAGGAAGGAAGGAAGGAAGGAAGGAGGGAGGGAAAGAGGAAGAGAGGAAGGAAGGATTGTAATTACTGTAACTTGTTTTCAGGGCACAGTTTTACTACGCTGGATCAGATGATGATGAGTTATCATTCAGAAGAGGAGAAGTGTTTCATGTTCTTGATACAATGAACGGAGGAACTATTGGTTCTTGGAGAGCTCAACGTGTCTTGCAAAGTGGAGCAGAGACTGAAGTTGGGATAATCCCAAACAAATGCAGGTCAGTTTGAGTTAAAGACAAACAAACAAACAAACAAACAAACAAACAAACGAACGAACGAACGAACGAACGAACGAACGAACGAACGAGCGAGCGAGCGAGCGAGCGAGCGAGCGAACGAACGAACGAACGAACGAACGAACGAACGAACGAACGAACGAACGAACGAACGAACGAACAAACAAACAAACAAACAAACAAACAAACAAACAAACAAACAAACAAACAAACAAACAAACAAACAAACAAACAAAGAAGCAAGCAAACAAACAAACAAACAAACAAACAAACAAACAAACAAACAAACAAACAAACAAACAAACAAACAAACAAACAAACAAACAAACAAACAAACAAACAAACAAACAAACAAACAAACAAACAAACAAACAAACAAACAAACAAACAAACAAACAAACACAGATGCAAGCAAACAAACAAACAAACAAACAAACAAACAAACAAACAAACAAACAAACAAACAAACAAACAAACAAACAAACAAACAAACAAACAAACAAACAAACAAACAAACAAACAAACAAACAAACAAACAAACAAACAAACAAACAAACAAGCAAGCAAGCAAGCAAGCAAGCAAGCAAGCAAGCAAGCAAGCAAGCAAGCAAGCAAGCAATAAAATTCAATTTAATTCAGTTTGTATGGGAGATATAAGAGACTTATGAATAACAAAGCGAAAGGCGTGGAATTTGAACTAAGACAAGATTAAGACTACCCTGCGAGTCAGAGCCCCTTTCCGACCTACACAAGCTTCGGGGGAAAGTTAGCTCTGCCAACAAACTCGATATTTCTTTTTCAGCATGCGTGAACGGTTGCCAAGATAATATTTTGGGCCCAGGCTCTAACGCGTTACTTGCTATTTTCCTGCTAACGTGTGTTCATAAACTAGAACTTGTTTGACCAGTTTAAAACGTGACTGACTCGCCCCAAACTTGGGGCGAAGATCGAGTTTGTTGGCAGAGCCCACTTTCCCCCGAAAGCCTGCGTTGGTCGGAAAGGGGCTCTGACTCGCAGGGTAGATTAAGACCAGACGGTTCACTATGCTATGTAAGACGTTTTGTTGCGATGTTAAGTCATAAGACATTGCGCTACTTTGTAAGACAATAGGCTACGTTGTACATGTACAGTAAGACGATTTTACAATGTTGAGATATGTCGTAAGACGTTACGCTGCGTTATACAGTAGCACGTTTCGCTACGCTATATAAAATGTTACGCTACGTTGTAAGACATTACGCTACATTGTAAGACGTTACGCTACATTGTAAGACGTTACGCTACATTATAAGACATTACGCTACATTGTAAGACATTACGCTACATTGTAAGACATTACGCTACATTGTAAGATATTACGTTACATTGTAAGACATTACGCTACATTGTAAGTCATTACGCTACATTGTAAGACGTTACGCTACATTGTAAGACATTACGCTACATTGTAAGACATTACGCTACATTGTAAGATATTACGTTACATTGTAAGACATTACGCTACATTGTAAGTCATTACGCTACATTGTAAGACGTTGCGTTACATTGTAAGACGTTACGCTACATTGTAAGACGTTACGCTACATTGTAAGACGTTACGTTACATTGTAAGACGTTACGTTACATTGTAAGACGTTACGCTACATTGTAAGACGTTACGCTACATTGTAAGACATTACGCTACATTGTAAGACATTACGTTACATTGTAAGACATTACGCTACATTGTAAGACATTACGCTACATTGTAAGACATTACTTTACATTGTAAGACATTACGCTACATTGTAAGACATTACGTTACATTGTAAGATATTACGTTACATTGTAAGACATTACGTTACACTGTAAGACATTACGTTACATTGTAAGGCATTACGCTACATTGTAAAACCACTAAGACGTTACGCCACATTGCAAGATCTTACGCTACGTTCCACTTCGCTCAAGGAAGATTTTCTTGAACATTTTCTCCAAACTGGCACGGGATATCTTCCTGTCACATCAAACGAGACGCGTGGCAAACTGCCCATCTCAAGGCGCGTGACGAGGTGCGCTGATTCTTCAGCTGGCTGCCTTGTGAATTTATTTAGTACTCAATCTTAGATTTTCTTATGTATATTCCAATCGTATTTTTCCAGAGCTGAACAGCTCGCCATTGCTCAAGATCTTGCATCTAAGAAGAATCCAATTCCAAAACAACGGTCGGGAACATTGAAAAGGAAAGATACGAAGAGTACAACTCCAAAAAAGAAGCAATACCAAGCGGCAGATCAACTGGACGAGACATCATTCCGTAAGTATAGAAATCTCGATGTCTGCAGAAACCATTTTCACTACAAAAAGACAACTCACTAATGCTTAGGAATTTTGTTTTATGTACTGTTTAATAAACGAGCAGGAGTCTTTTATCAGACATAAGGACACGAGGCGAAGCCGAGTGTTATTCGCCTCGTGTCTTTAATCTGATATTTCGCCTCGTGTTTTTATATCTGATACTAGAAATACATGAACGCAACAACCCCTCGCCCGCTTTATATGCATTTCTTAACCCCCCTACCCCCCCCCCCCCCCCCCTAATTTCTGTTTTTTGTTGTATTATAAATGGCACACAGATCAGAAAACATCCCAGAAAATTAGTTAGCAAGGTTCATCTGTAGTCATGTATTGACACACCGAAAGAACATGCAATGTCAATATTAAAAAAACAAAACAACGAGATGAAGCAAATGACAAATTTTCATTCAAAAATATATAATATATAAACAATGGCCAAGAAAAGACACAATGTCAACGTCCTAGCGTTCAAAGACAATTCTAGACAAAATATTATTTATATTAATTTTCCGATTTTGAAGATCTCTTCCGATTTAACTCAGCTAAACTGGTAAATAGTAATACGAATCTCCTACCGTTAAACTTTCTTCTGCTTTTGTCACCACAAACACTGGCAATTCAGTCTAGTCTTTTCGGATTGTTTTTCTCGTTCGCGGTTTCTTACTTTTTTTCGTTGTTGACACATAAACTTAAATTAAATATGACAAGGCATCATTCAGTTCTCTTCATGATCTAAAAAGCCGTTTGTTTCAAAATTTCTTCATTGTTCCCTCTCGACTTATGTAGAATACACCAGAGCAAAATTCCTTACCGGCTTTGAACAGTTTCAGGACACCTCCTTCTTCTTTCAGTTTTACATTTCGGTCGGCATCGTTTTCGGTCTTTATCGTATTAATTTTTAGGCTTTTTCCAGTGGTATTGTTGTCTTTTTCTCGCTGCCACATCTCTTGTTAGTCTTCTTTCTTTGGTCTTTTTCCATAGTAATATTAATGAACATTTTAGCATTTTAGCTGAAAACATTTTTTCTGGCAAAGATTTCTTTCGTCATGATCGTTGAAAAACTATTTCGTAATCCAACCGAACTTATAAATTATATATTTGCTGACGTAAATTTAAATAATTTGAATAATTTAACAGGTTAGTTACCAGTACCCTGCTATTCGAACTGCGCAAGTTGTGGATTTGATAACATATATATATACAAACAGGTTTCAGAATTGCTTTCAGCTTTCCATCTCGCGTGTAAAGTGGACTCCACGCACGTCGAGATTAGCACCCTCACCCGGGCTCCGGGCCTTCGGCCCTACGCCCGGGCTCGGGGAAAATACGAACTGCTAGTTTATTGAACGGCTTCAAAAACGAACCACTTGGTAAGTTCATTGGTGTAGTAAGTTTGAAAAATAACCTTGTCTAAACCGAGAAAATCAAAGCTAAAGTTTATGTAAATCAGGAGGTATCTTTATCACATATGAAGACACGATTCGGTCATGATTTTCTTTTGTGTGTTCCTCATGAATTATTAATGAATTTTTGAAGTAGTAGTTAAAATATGAGCGGCCGATGTTTATGGGCATTTATGATAAAACATTGATGTTTTATTAATCAATGTTTTAACAGTATTTCCAAACACCTGATTAAACATTAATTTCTTTTGAATTTTCCTTATGAAATCAATTTTGAAAATTGAAGTTTGTCTGAGCCTCAAAATCGAAGAAAAAGTTCATCGAAAATATAGAGACACGCCACGGTCATGATTTTCCTTTCTGTTTTCCTCATGAATTATTAATGAGTTTTTGAAATTTAATTTAGAACTTGATATGAAATATCCTGCTTACGAAAGAGTTGTCAGAAGGAAAGGTAAGTCATATTTAGTGAGTTTGATAGACTGGGGGAGAACATCTTCCTTTTCGACTTTTAGGGTGACATCTGGTGTTAGACACAGTAAAACAATAAAGGAACTATTTTTGACCAGCTCAGGCAGGAATGGGTTAATCACTTGTTAACTCATTGCTGTCTAGGATGTCTGAGGGTTCTCTCTTTGATGAGTAAAATCATCTGGTGTTAGACAGAGTAAAACAATAAAGGAACCATTTTTGGTTAGCTCAGTCAGGAATGGGTTAATCACTTGTTAACTCGTTGCTGCCTAGGATGGCTGAGGGTTCTCTCTGATGAGTAGAATCATCAGGTGTTAGACAGAGTAAAACAATAAAGGAACCATTTTTGACCAGCTCAGGCAGGAAGATGTCTGAGGGTTCTCTCTTTGATGACTAAAATCAGCTGGTGTTAGACAGAGTAAAACAATAATGGAACCATTTTTGACCAGCTCAGGTAGGAATGGGTTAAAGTAATTTTCAATGTTTCTTTCTAGCTGGTTTTGTTCGTCCTGTGGTACTCTTGGGTCCTATTGCTGACATTTGTCGTGATAAACTGATGATGGAATATTCTGAGAAGTTCACCTCACCAGGTTTGAGTTTGGTGCATTGTACTGAATCTGTCTGTCTGTCCCTTTTCCTGGCTGGCTGGCTGGCTGGCTGGCTGGCTGACCGACTGACCGACCGACCAACTGTCCGACTGTCCGACTGTCCGACTGTCCGAATGTCCGTCTGTCCGTCTGTCCGACTGTCCGTCTGTCCGAATGTCCGTCTGTCCGTCTGTCCGTTTGTCCATCTGTCCGTCTGTCCGTCTGTCCGTCTGTCCGTCTGTCCGTCTGTCCGTCTGTCCGTCTGTCCGTCTGTCCGTCTGTCCGTCTGTCCGTCTGTCCGTCTGTCCGTCTGTCCGTCTGTCCGTCTGTCCGTCTGTCCGTCCGTCCGTCCGTCCGTCCGTCCGTCCGTCCGTCCGTCCGTCCGTCCGTCCGTCCGTCCGTCCGTCCGTCCGTCCGTCCGTCTGTCTGTCTGTCTGTCTGTCTGTCTGTCTGTCTGTCTGTCTGTCTGTCTGTTCTTCTGTCTGTGTGTAACTGCACTTCTTTGTTTGTTCTAACTGTTTGTTTATTTCTTAGCAACATTTGGTCGTTTTGATGCCAACAAGCAATCAGGAATCAAGCTGAGTGCTGTGCGAGACAACATTTCAAGCGTATGTATCCAGTATTCACATTCAGTACAATTACTTTGTTTCTGCGTTTGTAGTACGCTGTGCTTCGTCTTCCTCTAACTTTCTTGTTGCCGAGTGAAACGAAAGACAGTGTCTTGTACATGAGTAGCTTACGTTAGTTACTTGATGTTAGTTAGTCTAGTTACTTGATGTTAGATAGTCTAGTTACTTGATGTTAGATAGTCTAGTTACTTGATGTTAGATAGTCTAGTTACTTGATGTTAGATAGTGTAGTTACTTGATGTTAGATAGTCTAGTTACTTGATGTTAGTTAGTCTAGTTACTTGATGTTAGATAGTCTAGTTACTTGATGTTAGATAGTCTAGTTACTTGATGTTAGATAGTCTAGTTACTTGATGTTAGATAGTGTAGTTACTTGATGTTAGATAGTGTACAGTAGTTACTTGATGTTAGATAGTCTAGTTACTTGATGTTAGTTAGTCTAGTTACTTGATGTTAGATAGTCTAGTTACTTGATGTTAGATAGTCTAGTTACTTGATGTTAGATAGTCTAGTTACTTGATGTTAGATAGTCTAGTTACTTGATGTTAGATAGTCTAGTTACTTGATGTTAGATAGTCTAGTTACTTGATGTTAGATAGTCTAGTTACTTGATGTTAGATAGTCTAGTTACTTGATGTTAGATAGTCTAGTTACTTGATGTTAGATAGTCTAGTTACTTGATGTTAGATAGTCTAGTTACTTGATGTTAGTTAGTCTAGTTACTTGATGTTAGATAGTCTAGTTACTTGATGTTAGATAGTCTAGTTACTTGATGTTAGATAGTCTAGTTACTTGATGTTAGATAGTCTAGTTACTTGATGTTAGATAGTCTAGTTATTTGATGTTAGATAGTCTAGTTACTTGATGTTAGATAGTCTAGTTACTTGATGTTAGATAGTCTAGTTACTGGATGTTAGATAGTCTAGTTACTTGATGTTAGTTAGTCTAGTTACTTGATGTTAGATAGTGTAGTTAGTCTAGTTACTTGATGTTAGTTAGTCTAGTTAGTCTAGTTACTTGATGTTAGTTAGTCTAGTTAGTCTAGTTACTTGTTGTTAGATAGTCTAGTTACTTGATGTTAGATAGTCTAGTTACTTGATGTTAGTTAGTCTAGTTACTTGATGTTAGATAGTCTAGTTACTTGTTGTTAGATAGTCTAGTTACTTGATGTTAGTTAGTCTAGTTAGTCTAGTTAGTCTAGTTACTTGTTGTTAGTTAGTTAGTCTAGTTAGTCTAGTTACTTGATGTTAGATAGTCTAGTTACTTGATGTTAGATAGTCTAGTTAGTCTAGTTACTTGATGTTAGTTAGTTAGTTAGTCTAGTTAGTCTAGTTACTTGTTGTTAGTTAGACTAGTTAGTCTAGTTACTTCTTGTTAGTTAGTCTAGTTAGTCTAGTTACTTGATGTTAGATAGTCTAGTTACTTGATGTTAGTTAGTCTAGTTACTTGATGTTAGTTAGTCTAGTTACTTGATGTTAGTTAGTCTAGTTACTTGATGTTAGATAGTCTAGTTACTTGATGTTAGATAGTCTAGTTACTTGTTGTTAGATAGTCTAGTTACTTGATGTTAGATAGTCTAGTTACTTGATGTTAGATAGTCTAGTTACTTGATGTTAGATAGTCTAGTTACTTGATGTTAGTTAGTCTAGTTACTTGATGTTAGATAGTCTAGTTACTTGATGTTAGTTAGTCTAGTTACTTGATGTTAGATAGTCTAGTTACTTGATGTTAGATAGTCTAGTTACTTGATGTTAGATAGTCTAGTTATTTGATGTTAGATAGTCTAGTTACTTGATGTTAGATAGTCTAGTTACTTGATGTTAGATAGTCTAGTTACTGGATGTTAGATAGTCTAGTTACTTGATGTTAGTTAGTCTAGTTACTTGATGTTAGATAGTGTAGTTAGTCTAGTTACTTGATGTTAGTTAGTCTAGTTAGTCTAGTTACTTGATGTTAGTTAGTCTAGTTAGTCTAGTTACTTGTTGTTAGATAGTCTAGTTACTTGATGTTAGATAGTCTAGTTACTTGATGTTAGTTAGTCTAGTTACTTGATGTTAGATAGTCTAGTTACTTGTTGTTAGATAGTCTAGTTACTTGATGTTAGTTAGTCTAGTTAGTCTAGTTAGTCTAGTTACTTGTTGTTAGTTAGTCTAGTTAGTCTAGTTACTTGATGTTAGATAGTCTAGTTACTTGATGTTAGATAGTCTAGTTAGTCTAGTTACTTGATGTTAGTTAGTTAGTTAGTCTAGTTAGTCTAGTTACTTGTTGTTAGTTAGACTAGTTAGTCTAGTTACTTCTTGTTAGTTAGTCTAGTTAGTCTAGTTACTTGATGTTAGATAGTCTAGTTACTTGATGTTAGTTAGTCTAGTTACTTGATGTTAGTTAGTCTAGTTACTTGATGTTAGTTAGTCTAGTTACTTGATGTTAGATAGTCTAGTTACTTGATGTTAGATAGTCTAGTTACTTGTTGTTAGATAGTCTAGTTACTTGATGTTAGATAGTCTAGTTACTTGATGTTAGATAGTCTAGTTACTTGATGTTAGATAGTCTAGTTACTTGATGTTAGTTAGTCTAGTTACTTGATGTTAGATAGTCTAGTTACTTGATGTTAGATAGTCTAGTTACTTGATGTTAGATAGTCTAGTTACTTGATGTTAGATAGCCCAGTTACTTGATGTTAGATAGTCTAGTTACTTGATGTTAGATAGTCTAGTTACTTGATGTTAGATAGTCTAGTTCCTTGATGTTAGATAGTCTAGTTACTTGATGTTAGTTAGTCTAGTTACTTGATGTTAGATAGTCTAGTTACTTGATGTTAGATAGTGTAGTTAGTCCAGTTACTTGATGTTAGATAGTGTAGTTAGTCTAGTTACTTGATGTTAGATAGTCTAGTTAGTCTAGTTACTTGATGTTAGTTAGTCTAGTTAGTCTAGTTACTTGATGTTAGTTAGTCTAGTTGGTCTAGTTACTTGTTGTTAGATAGTCTAGTTACTTGATGTTACTTGATGTTAGATAGTCTAGTTACTTGATGTTAGTTAGTCTAGTTACTTGATGTTAGTTAGTCTAGTTACTTGATGTTAGATAGTCTAGTTACTTGTTGTTAGATAGTCTAGTTACTTGATGTTAGATAGTCTAGTTACTTGATGTTAGATAGTCTAGTTACTTGATGTTAGTTAGTCTAGTTACTTGATGTTAGATAGTCTAGTTAGTCTAGTTACTTGTTGTTAGATAGTCTAGTTACTTGATGTTAGATAGTCTAGTTCCTTGATGTTAGATAGTCTAGTTACTTGATGTTAGTTAGTCTAGTTACTTGATGTTAGATAGTCTAGTTACTTGATGTTAGTTAGTCTAGTTACTTGATGTTAGATAGTCTAGTTACTTGATGTTAGATAGTGTAGTTACTTGATGTTAGATAGTCTAGTTACTTGATGTTAGGTAGTCTAGTTACTTGATGTTAGATAGTCTTGTTAGTCTAGTTACTTGATGTTAGTTAGTCTAGTTAGTCTAGTTACTTGATGTTAGATAGTCTAGTTACTTGATGTTAGATAGTGTAGTTACTTGATGTTAGATAGTCTAGTTACTTGATGTTAGATAGTCTAGTTACTTGATGTTAGTTAGTCTAGTTAGTCTAGTTACTTGATGTTAGATAGTCTAGTTACTTGATGTTAGATAGTCTAGTTAGTCTAGTTACTTGATGTTAGTTAGTCTAGTTACTTGATGTTAGATAGTCTAGTTACTTGATGTTAGATAGTCTAGTTACTTGATGTTAGATAGTCTAGTTACTTGATGTTAGATAGTCTAGTTAGTCTAGTTACTTGATGTTAGATAGTCTAGTTAGTCTAGTTACTTGATGTTAGATAGTCTAGTTAGTCTAGTTAGTCTAGTTACTTGTTGTTAGATAGTCTAGTTAGTCTAGTTACTTGATGTTAGTTAGTCTAGTTACTTGATGTTAGATAGTCTAGTTACTTGATGTTAGTTAGTCTAGTTACTTGATGTTAGATAGTCTAGTTACTTGATGTTAGATAGTCTAGTTACTTGATGTTAGTTAGTCTAGTTGTTTGATGTTAGATAGTCTAGTTACTTGATGTTAGTTAGTCTAGTTACTTGATGTTAGATAGTCTAGTTAGTCTAGTTACTTGATGTTAGTTAGTCTAGTTAGTCTAGTTACTTGTTGTTAGATAGTCTAGTTAGTCTAGTTACTTGATGTTAGATAGTCTAGTTAGTCTAGTTACTTGATGTTAGATAGTCTAGTTAGTCTAGTTACTTGATGTTAGTTAGTCTAGTTACTTGATGTTAGATAGTCTAGTTACTTGATGTTAGATAGTCTAGTTACTTGATGTTAGATAGTCTAGTTACTTGATGTTAGATAGTCTAGTTAGTCTAGTTACTTGATGTTAGATAGTCTAGTTAGTCTAGTTACTTGATGTTAGATAGTCTAGTTAGTCTAGTTAGTCTAGTTACTTGTTGTTAGATAGTCTAGTTAGTCTAGTTACTTGATGTTAGTTAGTCTAGTTACTTGATGTTAGATAGTCTAGTTACTTGATGTTAGTTAGTCTAGTTACTTGATGTTAGATAGTCTAGTTACTTGATGTTAGATAGTCTAGTTACTTGATGTTAGTTAGTCTAGTTGTTTGATGTTAGATAGTCTAGTTACTTGATGTTAGTTAGTCTAGTTACTTGATGTTAGATAGTCTAGTTAGTCTAGTTACTTGATGTTAGTTAGTCTAGTTAGTCTAGTTACTTGTTGTTAGATAGTCTAGTTAGTCTAGTTACTTGATGTTAGATAGTCTAGTTAGTCTAGTTACTTGATGTTAGTTAGTCTAGTTAGTCTAGTTACTTGTTGTTAGATAGTCTAGGTAGTCTAGTTACTTGATGTTAGTTAGTCTAGTTACTTGAAGTTAGTTAGTCTAGTTACTTGATGTTAGATAGTCTAGTTACTTGATGTTAGATAGTCTAGTTACTTGTTGTTAGATAGTCTAGTTACTTTTTGTTAGATAGTCTAGTTACTTGTTGTTAGATAGTCTAGTTACTTGATGTAACGTTAGATAGTCTGAAGGTATTTTGAATATTGTCTTTTCTCTCAGGGTAAACATAGTTTGCTTGATGTAACGCCAGATGGTGTTGATATGTTGAACTTTGTTGGTTTGGAGCCTATTGTTATCTTCTTACAACCAAGCAGTAAACAATTGATCAAGTAAGTAGTTGACATTACTGTATTATAATTCATAATGGTGGTGATGGTGATGGTGATGGTGATGATGGTGATGGTGGTGGTGATGGTGGTGATGGTGGTGGTGATGATGGTGGTGGTGGTGGTGATGATGGTGGTGGTGGTGGTGGTGATGATGGTGATGGTGATGATAATGATGGTGATGATGGTGGTGGTGGTGGCGATGGTAGTGGTGATGATGGTGGTGGTGGTAATGGTGGTGGTGATGATGATGGTGCTGGTGATGGTGATGGTGATGATAATGATGGTGATGATGGTGGTGGTGATGATGATGGTGGTGGTGATGGTGGTGGTGATGATAATGATGGTGATGATGGTGGTGATGGTGATGATGGTGGTGGTGATGGTGATGGTGGTGGTGATGATAATGATGGTGATGATGGTGGTGGTGATGATGATGGTGGTGGTGATGATGATGGTGGTGGTGATGGTGGTGGTGATGATGATGATGATGGTGATGCTGGTGATGATGGTGGTGGTGATGATGGTGGTCGTGATGGTGATGGTGGTGATGATGATGATGATGGTGGTGATGGTGGTGATGATGGTGGTGATGATGGTGGTGATGGTGATGATGATGATGGTGGTGATGGTGGTGATGATGTTGGTGATGGGGGTGATGCTGATGGTGGTGATGGTGATGATGATGATGTTGGTGTTGGTTGTTGTAGTGATTGTGGTGGTAGTGATGGTGATTCCAATGGCATTATATACTGTCTTACATAATTTCATTACTAAGGCTGACATGATGTAATCTTATTGTTGTTTTATTTTTTGCAGAGATTTGCGTCATGATCTGACCAGTAAAACGCACTCAGCACGGTTCGTGAAAAAGCTTTATGATCAAGCTGAAACCCTCAGCATTGAATATCCTTATCTATTTACAGGTAAACCATTAGTAGTTTGTAAAAACTAGAGTGCTGTGTAGGCAGTGTTTTAGATAGAGCAAAGTGAAAAGATAGTAAACTGCTGAGAATAGTTCTGATAACGAAATACTGACGTTTCAAGCAGGTCCTTCATCAGAGTAAAAACTAGAGTGTTGTGTAGGCAGTGTTTTAGATAGAGCAAAATGAAAAGATGGTAAACTGCTGAGAATAGTTTTAATAACGAAATACTGACGTTTCAAGCAGAGTCCTTCATCAAAGGAAAAACTAGAGTGTTGTGTAGGCAGTGTTTTAGATAGAGCAAAATGAAAAGATGGTAAACTGCTGAGAATAGTTTTAATAACGAAGTACTGACGTTTCAAGCAGAGTCCTTCATCAGAGTAAAAACTAGAGTGTTGTGTAGGCAGTGTTTTAGATAGAGCAAAGTGAAAAGATGGTAAACTGTTGAGAATAGTTTTAATGACGAAATACTGACGTTTCAAGCAGAGTCCTTCATCAGAGTGAAAACTAGAGTGTTGTGTAAGCAGTGTGTTAGATAGAGCAAAATGAAAAGATGGTAAACCGCTGAGAATAGTTCTGATAACGAAATACTGACGTTTCAAGCAGAGCTCTTCATCAGAGTAAAATGTGATGAGGAGCTCTGCTTGAAACGTCAGTATTTCGTTATTAAAACTGTTCTCAGCAGTTTACCATCGTTTCACTTTCCTTTAAGCAGTAGTACTCTGGACATGTTTCTTTACAGCCAGCTGGAACGAGTTTAATTTATTTCAATTGTTCTTTGTTTTCTCTCCGCAGCTGTGATTCCGCTTGAACGTAATAATAAATGGTACACTGAGTGTGAATCCATTGTTCAGAAACAACAAGATGACGTCGTTTGGATGCCTGAGCAAATGGTGAGGGAAGTAGATTTCCCTCTTCCTTCCTTGCTTCCTTCCTTCCTTCCTTCCTTCCTTCCTTCCTTCCTTCCTTCCTTCCTTCCTTCCTTCCTTCCTTCCTTCCTTCCTTCCTTCCTTCCTTCCTTCCTTCCTTCCTTCCTTCCTCCCTTCCTTCCCTTCCTTCCTTCCTTCCCTTCCTTCCCTTCCTTCCTCCTTCCCTCCCTCGCTCCCTCGCTCCCTCCCTCCCTCCCTCCCTCCCTCCCTCCCTCCCTCCCTCCCTCCCTCCCTCCCTCCCTTCCTCCCTCCCTCCCTCCCTCCCTCCCTCCCTCCCTCCCTTCCCTCCCTCCCTCCCTCCCTCCCTCCTCTCTCCCTGCCTCCCACCCTCCCTTCTTTAATCGTAGTGGCTTATAGTTGCTACAATATTTTTATGTTTGTTTTTTATTCCAAGAACCAACATCGTGATGACGAGGTTGTTCTTCAAATGCCAAGGGTTTCAGTGAATTATGATGCTGATCAAAGTCACTTGGATAATACCGGGGATTACGACCGCCAGGAGCCCCTCCCGGGTGACGAAGAAATCGTTGTAGCGGCTGCGACAGTGCAGGAGTCTGAGTCAGCGCCCACTGTGCAAGTGTACAGCGTGACACACCGCCCTGAAGGAGATATCGGAGAAGTGGATGAAAGAGAACGACAAGAAAGAGAATATGATCGAAGAGAACAGGAGGAAAGAGAAAGGAAGAGACGAGAGGATGAAGAAATGGAATTTCAGCGAAGAGAAGAGGACGAGAGAGAGTTTCAGCGACGACAAGAAGAAGAGAAGGAATATCAACGAAGACAAGTGGAGGAAAGTCGAGAGCAACAGGAGAGAGATTATCAAAGACGACAACAGGATGAGTATGAGAGGCAGTTAGAGCAGCGCGAGTATGAACGAAGGCAGTACGAGGAAAACCGAAGAGGTTACGATGGGGAGACGCAACATCGCGATGAAAGGAAGCCCTATGTACCACCTGGAATAAAGTAAGTTTGATGAAATTTATATCTCTCTTCCTTCCTTCTTTCGTTTCTTTTCTAATCTCTTTGTTCATTTCTTCTTTTGTTCCTTCCTTTTATCGACTCATTCATTCATTTCTCATCCTTCCCCATTCTTCCTCATTCTTCCTCATTCTTCCTCATTCTTCCTTCCTTCCTTCCTTCCTTCCTTCCTTCCTTCCTTCCTTCCTTCCTTCCTTCCTTCCTTCCTTCCTCCCTCCCCTCCCCCCTCCCCTCCCCTCCCCTCCCCTCCCCTCCCCTCCCCTCCCCTCCCCTCCCTTCCCTTCCCTTTCCTTTCCTTTCCTTCCCTTCCCTTCCCCTCCCCCTCCCCTCCCCTCCCCTCCCCTCCCCTCCCCTCCCCTCCCCTCCCCTCCCCTCCCCTCCCTCCCTCCCTTCCTCCCTTCCTCCCTTCCTCCCTTCCTCCCTTCCTCCCTTCCTCCCTTCCTCCCTTCCTCCCTTCCTCCCTTCCTCCCTTCCTCCCTTCCTCCCTTCCTCCCTTCCTCCCTTCCTCCCTTCCTCCCTTCCTCCCTTCCTCCCTTCCTCCCTTCCTCCCTTCCTCCCTTCCTCCCTTCCTCCCTTCCTCCCTTCCTCCCTTCCTTCCATCTTTCCTTCCTTCCATCTTTCCTTCCTTCCTTCCTTCCTTCCTTCCTTCCTTCCTTCCTTCCTTCCTTCCTTCCTTTCTTCCTTACTCCCTCCCTCACTTCCTTCCTTCCTCCCTCCCTCCCTTTCTCCCTCCCTCCCTCCCTCCCTCCCTCCCTCCCTCCCTCCCTCCCTCCCTCCCTTCCTTCACACAATTTCCGTTGTCTTTCTTATTAGAGTCCTACCAGGAGTCCTTCCTCCAGTGGTCAGCTTAAAGAAGACTGACTCGAGTGGTGTGAGGAGTCCTAGGGACGAGCCGTACCAGGACGATGCTCGACAAACTGTTCATTTACGTCACGTGGAACGAGATTCTGAGGGCGAGAAATACGATGAGAGGATTGGGGTGAAGGTTTCAGATCTGTTTGACATTGGTAAAGATATTCAAGCTGGTCCTGAGGAGTATCGTGAAGATGGCAAGAGAGTGGAAAGAATAGAACGACAGCAGAGAAGGTAGGAAGAATTATTATTAATGCAAATAAAACTACGATTGTTGGAATAGTCTGGTGTGCTGCTGTGGTGTGGTGTGGTGTGTTGGTATCTGGTGTGTTGCGGTGGTGTTGTGTGGTGTGTTTATATCTGGTGTGGTGTGGTGTGGTGTGGTGTGGTGTTGTGTGTTGCTTTGGTGTGGTGTGGTGTGTTGATATCTGGTGTGGTGTGTTGATAACTGGTGTTGTGTGGTGTGGTGTGTTGATATCTGGTGTGGTGTGATGTGGTGCTGTGGTGTTAGTGTGGTGTGGTGTGTTGATATCTGGTGTGGTGTGTTGCGGTGGTGTGGTGTTTTGATGTCTGGTCTGGTGTGGTGTGGTGTGTTGCCGTGGTGTGGTGTGGTGTGTTGATATCTGGTGTGGTGTTGTGTGATGTGGTGTGTTGATGTGGTGTGTTGTGTTGGTATGTGTTGATGTGGTATGTTACTATTGTGTAATGTGGTGTATTGCTGCAGTGTAATATGGTGTGGTGTGTTGCTATGGTGTAATATGGTTTGTTGCTATGGTGTAATATGTTGTGTTGCTATGGTGTAGTGGTGTGTAGCTGTGGTGTAGTGTGGTGTGTAGCTGTGGTGTAATATGGTGTGTTTCTATGGTGTAGTGGTGTGTAGCTGTGGTGTAATATGGTGTGTTGCTATGGTGTAGTGATGTGTAGCTGTGATGTAATATGGTGTGTTGCTATGGTGTAGTGGTGTGTAGCTGTGGTGTAATATGGTGTGATGTATTGGTATGTGGTGTGTTTATATGGTGTGTTATGTTGATATCATGTATTGATGTGTTGTATTTTTTTCGTACATTCAACCATTCGTTGATCTCATTCGTATTTACAAAATATTCCAAGTATGTATACTGTAAACAATCCAGTTGATAACAAGCATAACGAGTTGAGCCAAACAAAGACCAACTTACGAACGCTAGCACGCTACCTTAACAATAACACGTGACCTGCCTTTCCAGTGATAGTGATGACGATGAAGCGGAGTTCTCTCCCCAGTCTTCTCACGAGACGCGCCCTGCCGAAGGCGAGAGGCACGCGGAACCAATCAAGGAGGACATGGTGCGGACTACAGTCAAGCCAGTTGAAGCGGCCATTGATTTAGATGACATGTTCAGGTAGACGAAAAATACCGGACATATTATGTCCATGGTCCAGCCGACTTTTTTGGCGCCAAAAATGACGACCACAAAATAGCGCTTGGAACTGGCAATAATTGCATTAGAGCCCCGCCTGTGGTCTCATTAATATTTCTATTTAGTTTGTCAGTCGGCTGGTCCCCAGCACTGTTTATGATTGACTGTTCTGAGATGGGAACAACAAATTATTGAGTATCCTGCACACCTGCACATGATTAAAAATAATCTACTTGCATGTCATTGAGATTGTATTACACAAAAGTTGTGGTTGTGTTGCGTTGTATTTTGTTTCTTTTTGTTGCCGTAGAGTTCTTAATATTTTTAATCTACATTCACTTAATTTTGTTGTGTTTTCCTAGTCATTGTGTATCATTATTGAATGATTTTTTATAGTAAATAATTATAACAGTTAGCATTGCATGATTGCAATTGTTTTATAAATAATCTTTAATATTCCAATGATCTTCTAACGTATGAAATTACAATTACAAATTTGATGTGATCTATTATTTGATCTGAAATGATTGCTTTAATGACTATTAATCAACTTAATCTCGGAACAGTCAGTCATCAACAATGCTTGGTGCGTTAATAAATAATGCGCAGTGCATCTTTCTGGCGCTAAACACACGAAATTGTGTTTTTATCCACCAATATCCTCACCTGTCCATCAATATCCTCACTTACCCACCAAGTCCTCACTTATCTTCACTTCTCCACCAATGTCCACGCTTCACCAATGTCCTCACTTATCCACGAATGTCCTTACTTATCCACTAATGTCCTAACTTACCCACCAATGGTCTCACTTATCCACCAATGTCCTTACTTATCCACCAATATCCTCACCACCAACGTCCTCACCACCAACGTCCTCACGTATCCACCAATGTCCTCACTTATCCACCAATGTGCTCATTTATCCACTAATGTCCTCACTTATCCACCAATATCCTCACTTATCCACTGCCCTCACTTATCCACTAATGTCCTCACTTATCCACCAATGTCCTCACTTATCCACTAATGTCCTCATTTATCCACCATTGTCCTCACTTATCCACCAATGCCCTCACTTATCCATCAATGTCCTCACTTATCCACTAATATCCTCATGTGTCCACCAATCTCCTCACTGATTCACCAATATCCTTTTTTGTTTGATCATGTTTTAAAAGGCTGGAATAGTTTTTTTGCCATGCATTCACCGAACACCACCATTTTATGCATTCGCCATAATCGCCAAACGCATTTATTATTGCAAGCAATTGCAAGCATTTCTCATTGTTCCAAAGTCGTATGGATTCACATTCTGATTAGTGATTTTTACGAATGTCTGAGTATCACTGTAGCGTGAAAAGACTTCGGAAACAACACAAGTTGAGGTAACCAACCTCTGAGGAGTGTTCTTAATTTCAATGGTTGTTTTTCTCCGTAGCTCTCGTCAAGTGAACACCAGTAGAACACAAACAACAGTGTCGACAACATCAACTGCCAGGACGAAGGTTGAAATGCAAGCACGCAACACGGTCGTTGATACACGTGGTGGACGGCGAGTGGAGAACCCAGTGTTCTCGTCGTATTATCCTGCGAAAGCCAGAGCCAAGGTTGTTGATGTTGAACCTGAAACTGGATACCCTGAAAGGCGACGCGAAGAACCGCAAGTCAAGGTGAGAGGTCATGAGGTTGAAAGATGGCAGGTTGTAGTATCTGGTTAGTTATACACTAACCTGATCCACTAGTGTGTTTCCTGCCTGGCTTATACACTAACCTGACTCACTAGTGTGTTTACTGCCTAGCTTATACACTAACCTGATTCACTAGTGTGTTTACTGCCTAGCTTATACACTAACCTGACTCACTAGTGTGTTTACTGTCTAGTTTATACACTAACCTGACTCACTAGTGTGTTTACTGTCTAGCTTATACACTAACCTGACCCACTAGTGTGTTTACTGTCTAGCTTATACACTAACCTGACCCACTAGTGTGTTTACTGCCTAGCTTATACACTAACCTGACCCACTAGTGTGTTTACTGCCTAGCTTATACACTAACCTGACCCACTAGTGTGTTTACTGCCTAGCTTATACACTAACCTGACTCACTAGTGTGTTTACTGCCTAGCTTATACACTAACCTGACTCACTAGTGTGTTTACTGTCTAGCTTATAACCTGACCCACTAGTGTGTTTACTGCCTAGCTTATACACTAACCTGACTCACTAGTGTGTTTACTGCCTAGCTTGTACACTAACCCGACTCACTAGTGTATTTACTACCTACAATCATTTTCAAAAGTCTTGGGACATTTGCGTCATTTTTCGCTTTTCCAACTCCCCCGACCCCCTGTTCAATGTTGTATACCATGTTTACGCTGAATTTTACCGAAATTGTTCACGTGTTTCATTAGGCAACATTGTAAAGGGAGGGGGAGGGAGGGATTGTGTACATATCGCAAAAAAGACGTTGTTGAACGAGTATATTTAGAAAAGCTCAAGTGTCCCAACTACTTTTGAAATTGATTGTCCGAAGCGCTGTTTCATTATATTGTCGAAAAACATGCTGTTCCACTCAAGTAAACACTATACATTATAGGCAGAAAGTTAAAACAATGTTATAGCACATTTACAACCTATTAATGACTAATATTTAGCTTAGGAATATGGCATTTTAGAATTTAGTTAGCCCCCCTGTAGTGCAGCTGATAATCCGACCCTTCTCGCAATTAACAACGATGCTCACCACGGTGCTCACCAGAAAAACATGCAATAGGGCGAAGACTGTTATTTAAAATGACATTTTATATACACCAGTCTTGTAATATGTTAGTTCAGAAGAAGATAATAGCGCATTTTTACAATTGACGCTTTAAAAAAACGTTTTTTACAACGATGCTCGCTATATACTATAAATAACTTGATCTTATGTCTTCTATTTTATTACGGAAGTGAGCATCGTTACCGCTTAACATCAAAATCAATTATTTTTTAAATGAAATAGCAGTTAATGCCTTTAATAGAAAACCACACAGTGCAATTAACATCAGCAAACAGCCGAACTGACCAGTTTTGGAGAAACAACACAGATCTACCGAAATAATTCCCATGGTAATCTGTGAGCATCGTGGTGAGCACCGTAGCGAGCACCGTGCTGGTATTAGTCATAACAACCGAATATCAAGTTATATTTGTTAATAAGTTAGCGCATCATTTCCACGTGTTGTCGCTGTGTACACTGGTGTTCCCGTACGTGATATGTATGGCTTGTATGCTAATGAAAACCTGAAACAATTTTCAATACATTACGCAATTTAATTGTTTTCAATAGGAGTTAGTAGATGTCTAAAATTTGGGTGCTTTTTTATCGAAGTTCACTTCTACAATATTGCTTTTCCGTAGTGAAATTGAGTAACGCACATGTTCTTTGGCATTTGTGAAATTATTAGAATATTCGCTATTCCAAAAAGCGTTTTCGCTAACACGCGCAGAACACATGAAACGGTGCGCACCTCTGGTTAACACAAAGACGTTGCAATTCCCCTTTAACGCGAAGTCGTTTAAGTGAAGGGAATATTGCATAAGTTACACTCTCCACATACTTAAATAAATGCGCAATCGATTGATTGTAAATATATTTAAATTATTTTTTAGATAAATCAAGCTTTTTAAATTGCATTGTCTTCGGGCGATCATCTTAATTGTAATATCTTTTCAATAATTCATGCAAAGACGTCTTAATCAATAAAATTACTTTTGTTCGAGAAATAAGGTGCATTTAAAACCTTCAAACTGCCCTAACAATTCTGTTAACAACAAAATGTCAACATTTCACTCAATTATCGCTATTATTGAGGAAAAACCCCCAACTACATAACAGCTAATTTTCATTAACGAAAAATGTTTTCCCAGACAATCATTTTCAAAAGTCTTGGGACATTCGCGTCATTTTTCGCTTTTCCAACTCCCCCGACCCCCTCCCTGTTCAATGTTGTATACCATGTTTACGCTGAATTTTACCGAAATTGTTCACGTGTTTCATTAGGCAACATTGTAAAGGGAGGGGGAGGGAGGGATTGTGTACATATCGCAAAAAAGACGTTGTTGAACGAGTATATCTAGAAAAGCTCAAGTGTCCCAACTACTTTTGAAATTGATTGTAGCTTGTACACTAACCTGACCCACTAGTGTGTTTATTGCCTAGCTTATACACTAACCTGACCCACTAGTGTGTTTACTGCCTAGCTTATACACTAACCTGACCCACTAGTGTGTTTACTGCCTAGCTTATACACTAACCTGACCCACTAGTGTGTTTATTGCCTAGCTTATACACTAACCTAACCTACTAGTGTGTTTACCGTACTCACAGTAGCAGTTAATCTTATATTATTTTCAATGTTTAGATGGAATACGAAAGTCGTGTTTCCAGTGAGCCAGCCTCATATGATCGCCGCCCGCCTGTTGCAAGATACGATGAGCCCGCACCAGACAGACGTCCTCCACCTCCGAATGACGACATGCCTCCACCTCGCCCCAAGCCCTACTCCAGTATGTATCCACGACCATTTGGAACGCAGTCTTCTACCTCGTACACTGAATTCCGCCGAACCGCACCCGACTATCCTCCGCCTGAAGGCCGACAATACAACGACGAATACCAAGTGCCAGTTCCCGAGAGTGCGACGTATCGTTACGGGAGCACTGCTTATCGTAATCCAGCCACTGATTTCGACGATCCCAACCGTGAGGCCACGAGGTAAGATCACAACTCTTTTGTAATTATATTCCCACTGCGCATGTCCTAAATTGCATATGACGTCAGTTAATGACGTGTCAGTGACGTCAGTTAGTGATGTCATTTGCGTCGTCAGTGTTAATGACGTCAGTAGTGACGTCAATGTTAGTGACGTCACTGTTATCAGTTTTAGTGAGGTCAATGTTAGTGACGTCATTATTAGTGACGTCAGTGTTAGTGACGTCAGCATTAGTGACGTAAGTGTTATCAGTTAGTGACGTCAGTGGTAGTGACGTCGGTGGTAGTGAAATCAGTGGTAGTGACGTTAGTGGTGACGTCAGCGGTAGTGACGTCAGTGTTAGTTAGATCAGTTAGTGACGATTATGTTAACGTCAACGTAAGTTTCTTGTGCTTGCGTCTTTCTCCCACAATGCAAGGTGATTATTAGTTTTTTGACGCAGTACTGACATTCAGTCTTCTATCCCCGGTACCCCCGGTTTCTGTTTCACTTTTCTGGAGGTTTCTGCGATGTAGTATGTGGGAGAGCTGAAAATGAGTCCGATTTTCATCGAATTCTGTCAAATAAGAGTTCCTTCTTCGCTCGTTTTTGTTTTTTTTTAATATACTTAACTTACAACTAACAACTAACATGCGATCAAACACGAATCATTCTATTTCACATTAGTAGAAACGTACTAGTATTCTATTGCAAATGCTGCAATCTGATTGGCTACTCTACTCGATATCTATTCGTCGCTAGATGCGAGTAGCCTGGTACCCTGGCCCAATTTCAAAAGAAATATGGGCCAGGTAACCACTAATCTCATTCTCGTGTCATCAGGGCTAAATCCACTTATGACGATTGCAGTTTTGCTCATAGCCACTAAAAACGCGGGAAATTTCAACCAATAGGAAAGCAGAAGTCTTTATTGGTTACCTGGCCCATATTCTTTGATTGGGCCAGGGTACCAGGCTAGATAGCGAGTAAATTGAGTACCAGTACTCGCGCGGCCATGCAGTGAAACAACATGGAGAACACGAGGAGTGAAAGATTGTTTTGCCTTGGTTTTCGCGCAGAAACAATGGTTATGCTTCGTTTTTTGAAATAATTTGGAAGAACTAAGGTACACAAGTTACTTTCTACTAAAACAATTAGATTATTCGCTCTCAGTAGAAATTTCGAGCTCATAATCTAATTGTTAAATATTCGTTATCCAAGATGTATTTTTGATTTCGTTGCTTTTGCTAGACAACATACACACGTGAAGATATTAGTTTTAATAATCACCTTGATCGTGTGAGGGAGAAGTTTGCATTTAATTCAACTGTTGATTTACTAAACATAACTTGAATTACTAATTAATGAAATAAAATAAATATATAATTACTAGTGATAATAAATTTGTTCTAAAACTACTCTAATATTTTAACGCGGTAGAATGTCTTGTCATATAAAGTAATTAATATAGGTTTTTAAAGTTGCTTTTCCAAATTAGTATAGTCTTTGTAAATACTGTTGATGGTACTCGTGTTGACGTTGACGTTTCGACGGTCTCAGCGGTGGGTCAGGTTTCCTATATTTATCTGACTAGTTGTGTCAGAGACACATAAATATAGGCCAACGTGATTGGAACTTTTTATTTGACTTGAAGGAGAACTGTCGCTGAGTCCGTCACCACCTCCACCATCACCACCACTACCACCATCACCACCACCACCACCACCATGAACCACCACCATCATCACCACCACCACCACCATCACCATCATCATCATCACTACCACCATCATCACCACCGCCATCATAAGCACCACCACCACCATCACCACCACCATCATCACCACCATCATCACCACCACCATCATCACCACCACCATCACCACCACCATCACCACCACCACCACCACCATCATCACCACCACCACCACCATCATCATCACCACCACCATCATCATCATCACCACCATCACCACCATCACCACCACCACCATCATCACCACCGCTACCATCATACCACCATGACCCACCAGCACCATCATCACCATTACCACCACCATCACCACCACCACCATCATCACCACCATCATCACCACCATCCCCACTACCATCACCACCACCACCACTACCACCACCATACGACCATGACCCACCTCCACCATTACCACCACCACCGTCGTCACCACTACCGTCACCATTACCACCACCACCATCATCACGACCACCACCATCAACAGTCTTTCTTAAGAGTGTATTATTAACCTAGACGAGCAACTTGAACAAACATGTACTCCTATGTTCAAACCATTTAATTACTCTAACCTAACCTATCCTATGTATTCTAATACTAACAAGTAGGTGTACGAAATAGTATATACGCCCCGCTCCTTCACCATCCAAAACCAGCAGCGCAACCGTCAAAAAACCTTCAGTCACTTTGCACTGTGCCGGAAAGATGCCTCTTGTGTTTCTGATAACACTACAGCCTGAAAAACATACGATCTCGTTAGCATTCTTGGAACTTCACGACCAGCATTGGATTTTTGAGAAAAAACAACCAAGATTTTTGTGTTTAGTGATTTCGAGTCAGTGGGTGATGATGAGCCCACGGTCGTTGCAACCGCTCGAGGTACTTTTAATTACCGTGGTGGTATTTTGACGTCAGAAGAGACTGGGGTGAGCATCTATGTTCCTTCTGGAGCTATCCCACCTGGAGTTGAACAAGAGATTTATTTCAAAGTTTGTAAGGATAACTCAATGTTGCCTCCCTTGGATACTGATAAAGGTAAGCCGTGGTATTAGAACGACACGGTTTTTGACACACACCTCCCCCCCCCCTACACCCCCCTGGGTGGAGATGAAAGGCTTGTCGTGTTAGCTCGCTGCCTTTCAAAGAAAGAGGGTTGTTGGTGGTAGTAGTGATGATGGTAGTGATGATGGTGGTGGTGATGATGGTAGTAATGGTGGTAGTAATGGTAGTGGTGATGGTGGTAGTGATGGTGGTAGTAATGGTGGTAGTAATGGTGGTAGTGATGGTGGTTGTAATGGTGGTAGTGATGGTGGTAGTGATGGTGGTTGTAATGGTGGTAGTGATGGTGGTAGTGATGGTGGTAGTGATGGTGGTGGTAGTGATGGTGGTAGTAATGGTGGTAGTAATAGTGGTAGTGATGGTAGTAGTGGTAGTGATGGTGGTAGTAATGGTGGTAGTGATGGTGGTAGTAATGGTGGTAGTGATGGTGGTAGTGATGGTGGTAGTGATGGTGGTAGTGATGGTGGTAGTGATGGTAGTAATAATAGTGGTAGTGATGGTGGTAGTAATAGTGGTAGTGATGGTGGTAGTGATGGTGGTAGTAATAGTGGTAGTGATGGTGTTAGTAATAGTGGTAGTGATGGTGGTACTGATGGTGGTAGTGATGGTGGTAGTGTTGGTGGTAGTAATGGTGGTAGTGATGGTGGTCGTGATGGTGGTCGTGATGGTGGTCGTGATGGTGGTAGTAATAGTGGTAGCACTATTACCACCATCAGGTGGTAATAGTGGTAGTGATGGTGATAGTAATAGTGGTAGTGATGGTGGTAGTGATGGTAGTAGTGATGGTGGTAGTGATGGTGGTAATAATAGTGGTAGTGATGGTGGTAATAATAGTGGTAGTGATGGTGGTAGTGATGGTAGTAGTGATGGTGGTAGTGATGATGGTGATGGTGATGGTGGTAGTGATGATGGTAGTGATGGTGGTAGCGATGGTGGTAGCGATGATGGTAGTGATGATGGGGATGGTGATGGTGATAGTAAGTCCTCCCTCCGTAAAACCAACACCTAGATCTTAGATGTGCTTTGATCCATGTTGAAGTCCTATATGTCTTAAGTATATATTATAAATGGCTATGATTGCATTATGTCTTGCTTTCTGAAAGACATGCGCAGTAACTCAACCTGATTGAACTTGTATTCTAGGTGAAACTCTCCTCAGTCCTCTTGTCATGTGTGGACCACACGGTACAAAGTTTCTGAAACCAGTTGAACTTCGTTTACCTCACTCAGCCTCCATGACGCCAGATGGTTGGTCTTTTGCGCTGAAATCCAGTGATACGCCGTCAGGTAATTATTACATTATATATTTAACATAATTAGTATCTAATTATAATAATTAGAATTTAATTATCATAATTACTATTTATTATATAAAATAGTGTTTTATTGATTTTTTCACCACTAATAAAAATGATAATCTCACATGTGTGATTATTCATGATAATCTCACGTGTGTCAACACTCAAAATAAATTTCATATTTCCGCACATACATTTATTATTCCCTATATAATTAGCGTAATTAGGGTATAATTAACTTAATTATTACGTATTTATATAATTAACATAATTAGTATAAATTAACATAATTAGTATAAATTAACATAATTAGTATAAATTAACATAATTAGTATAAATTAACATGATTAGTTTATAATTAGCATATTTATAATTAGCATTAGCATATAATTGGTATTGTTCTATTATTTTAGGTCAGCCAACCAGATGGAAGAACACAAGCTTGGCTGATCGCTCTGATCAACAATGCAAAGTTGGCAGTAACAGTGTGTCTGTTCTTGTTGATCACTTCTAAAAACACAATAGACGGGCATTCATTGCTTTCAATTGACGTCATCATCATTGTGACATCATCGTCGTTATAGTGACGTAGTCATTATCATGACGTAATCATCATGACGTAATCATTATCATGACGTAATCATTATCATGACGTAATCATTATCATGGCATCCGTGATGACGACATAATTATTATGACGTCATGATGATCATGACGTCATGATCATGACGTCATCATCATGACGTCATCATTACCACGAGGTCATCATTATGACGTCATCATTATCACGAGGTCATTATGACGCCATCATCATCATGACGTCATCATTAGCATGACGTCATTATCATGACGTAAAAGGCTGGAGTGTTTGCACAAATAAAGCGGAGCAAAAATAATTTGGGAGTAAATTAAGTTGAGAAAACGCAAAGAATTTGGTACTAATAATTTAAGAATCTCTGATAAGGAATGGTTCACATCAATTATTACATGATTTCTATTCTGACTAGTTTTATTCAGAGTTGATTATTTCAACCGAGATCTAACAACCTTTATTCTGTTTCATTATTGTAATTTCTCTTGTGAGAAAACATTCTGATTTGTATACCAGTCGTCGAATATCTATTTTTGCTAAAAACATAACTAGTTTATATTTTTAATCTTTGGGATTCTGTCGCTGAATCAGCATGTGCGATGGAAAGAAATTTGCTTATGTGGAATATTTTTTTAATAATGAGTGGAAATAAAAACGCTTTTTGTACATGTTTTTGTGTTCTTCTCTTTGCTATTTATTAAAAGCTGCTAAGGTGTTTATTTTCTAAGCTTGGCTGCTTGGATGGCGAAGGAATTCTGAAGCGAAAACTAGGTTTGTTTTTCATATACTAGTGGCATGCATTACTCATATACGACTTAACAAATAGATTCCGATTTTGCCGTTGTCTGTTCAGTTATAGATGCACAGATGACATCACAACGTGGTAAGAACAAAAAAGTGGCCCACGAGACGCAGTCGAGTGGGTCACTGATGTTCTTACCACGTTGTGACGTCTTCTGTGCATCTATAACTGAACAGACAACAAAAAATGGAATCTATTTGTTTTATACAATTAACTAGAAATACATGAACGCAACAACCCCTCGCCCGCTTTATATGCATTTTTAACACACCCCCCCACCCCCTTTCCCTCCTCTAATTTCTGTCATTTGTTGTATTAATAAACACAGATCAGAAAACATCCAGAAAATTAGTTAGCAAAGTTCATCTGTAGTCGTGTATTGACACACCGAAAGAACATGCAATGTCAATATTAAAAAACAATACAAAAAACGAGATGAACCAAATGACAAATTTTCATTCAAAAATATATATAAACAGTGGCCATGAAAAGACACAAATCGCACAATGTCAACGTCCTAGCGTTAAAAGACAATTCTAGACAATATATTATTTATATTAATTTTCATTTTCAAGATTTCTTCCGTTTTAACTCAGCTAAACTGGTAAATACGAGTCTCCTACCGTTAAACTTTCTTCTGCTTTTGTGACCACAAACACTGCCAATTCAGTCTAGTCTTTTCGGATTGTTTTTCTCGTTCGCGGTTTCTTACTTTTTTTCGTTGTTGACACATAAATATGACAAGGCATCATTGAGTTATCTTCATGATCTAAAAAGCCGTTTGTTTCAAAATTTCTTAATCGTTCCCTCTCGAGTTATGTAGAATACACCAGAGGAAAATTCTATACCGGCTTTGAACAGTTTCAGGACACATCCCCCTTCTTTCAGTTACATTTCGGTCGGCATCGTTTTCCGTCTTTATCGTATTAATTTTTAGGCTTTTTACAGTGGTTTTAAGTCGTATTTATTGTTGTCTTTTTCTCGCTGCCACATCTCTTGTTAGCCTTCTTTCTTTTTTCATAGTAATATTAATGTACATTTTAGCTGAAACCATTTTTTCTGGCAAAGATTTCTTTCGTCATGATCATTGAAAAACTATTTCGTAATCCAACCGAACTTATAAATTATAATTTGCTGACGTAAATTTAAATAATTTGAATAATTTAACAGGTTAGTTACCAGTACCCCGCTATTCGAACTGCGCAAGTTGTGGATTTGATAACATATATATAGATATAGATATATAAACATCTCGCAGAATTTCTTTCCCACTTGCGTGTAATTTCGCGTGTACTCCACGCGTGTCGAGATTAGCACCCTCACCCGGGCTCCGGGCCTTCGGCCCTACGCCTGGGCTCGGGGAAAATAAAAAACTGATTATGTTTTAATAACATAGATCATGGCTATCGACCCATAAAAACGCACGTACTATTCAAATTATTTATAAACTCGTATACTAGTGTCATATACTACCATTGAACTCTAAATAAACTGCAACGCTAACTCCATAAGACAAGGCCCTATGATTGGGTGAAGTCAAACTTATTATTTTCTTTATATTTGTCCAAACCAATGGCAATTTTGGTTGCGTATTGTTGACTTTCATTTGAGAGCTTATATTTTTAGTGTTTTCCTTGTTTTTACTCGTCATGTCAGTGTTCACCTACTCTACGGTATACTGGAATTTGATTTAAGCCTAAAAGTGGTTAAGTTTAGTTTTGCTTTGATTTCAAGCTGTTTTTGCAACCCAGTTCACCAAATTCAGCTTCGTTTTTGCTCGGTTATACAGTAAAAGGGACTGGGGTTGACGTGCATGGCGGCCCCCATGTCCGCCATTTTTGGCTTCAAAACGTGCAAGCGAGTTATCGTTCCAGTCTACTTAGAGTTCAATGTAATACTACTCCTATACACTATTTAAGAAATAAAAAACGTGTCGCGTGCGATTATCGAGTTATAATGCACGAGAGATGCGTGTAAAGCACGAGGTGATAGCCGAGTGTTTTACTAGCTTCTCGAGTGCATTATAACTCGATAATCGCACAGCGACTAAGTTTTTTATTTCTTTTATAAAATAATGACTTTAAATTGTCAATAAACCCAACAAAAGTAAGCAAAAAAACAGATTACCTGTCTCAGGACGAGTTTGTTACCATTTAGCGCCACGCGTGGCCCCGTACAACGCGTCGGGGATTTTAGCGATGAAAATGCACTTAAAGTTGCACTGACAACATTCTGCTGTGTTAATTACGTGATTAGGTAATTCTTGACTTTCATTGATGATTAAATCCACATAAAATTCATCAAAAACGACAAAATCGTCGCGAAGTATCTCGTGTGCCGTGCCGTTATGGAGTTATAATGGCACGCTTGTTTGACTCAATAGCCAATCAGAGTGCGTGTTTCGTTCATTTACTTCCGGTTATTTTATAATGTCGTATACTACAATGTCGTGTAGTGCATATACACTTGTGCGTGATCTTGCCTTTTTAAACAATTTCATTTCATCTCTTTCAGATCTTTTAGTGAAATCTAAAAACCCCGTGATGTACTACTCACAGTTGAACGAATGACTCGTACTACATTTCAATAATGGATGATGGCTAATACAGTTCACTGGATTGGCTTCATTTAGACGAGTAGAGTTTGTAGAGATTTAGTGTTAAGTAGTTTTTTTTATACTAGAAGTTCATATAACATTTAATCTAACAATATAATCTACCTCAAGTAACTCATAATACAAAACATACTTAGAGCAATCAGTCTGTGTTACACTTCGAAATGCGACGACTTCTGGAAATTCAGCTAAAGTCTTTGGTCTGTCTTTTTGTGCGCCTTTATGCATTTTGGTGCACGGTGCACGGTCACTGAACACATTGTATTTTAGTATAATGAACGAATTGTCCAATAGCATCGTTTCAGTTCAGTCACTCAACCGTGCTATTTAGATATTAATAAACCTAAAACAAAGGATGTGCACGGTGTAAGGTACGGTTCAACATAAAATCACAGCTCATTATAGGCGCTTTGAAGTTTGCCGAGTTTCCAGACCATATCTCGATTGACTATGATCTCACAGCTTGTCAACAGGATGTGTTCGCAACAGGCTTGTAGCAAGGCTGGGAACAAGTTGTAACAATGCTGTTCATTCAAGCTGCTGCTACAACCTTGTTAGCATCAATCTGTTAACAACTTGTTAAGTGCAGAGCGGTAACAGGTTGTTGGAACAACTTACCATTAGTCTGTTGGAGTCATCAGCCTTGTTACAAGTTTTCAACAACCTGTTACAGACATCTTAACAGACTGGGACAGCCATTGCGAACACATGACGGTGACAGCCTGTTGAACAGCCTTGTAACAACTTGCTTGCAGGTCTGTAACAGCTTTAGACTTGCTTCAAGTCTGCCTCTTGTTGTTTCGAGACGGATTTGTTTCGAGATGGGTTATGTTTTGATTTAAAGGTGTACGTGTGAAAAGTGGCGACGCGGGCGAGCAAAATGGGCGAATATAAAAGGCGGTCGAAAACGGGAAGAAGAGCGGGCGAGCTAAAACCCACGTGTGTTCACAGCCAGAAATGTCACAGACTTGTTACAACCTGCAGGATTTTTGGGCTTGTTACAAGCTGTTGACAAATTGTAACAAGCCTGTTGATTTCATCATGCTCTAACAGACTTGTTACAACAGATCTGTTACAACATGTTGCCCGCAGAGCCGTAACAAGTTGTTGGAACAAATTGTGATAGGACTGATGATAGCCTGCGTGGCAGATCTCGTTCTCGCGTGGGGCGCGTGGCGGAAAGAAGGCCTGCAGTAAAACCCTGCTTTTCGGCCTATAGGTGGTTTTCACCGTGACGTCACAAAATTCTAAAATCTAAATTATTAAACCTATAAAGCTGGTTGTTTTATAATTGTGTAGCTCGTTATTACGAGTATTTCTGGAAAAGTTTGAGTCGATACAACTATTCCTTGAGTTACAGGGTTTTGAATTATATTATTGCTGACGTCAGTATAATTTTCAAATGTCGTTCTCACACATCATTAGATATTCATAGCATTTCGTCCAATCCAGTTGCTTGATTTACGTCACATGTACTTACCTAGAAACCCAGTCTAAACCAGAGACCAATTAATTCAAGTGCGAGAACAATATATATGTTAATTTAAAATTTCAGTACTGTATTTAGAAATGTTTTCTAAATACAGTAAACTGTATTTAGAAAACATTTCTAAATACAGTACGCTGTATTTAGAAATCATTTCCCAATACAGTTTTCTGTCGCTATAGAAACCAGTTCCAAATACAACAGATTTTTTTACCTAACAGCGCTTCACAATATAAGCGACGACATGTGATACATATATTACAAGTAAAATAGACTAACAAGAAACCAAACTTACGTTGGTGCAATTCAAGTTATTCGGCGACAGACAGAAACCTACGAAAAGCACTAAAACAGTGATGTTGCTTGCAGACTGATTGAAGTAATGAAGTTTAAACATCCATCTACCTTTCATAATATTATGAAGTACATATAAAAGTATACAAGACAGTCACCTCACGCTTTGTTTTCTCCGGTATCGACCATTAACATCTTCTGTCTTCTTCGGTTTGTGAAGTTCTACATTATTCCAATTGTCATCTATATTTTCTCTGCTCAATATCAGTCCTGGCTAAATTGGTCCTGCTATTCAACATAATCTAATGTATGTTATCCAATAAATCCAACGTCTTGCGAACCAAAACTCCTGGCTGTTTTAAAACAAAATTTCCCCTTGTCTCTGCAAGCGCTTGACGACAAGTCTGTTGTGATTGCCCTCATTGCAATGAATATCTAATGATGTGTGAGAAGTTATTTCAAATCCTCGTGAGTGTTCTAGACTTGGTTGCCAAATCCCATATGCCGTTAACAATAGCTCGGCTGCGCCTCGTTATTGTTAACGGCACATAGGATTTCGAAACCACGTCTGGAGCACTAACTCGGATTTGAAATATTACTTCAAAGTCACTTTGTACACGCAATTGTGCATACAAAGCTTGGTTAAGCTTTAGAAGTGACGTCTAATTGCATCTGATGTACAATCTGAAAATTCCGGTTGAAACTACACTTTTTACGAGCATTTGTTTTTTTGGCCGCCATGTTTGTGTCCTAATTGGCGTCTGGGAGGTACACAAATATGGCGGCCAAAAACCAAATGCTCATATAAAGTGTAGTTTCAACCAGAATCTTTAGATTGTATATCAAATGCAATAAGACGTCACTTCTAAAGCTTAACCAAGCTTTGTACGTTGGATTGCGTGTACAAAGTGACTTTTAACGACATTTGAAAATTATGCTGACGTCAGCAATAATATAATTCAAAATGCTATAACTCAAGAAGGAATAGTTGCATCAACTCACAATTTTCTAGAAATACTCGTAATAACGAGCTACACAATATGTAAAACAACCAGCTTTATAGGTTTAATAATTTAGATTTTGGAATTTTGTGACGTCACAGTGAAAACCACCTATTCTACGGTCAAATTCTGGACGTAGAATTTGATTGGTCAAAAATCAGAATATCGATTACGTAATTATTGTTGTCAATTCAAATATCCGGTCGTGTGCAGGACAGTCAGCAAAGGAGTTGCTAAAATAAATTCTAAAAATTGTTTATCGGCTGCCCTTTCCAATAAACTAGAGCTTCGTAGGCCTAATTTAGTACTAACACAAGAACAAGGACAAGAAATAAAAAGCTTTACAGTAAAACGTCATTCTCAAAAGAGACTTTATTTTCAATCTTGACGAGCAAAAAGGTTTTCCAGACAAGGTGTAGTCAAAGTGTGACGCTACAACTTAGTATAATATTATTGATTAATCTTCAACATCGCGGTCAGACTGGTATAGAAATTTATACTGAGTATAGAATGCAGACTAGTTAATTAACAATTATTCGCCGAAGGCGAGGTGAATATCGGTGAATAATAACCGAGACGAAGTCGAGGTTATTATTCACCAATATTCACTGAGCCTGAGGTGAATAATTGTTTTAGTATAAATACACATTTTCCTACTTTTAGAAACATCATTTCTTTGAACGTGCTTTGAAATTGTTAATTTCCTCGTCTGTCGCATTGACAACTTCGCTGGCGGCCATTTTGAATAAACGCTGTAGGTGATTATCGAGAATTAGTCCGAAGTAGCTCGACCAATCAGCGCGCGCGATTTTCTATAATCACCTGAGTATTTATACTAAAAATATATATTACAGACTGGGTATATAGATCTGAGATCTTGATCAAAATATTTGTTCATGGCGCGGCAAACGTTTTGTGGTGTGATGAAGAGAGCTCTGTCAGTGACATAATGTTTTGCCCATAATAAATAAACCAAACTACAAGTCTACAACACGCTACATATAACATCGAGAAGACTGAAACATACGTTTGCTTTCTTTTATATATCTTTTTTATTTTATTTTATTTACAAGCTTTGTCATAAATGACCGGTGATCCCTACAGAGCTTATTGCTCCATTCACAGGGTCCCTAAATATAAATATACATTATTTACAACACATTTTATCTACAAGACTGGCAACGGACGACACGAGTGACATTTAATACAGACAGTTTTAAACGTTTGCGGGACATCAATGTCATATATTTGTTCAGTCATGGTACGATAATAATTCAGTAAGTAGGATTTAAATTGACCAATGGAAACATCAGCTTCACGGGTATGTGATGGTAAACTATTGAAAATTCTTGGAGTTCTGTTGTAAAAGCTATTTTGGTAAGTTAAAGTATTTACTCTCGGTACGTTTATTGCAATACTGTTATTTGAGTCACGCCTGGTGACACGATTACTTGATTTTATAGCTTTATGTCGCTGTCGCCTGTCAGAACTTTCTCAATCACGCTACAAAACGTTTGCTGCTATGAAGCAATATTGTGACCGAGATCTTAGATTCTGAATACCCAGTCTTCGTTTTATAACCAACCCAGTATGATTATACCGACCGCTTTTAAGATACGAGCGCCCGTCGCACGTTTTCAAGCCATATTTTGAATAAATCAATAACGCCTCGCAAGGCAGGGAGTAACATCCTCGATCGAGGTATAGAGCTGTAGGATCAGGATTTTATTGACATGAAGCATCATCCTCTTTGCCGTCGCTAGCGTTGTCGTCGATCAAGCATTTTCTAACCGCAAAAGATTTTAAAATTCAACTTTACGGTATGCTGGAAGCCTGGAATTATGCATCAGTCAAAGTAAATCCCGACCCCCTCACCCCGGACCATGTGGGGATATGGTGGGGATTTAGGGGCTTAATGTCACTGAATTCTGTCCCAACTATGTCGGGAATTTGTTGGTTTTGTCATTCTGTCCGAATTACGTTGGGGAGATAGTGGGATTGTTAGGGGATTGTTGGCGGCTATTTTGTACCAGGGCTTCCGGTGGATCCACATGTACCATACTCCATATCAAGCAGCAAGATGGCGTGTTCTCCAGAATGTGAGACGGAGAGGTATTTTAATTTTTTTTATCTATATGTTAATAAAGCCATCCATCCATATAATCTATTCTTGTGGAAAGCTAAACACTTGTTTAATATGTTTTAATTGTTCTTTTGGTTTTGAAGCTCTCAAAAGGCATGAGAGCCCGTTGTGGGGCATGTCTTGTGTTTATATATTTTTTTTATTGAAGCAAACTTTATACACAATCTTCAAATCTTGTCATGTTTCTGGTAATTATACTATTAAGCTTTCATCACCAGGAGATAAATTCGCTCATACATTTCCCCAGGGGGTGGGGCATTTTCCATCATTTTGTACAAAATTTTGCCCCATCCACCTATCTCGCGGGGTGAGGGGGGTCGGGGTTTACTTTGACTGGTGCATAATACATGGAGACGCAGACAGACTTTGGCCAGACTATTTAGTCCATCGTTTACGACTACATTTTATGTTTTCCAGCTTCTGCATTTACATTCTCGAGCTTTTGTTCGAACCTCTGATGTAATACGTCGATAGAATATTTTATTTCTGACAGTAGCGCATATACAAATTATACTTGCCATGTTTATATTTTCTCAAACAACTTTGGGGCTTCCCTTCACACGGTTTGACATGTTTACGTTCGTTGATATACCCAGTTAACTCTGATTGGCCCATTCAAATTACTTTTAATTGGGGCCTTTTGGAAGTAGCCTGTTATAACGATGCTTGAGATCACTTTAAATATACACTTTAATACACAAACATAGATACAATAAGACACGGATAGATCACATGAAGTTCGTTCTCGCTCGCAGTCTCGAATACAAAACATACACAGGTTCGTCACATGTTTATCACGTGAGTGCAACGTCACTCACAAATCACGATACTACATCTCTTCCTTTTTAGTGCAAAGTTTCGCAGAAACTTTGCATACATAGATACATAGATAGATAGTGTAAACTTTTCCGGGCGGTGTACCAAGTTTAGCGGCATATAAATTGTCGTGCTTGGATGAATAATATCGTCGTTTTAATAGGTACTTTAAAGAGTCTCACTGATAACTAAGACAATTTAGTAAATTATTTGTGGGTATCTCTTGAAAGAGTTAGTCAAATATTGCATTTTATCTTGAAGTTATGTCGAGTATAAAATCAGAATATAATGTTTTCCTCTGGGTGTCTTCCCCCCGGTTTGGTTAGAATCTTACTGCGCACGCGCGAAACTAAATTTAACGGCAGACGAACCGTGTACAATATAATGGTGGAGACACAAGAAGGCGCGACCGACAAGCGATTAATATAGAGAAGAGGCGATGAATTTTCTTGTCAAAATAAGGACTATGTGGTCTAATTAAATATGGTCTGAGCGAAGGAATTAAATTTTCACATGTATTTCGAGGTAAGCGTATGTTTTTATTAGTTTCTATTTCAGTGTTGACGAATAGCGCCCAGCCGCCCAACTGCTATTTTTAAAATTTATAGAGTCAAACTAGAGATTTTCTTAAGGGTGGTATGATATTAACCGTTCAGGTATGATGAACGAAGGGTATAAACGATAAACTCCGTTGTGGACTGGTGTGATTCTGTCCACAATCATCGTCTTTGTTTTGGTCGTTTGTGTTGCCGTGTTTAATGAATGAGTCAATTCCAGAGTGACCATCCCCCCCCCGGGACACTCCCGGGAATTTGCTCGGTACAGTGTTCCCAGGGGTCGGGAATTTGCTGCCAAGCGGTGCACGGGGGCCGGACATTGTACTAGGGCTCAAAGACCCGAGGGAATTTGACACTGTTGAAATCCGCAAAGGACGGTGGGAGTGAATGGTTTTCTCGACTCCTCGTGTAGACGTGTCCACAGAATAGTAATTATACAACCAGAAGTCCAACTCGAGTGAAAACTTGTCCGCATTTCTTCAATGCGCAGGCGCGATATTTTACGCCATCCGACGCCATCCTGGCAAGTTCCCCCGGCAGTTTTAACCTTCTTTTGAAGGTCCAAACTGCCGGGGGAACTTGCCAGGATGGTGAAGGATGGCGAGGAATCAAGATGCGCGAGGCGACATGCGCGAGGATATAAACTTCAAAGGTTCCGACCGGATTGAAAGCTCAGTAATATAAAATTATACATGTGGACCGGTGTTTCCACAAGTTATTGCTTATAACTGTTAATAATACAGTTAATTGTTTTGATGGCTCCAACAGCCATTTCATTTGTATTCTGTTGCTTGATGTTGGAATAAAAAATAGAAATTCTTTATGATAATCATTGTCTGCCTAATTTATTGTACCTTCAGCTGTTTTGTGTTCCCGGGGGGTGGGGAATTCGCCACTTACCTACTGCCCGGGGGTAGGACATTTACCCACTAGTCATTGCCCCGCGGCCGGGAATTCGAACTATCTTTACAAAAAAATGCAAATTCCCGGGGGTATTCCGGGGGGGGGGGGGGATGGTCACTCATGGAATTGACTCATGCATCACATTTCAGCTTCAGGGAGAGGTTTAGTTTTAATTTTCATCCTTTTTTCGTCTCTTTACGGTTTGGTGATTTAAACTACACGAGTTATATTTTCATACTATAAAGGCCTATGACAAAATTACAAATCACAAACGACGTGTTGCCAACATTATAAATCAGCGCTTGAGAAGTCGGCTGTTTGCGTGTATCATGTCCCTGTACTTTAGTAATATTATACAACATTTATAATAATGGCTCTGTCGAACTTATTGTTGAATATAAACAAATGATCACGTGAACATAACTGTAATTTATGTCATATAATATATCCTGTAAAAATAATTAAGTAAATAATAAATGAGAGACACATGCTTCGTGCTTCTTTCCCAAACAAGTTGTTATGTTCGTATTCTATATTAAAGTTTAATCCGAAACAATCCTCTGTCAGAATAAGTTATGGCGACTCCAACAGGTTATGGGCCCAGAGCGAGAAACTTTTTCAATGGAGATGAAAGGAAATACGAACTATGGGAAACAAAATTCATGGGTTATCTACACATTCTAAAGTTAAAATCTACTGTGGAAAGCGAGGAACCAGATGAAACAAAGAATGCCGATGTTTATGCTGAACTTATACAAGTACTAGACGATCGGTCACTCGCTCTAGTCATGAGAGATGCCAAAGATGATGGCAAGAAGGCGATCGGCATACTCAGGGAACATTATATGTCGAGTGGGAAACCCAAAGTGATCTCGCTATATACCGAATTAACCACGCTTAGTAAAGGGGAAGCCGAGAGTGTGACTGACTATTTACTAAGAGCCGAGGCGGCTGTGGCAGCATTAAAGAACGCCGGAGAAACAGTTGGCGATGCTCTTCTAATAGCAATGGTCTTGAAAGGACTTCCTCAAGACTTTAAGGCGTTTAATACAGTGATCACACAAAAAGACAAGCAACCATCCTATCCCGAGTTTAAAGTTGCACTACGGGCGTTCGAAGAAAACGAGAAACCCACATCGAAAGACAACGTGATGAAGACGGACTTTTATAACGCGAAAGTCAAGTGTTATGCATGCAAGTTGCCAGGACATAAAGCAGACCAATGCACAAGATCTAAGAAATGGTGCCACCATTGTAAGACGAGGACTCACAATACACAGGAATGCAGAAAGAAGAACCTCAACCAAGAAACGGACACTAAGAACTCAGTGAAGACCGTTCAGGATCAGGAACAATGTTTTGTATTTAGAGTGAGTGATGTACCTGCAGAGAACGACGTGGACTACTTGAAGGCAAGTTTACTTGTTGACTGTGGCGCTACGACCCACACAGTTAATGATAAGAGTAAATTTATTAATCTTGATGAAAATTTCAATCCAGAAGTGCATTTTATTGAGTTAGCGGATGGCACTAGGCGTAATAATATTGCTTTAAATAGGGGAGATGCTAAGGTCCTCCTATATGATAGAGCAGGTAATCAGCATAATGTAACCTTACAAAATGCATTGTATATACCCTCATTTAGCCAAGATATTTTTTCAGTACAGGCAGCATCTGAGAATGGTGCATCAATCTCTTTTAAGCCAGGACAAGCAGTCTTAAGTGCATGTGATGGTACAGATTTTGATATTCAAAAGAGAGGTCGCTTATACTATTTATGCTCTGTTAAGTCTAGGAAACATGATTTACAAACATGGCACAAAATTTTAGGGCACTGCAATATTAAGGATACTTTAAAGCTAGAGAATGTTGTTGAGGGCATGTCAATCAGTAATAAGACAAAGCTAGGAGATTGTGAAGTGTGTATTTTGGGGAAAATGACCAACGTTAGGAATAAGGATCCAGACAGTAAGGCAAAAACCCCTTTAGAGTTAGTGCATGCAGATCTGGCAGGACCGATTACCCCAGAATCTGAAGAAGGTTTTAAGTATGTTTTGGGACTAACTGATGATTATTCAGGAACCACCTTTACATATTTCCTGAAGAATAAGTCTGATACTTTAAGTGCCACAGAGAGATTTTTAGCAGACTCTTCCCCTTATGGGAATATAAAATGCATTAGATCTGATAATGGATCAGAGTTTACCAGCCATGCATATAAATCTCTCCTTGTGAAAAATCAAATCAAACACGAGACTTCTGCTCCTTACTCCCCACATCAAAATGGGACTGCAGAAAGGAATTGGCGAACACTTTTTGAAATGGCTAGGTGCCTGCTCATAAGTGCAAATCTTGACAAAAGATTTTGGCCATATGCAGTTATGACTGCAACTTACATTCGTAACAGGTGTTACAACAGTTGCATCAAACAAACCCCGTACCAGGCACTAACCCAAAAGAAGCCAAATATATCAAATATGGCAATCTTTGGCACCGAGTGTTTTGCATACACTCAGAATAAGGCAAAACTCGATGCAAGGTGTGAGAGGGGTATTTTCTTTGGGTATGACAAGGGCAGTCCTGCCTATTTGGTATATTTCCCAGAAAGTGGGAAAATTGCAAAGATAAGAAATGTGAAGTTTACCAACAAGTTTAGCAGTGAGAGCAATGAGCACGATCATGATAAACATGAAAGTAATGACCAATTTTTTGATAGGCATATAAGACCAGAAGAGGAAAATGTTTCCCCCCCAGGAGGGCCTGAGGAGGAAAATGTCCCCCTTCCAGTAGGACCTGGGGAGGAAAACGTTCTTCCTCACCCCTAAAATGCTGATGTAGGTCCACTTGAACATGAAGTTGTTGACCAGCCAGCTCCACTAGGTGAAGGGAATCCAAATTTGAGATACCCTGTTAGGCGTACTAGAAAGCCACCTGATCATTTAAATGATTACATAGTGGACAATGATCTTGATGACAATGATTTGATAAACTGTAGTGTAGACTATTGTTATGCTACATCGTTTTACCCTAAAACATATGAAGAGGCAATTAAGTCACAAGATTCTGAAAAATGGCATAAGGCTATGAGTGAAGAGATGGAATCTTTACGAGAAAACGATACCTACATGCTCACAAAATTACCTGAAGGTAAGAGCGTAGTGGGGGCTCGTTGGGTGAATACAGTGAAGGAAAGTCAAAGTGGTGAACAAAGGTATAAAGCACGTTATGTAGCAAAAGGGTATTCACAAGTGCCTGAAGTTGATTATTTTGAAACCTTTTCGCCTACTGCAAAGATAACCTCAATCCGTATGTTGATGCAATTAGTTCTAGATCTTAATATGGAAGTGCATCAAATGGACGTCAAAACGGCGTACCTAAATGCACCGATAGACTGTGAACTGTATGTTGAACAGCCAGAAGGGTTTGTCAAATACAGTGAGACAGGGGAAAGGTTAGTTTGCAAACTGAATAAGTCTCTTTACGGTCTGAAACAAAGTGGGCGCAACTGGAATCATATGTTGCACACTTTCTTGACCAGTGATGGATTTTCACAACTTGTTTCCGACCCGTGCGTCTACATCAGACGACATAATGATGCAATAATTATTGTGCTTATATGGGTAGATGATATTATTATTGCATCAAATTCAATTTCCCTGCTGAATGAAGTGAAAATGGATTTAAGTTGTAGGTTTAAGATGAAAGATCTCGGTAGACTTTCATGGTTTCTTGGTATCAATTTCACTTTAAATGGCACAACCATAACTATGGATCAAATTAAATACATTGAAAGGATTTTGAATAGGTTCCAAATGGAAGGTTGCAAGCCAAGGGCAACTCCGAGTGAATTAGGAGTAAATAAGACCAGTATTGGGACTCAGGAAGAATTTGCCGATAAGAAACTCTATCAGGAAATTGTGGGCAGTTTGATTTATGTAATGACGTCAACTAGACCCGACCTATCGTTCATTGTGACTAAGTTATCTCAGTACATGTCTAATCCCACAAATGCCCATCTCTGTATGGCTAAACATGTACTTCGCTATCTTAAAGGAACTTTAGGAAATAAGCTCACGTTTAGGAAATCAAAGAAAGGATTGAAACTCTTAGGGTATTGTGATGCAGATTGGGGATCATCTGAGGATCGCAAGAGCATCACAGGATATGTGTTTAAACTATCTGAAAACGGGTCTGCCATCTCTTGGAAGAGCAGAAAACAGCCAACAGTGGCGTTATCAACTTGCGAAGCCGAATACATGGCTTTGGCATCAGCCATCCAAGAGGCTAAGTTTCTGAGGCAATTTCTAGGGGAGCTTGTTAGAACACTTACTCTCAGTCCAACTACTATTTATTGTGACAATCAGAGTGCCATTTTCTTAGCAAAAAATCCTGTACAGCATCAAAGATCCAAACACATAGACATTAGGTACCACTTTATAAGATCTGAGGTTCAGTCTAGAGCTGTAGATATTATATATATAGCTTCTGAAGAAAACTTGTCAGACATCTTCACAAAGCCTGTAACAAGGATTAAGTTAAGTAAATTTATTGAAGCTCTTATAGGACATTAAAGCCTTTTTGTTTATCTCGCATGTCTTAATCTAGATATATTAAGGCATTACAAAATGTTGTAATTTTCTTCTTTTAGTTATGTTTATTGTTACTTCCATATAATTAGATTAAAAAAAAATAATAATAATAATAATAAATAATATGTACACATATATTGTATTGTTATATGATCATCAATTTAAGTGAGGGTGTTGAATATAAACAAATGATCACGTGAACATAACTGTAATTTATGTCATATAATATATCCTGTAAAAATAATTAAGTAAATAATAAATGAGAGACACATGCTTCGTGCTTCTTTCCCAAACAAGTTGTTATGTTCGTATTCTATATTAAAGTTTAATCCGAAACAATCCTCTGTCAGAATAAGTTATGGCGACTCCAACACTTATTTAATACAAATGCCCTAATCATAATATATAAAGCATGCCGCTTGTCACAGCCTACTCGCAGTCGAGTTAATATAATTCGACTCGCCTTCTTTTGTTTTTATGTCAGACACTGTACCTCGTGCTCAGTGAAAGTTAGCTCTAATAAAGCAACCGAGTAACCAGACTTTGAATCTTTATCAGATACGCGTATATGGATACAGTATGATTTAATCAACAAAATAAACAGATATTTAATAAGAAAATAGTCGAAGGTCAAATTAGTTGTTTACGTGTCATGATATGACCGGATATGAGAGATGAGATCAGGTGAGGTATATGACGCCCAGCAACTGGAACGTTCTTTGATGTGATTTGCTGTTTGGCACTTTTCCTTTCTTTTCGGCGAGGTATTCGAGAAGTCAAGTTATGTCTGTGTTCTCTGTGAGTTTCTACAATCCTGCGACTCGCCAGGAAGCTTCAGTTGGTAGCGAAACGCGAGTAGATGACCAATGTGTCATCGACACAACGTTCAGTTGCCACGTTAGCACTTCAGGTGCAAAAGGCGATCAGATGACCACGAACATTGCCACAACGTTCAGTCGCCACGTTAGCATTTCAGATGCGAAAGTTGACGAGGTGTCCACGTGTACCGACACAGACCCAAAAGTTCACGGGTCTATCACAACGGTGAGCAATTGTGAACTCTATCAAAATCTTCTTACTAGTTCTTACCAGAATCTATCAAATGCTTATCAAAATCTATCAAATGCTTATGAAATCAATACAAACGTTGAACTCTTGAGTGAAACAAGTGCATCAAATGAACACTGTGCAGTGTGTACAGACAATCAAAGTACTGTCACTACTGATGTCGACAACAGCAATCAAACGACTTTGAACGTAGTCGAAACAGATATACGAAATCAAACGCAGAAGTGTACTCAATTCGACAATTCTATCAGTCGGGGCAGACCACGAACAAAGGTTGTATCACATAGAAGGCGTGATTGAGAGCCATCTAGAATACCTTGGAAGAGAATAGTTAATCTGATGAGGAAAAATAAGCAGCATAGACATGAAATAAAATCGTTAATAAAACGTTTTATCCCCAAATCATCCTCGTGGCATTATTTGCTTTCTACAAGTTACAGAAAGGATACGATGTGCTTCACCGACAAACAAATAAATTTGCATTGTGGAAGATTGGCCAGCCTCGTTTTAAAAAACACACAGACTTATATCAAAAGTTCAAGACGAAACTCAAATTATTCAACCCACAAATGTTTAGAACGAGAAAACACAAATTATCCCTATCAAACAGAGTTATAATTTTGTCTAGTAAATGTAATTATCAAAGGGTAAAAACATCTAATAGACTTTCCCTGATCATGTGTGGTGACATTGAATTAAATCCAGGCCCTGTTAATTCATCAACGAATGAATGCTCTAACAGGACATCATGCACAAACTCTTCAATGTCATTGTTAACAAATAGGCTATCTCAAATTGGTCTGAGACCAGTAAATGTGATTGGTGATGGTAATTGCTTCTTTCGTAGTGTAAGTCACCAGATTTATAGCACAGAAGCCCACCACTTGCAAATACATGCTCTTGCAATTCAGCATTTGATAAACTTTCCAGAACACTTTATTGAAAGTAATACTGACCATAGGCCGTGGGCCAACCAAGGAAAAGTGCTCTAGAAAAACGATTCCGTTGCACATGTTCGGGAAATAAAATATTTTCACATGAACTTACGTTTTGAAATGTGCTGAGTTCCCCAAAAAAGTTCCCAAGCCTGAAACCTGCCAGTTTTTTCGTAAATGGTTATTCATTTTCACTAATTTCATGCAAAATGTGAGTGAGTTCTGCCATTGTTCACCGATACGGAAGGATGACGATACTAGATAATATTACTCAAAAGGACCTTCTTAGGAACCAGTCTCTCACGCGCGTTAATATTGTTAACTAACAACAGTTTAGCTCGAATCCTTTTGAGATATGTAACTTAACACCCTGCATGTAAACAAACAGAGCTGCTGTGTTGATTGTGGACATGGTTCGAAAGAATATAGATATTACTTTCTAAATTCCTGATTTATGGCTGTATTTGTATGAAATCAAAAGGATGTTGTTGCTTAGTCATTGGGTTATTTATCTGCATTCTTTTATAAGCGATCGCAGTGTTCAGTTCAAATGTGTAAGCCGTAAGCCAACGTGATATACCAGCATTTCAATTTCAAATATCGCTTTAAAAGCCTGAATTCAGAGGTAATATTAGTTTATCATTGACCTAACATAACGTGTATGTCAGTTATTGCTTTTTGCCAATAAGCGAATAGACATCTATCTATATGTACGTCAGAATCGCCACACAATTAGCACGTGGAAATCTTTCTCCAGTTCGTCGTGGTTTTACAGAGCTGATAATCTACATTGGTACAGTTTCTGTTCTTTAACGTTCGCAGACTTCCTTCTAGTTTGACGTTATGTGAGCTCTGTGCTGTCTCAAATTTTCTGTGAACAAACGATCGGCAATACTTCATATTAATGTCATCTCTGATATCAGATTCGCCTACGCCATACCTTTGAATTGAGCCGGTCGATCGTTTTTAAAACTTTCTTCCTTAATCCAGAGCAATAACCCAATGCCTACACAACAACATCCTTTTGTTTTCATACAAATATAGCCATAAATCAGGAATTTAGAAAGTAATATCTACATTCTTTCGAACCTTGTCCACAACCAACACAGCAGCTCTGTTTGTTTACATGCAGGGTGTTAAGTTACATATCTCAAAAGGATTTGGGCTAAACTGTTTTTAGTTAACAATATTAACGTACGTGAGAGACTGGTTCCTAAGAAGGTCCTTTTGAGTAATATTATCTAGTATCGTCATCCTTCCGTATCGTTGAACAATGGCAGAATTCACTCATATTTTGCATGAAATTAGTGAAAATGAATAGCCATTTACGAAAAAACTGGCAGGTTTCAGGCTTGGGAACTTTTTTGGGGAACTCAGCACATCTCAAAACGTAAGTTCATGTGAAAATATTTTATTTCCCGAACATGTGCAACGGAACGAAACGTTTTCCACTTGTGGCCCACGGCCTACCAGTCCTGGGTGCAATATTTACAGAATATGTCTAGAGAAGGTACATGGGCGGATCATATTATTATACAAGCAGTCGCAAATTCTCGTCATTTAACAATTCATATCACTGAGACTGTACTAAATTTTACTGAGACTACTGTCGTACATCCTGTAAGCAATCAGGGAAATACAAGGCATATTTATGTTGGACATCTAGATGAAATTCATTATGTTTCAACTACTCGTATGAACCAGTCTGTTACTAATCCCAAAACATCTGATAGACCTACTTCTAAAAAATGTGTTTCTTCAAAAACTAGAAAAGATTACATGAGAGAATATATGAAAAAAAGGAGAATGAATAATCAATTTAGAAGTGAGGAAAATGAAAGAAAAAAGATGTATAATAAAACTTTCAAACTTTTAAATCCTGAGAAAGTTAAGGAATCATTGCAAAAGGCCAATGTGTCATACAGACAATCAAATCCTGAAAAAGTTAAGGAATCATTGCGAAAAGCTAATGTGTCATACAGACAATCCAATCCTGAAAAAGTTAAGGAATCTTTCCAAAAAGCCAATGTTGCATACAGACAATCAAATCCTGAAAAAGTTAAGGAATCATTGCGAAAAGCTAATGTGTCATACAGACAATACAATCCTGAAAAAGTTAAGGAGTCATTGCGAAAAGCTAATGTGTCATACAGACAATCAAATCCTGAGAAAGTTAAAGAATCTTTACGAAAAGCAAATGTAACATACAGACAATCAAATCCTGAGAAAGTTAAAGAATCTCAAAAAAAGAAGTTTATGAAAAGAAAATTAGCAGGAAATGTGGATGAAACAGAAGTGCTAATACAAAAAATGTTTAAAAATAGTTTTGATATAGATGAAGGTACTTTTGAGCTTGATAAGCCCAGACCTAAATTGAATATGTCAGAAGCTATTGAATTATTTCATAAGAATATTACTATTGGACCAGAATATGTTTGCACATGTTGTAACCAGTTATGGTACAAATCCTCTGTGACAAAATGCAATCTGGCCCTGTATAAATCATGTTCAAAAGAAATACTTAAGTTATGTGTTACTGGTGTTAAGAGTGTAGATGATACTGAATGGATTTGTTCTATATGCCATTCTAACTTAAAAATTGATAAGCTGCCTAGTTGTGCAAAAGCAAATAAAATGAATTTTCCAATTAAGCCTAATCCATTAAAAAATTTAACTCCACTTGAGGAAAGATTAGTATCACCAAGAATACCCTTTATGCAACTAAGAGAATTACCGAGTGGAGGTCAGTTGAGTATTCATGGCAATGTAGTTAATGTACCAGCTGATGTTAATTCAACAGTAAGTGTTCTGCCCAGACCAATAAATGAATCGCAAACTATCCCAATAAAACTTAAAAGACGTCTTAGTTACAAACATCATTATCAATTTCAGAATATAAGACCGGCTAAAGTTTTAGAAGCAGCTCAATATTTAGTAAGCACAAGTGATCTGTTTAAAATGAGGGAGTACAAGTATCAGATAGTTGGTTAACAAACTTAAATAACAATAACCCAGAGTGGTCAGAATTTATTACCGGTAACAAAACAAGTACAGATAAGTCAGATTCTTTCCATAACACTCAAGAAAAACAAAATCTAGGAGCACACTGCAACTGATGATTCAATTGACAATCATGATACTGATGATGAATGGTGTGAAGATCAAAATGAACAGCCATCAGGTGCCATGGATACTCTATTACAAGAGCCTGACATGACTGAACATGCTGATAAGATAATTAGTTTTGCACAAGGTGAAGGAAATAGACCACTTGGTATATTTATTGACAAAGACTCGGAATTTTTATCTTTCCCTTCTATATATTGTGGTAAACGTCGATCTGATAATAGTGAAAGACTTGTACCAGTTCACTATAGTACAATTTGTAAATGGGAGTTGCGAAGTAAAGATCGACGAGTTTCACAGAGTGTGCCAAATATTTTCTATAAATTAAAAAAGCTACAAATAAAGCAAATTCAAGGAAGTGCAACATTATCATTGCGTAAGTGTAAAACGAAAGGCAAAACATACACAGCAGGAGATTTAAAATCAGAAAATTCTGTAAATAAGCTAATTAATTTAGATGAGGGATTCAGAGTACTTAGAAATTTGCGAGGCTCACCTCCTTACTTTGAGAGATGTAAAAAAGACTTATTTGCAATGATCCGACAACTTGGTAAACCCACTTGGTTTTGTTCATTCTCCGCTGCAGAAACTAGATGGATACATTTGTTAAAAATTCTTGGTCGTCTTGTGAATAATAAAGAGTATACTGATAATGAAATCAAAGAAATGAGTTGGCAAAAGAAATCAGATTTAATACAAAAAGATCCAGTGACATGTGCACGAAATTTTGAACATATGGTCCAATTGTTTCTTCACAATTTTATCAAAAGCTCACTTAATCCAATAGGAGAAGTTGTTGATTTTTTTTATCGAGTTGAATTCCAACAACGTGGATCACCACATATACATGGCTTATTTTGGATAAAAGATGCTCCGGAGTATGGCAAAGATTCTCTTGATGACATTGCTAAATTTGTAGATAACTATACCTCGTGTAAAGCTAACTCTGATGACTTGGGTGATCTAGTAAATTTACAGAGACATAGGCACTCTAAAACTTGCAAAAAAAGGGTCGTAAAATATGTAGGTTTAATTTTCCTTTGCCTCCAATGCCAAGAACAATGATTTTACAACCTCTGCCTATAACTGATTTAGATGAACAAATTGCAGTTGCATTAAACAAAGATTTAGAGAGAATCCATAGTTTGTTAGATTCCCTAAAACCTGATAAGCCACTAAGTTTTACTGAATTTCTTGAAAAGTTAGAATTATCTGAAAATCAGTATTTGAAGGCTATTAGACTGTCTCTTAAACATGATACTCTACTGCTAAAACGATCCCCTTCTGAGATTAGAATAAATTGTTACAATCCAAATTTATTAAAAGCTTGGCAGGCAAATATGGACATTCAGTATATATTAGACCCCTATGCTTGTGCTGTCTATATTCTTTCGTACATCACAAAAGGTCAACGAGGAATGAGCAAGTTACTGAGGAAAGCTTGTGATGAGGCAAAAGAAGGCAATAAAAATATTGTGAACAGAATCAGACATATTGGCAATAAATTTCTCAATGCTGTTGAGATAAGTGCACAGGAAGCTGTATATTTAGTTTTGCAAATGCCTTTAAGAAGATCATCTCGTGAATTTCAATTTCTTAATACTTCTCACCCAGATGAAAGAACATTTTTACTGAAAGATATGGAAAAGATTAAAGATCTCCCAGACAATTCTGCTGACATAGAATCAGATAACCTGATTAAAAGGTATCAAAGAAGACCTAAACAGTTAGAAAATGTGTGTTTGGCAGACTTTGCTGCATGGTATAATTGCAAGCGAGATGATAATTCAAAGAAAACACAAAAATGTAAGCCAAATTCATCATCTGATGACTATCTTTTGGAAAATGATTTTAATGAGAATGTTGATGATGATCTCTCTGACAATAATGAAACAATATGCGAAGGTGATCAATATGAATTAAAAGGAGGAATGATACTTGTTAAGAGACGAAGACCAAAAATCATTCGATCAGTAAGATTTAATAAGAACAAAGACCCAGAAAATCATTATAGGGAACATAATGCTTTATACTTCATGGAGAAATGAAAACAAAGATCTCTTGCAAAATGTAGAAACATACCAAGAAAGATTTGAACTTCTTAAAGATCTTATAGATAAAAACAGAGAACAATATGAGAATCACACTGAAGTTCTTGATCAGGCCATTGAGAATGTTGAAAATGAAGAGCTTGCTAATGTCGCTCCTATAGCCTGCGTAGCTGGCGGTATTAGGGAGTTCGGGCGCGGCGGTAGGCGGGCAACGCGAAATACCGCCTGCCCAAAAACCATATGTTTTTGAGTTCTCTCGGTCCGCTGGGTGACGGAGCATTCTGATTGGTCAGAATATTGATTTTTGATTTCAGGAGTTATCATATTACAGTCACAGACAATGAGCGGACAAATATTATAAGCGAATGTATTGAGAAACAGAGAAAGTATTGAACACAGGTATTGAATTCTTTAAGCGCTATCGGTCGTCACGTCGTTTTGAAGAGTGAACAACGAATTGCAATTGGATATCTATTGCTTGGTAGAGAATATTGCAATTTTGCCAACTGGATTTGGTAAAAGTATGATATTTAGTATTTACTGTGTATGCTTTGGCGAAGCATGAGATCATGACAATGTCTGGAATTATTAATAACAATCGAAATATAGTCAGGTTAGATATACTGCCCAAACAGAGAACGTAGGAGTCTAACGTTTCGAGCGAAGGCCCTTGGTTTTCTCTCTGACGAAGGGCTTTCGCTCGAAACGTTAGACTCCTACGTTCTCTGTTTCGGCAGTATATCTAACCTTACTACATTTCGATTGTTGTTTAACACTGGACTGAAAGCCAGCCGCCGATCTCATCTCAGGAGTTAGAACGAGATGAGACCGGCGGCTGACTTTCAGTCTAGTTTATTAATAACACTGTCTACGCAGCACACTTTTTATTTCACTGTTTGGCATTATTAATGATGGCTGTTCTGTACTCGTCGTCTCTCCCTTGAAGAGTATATATAAACGATCAAATCTCTTCTCTTGAATCGCTTAACTCAACTACACAGCAATTTAACTATCCGATAAACCATTTGCAGATATTTAATAAATTAAAATCGAGGCGTTGATCGCAACGACAACCATGCTTCATGCATCACTATTATTAGTTCACGTTCTGATTGGTTCTCTTGAACAAACATATTCGGTGGGCGGAACTCAAAAACATATGGTTTTGGGCAGGCGGTATTTCGCGTTGCCCGCCTACCGCCCGCGCCCGAACTCCCTAATACCGCCAGCTACGCAGGCTATCGCTCCTGATGCACAACACAGAGATGAACAAGATGCGCAAATAGGCTCAAAAGCTAGTGAATTATTTGGATGTTTTGATCCTGGTAAAGATAAGCAACATATTGAATATGACTTCATGGATGATATTGGTATTTATCCTATAACAAATGATAATGAAGAACTTCTTATGAAACGATTGAAGGATGAAGATTTTAGAAAACTTGTCCAATCACTAAATATTGAGCAAAAAGAGTTCTTTTACCATGTACTCCATTCTATTAAAACTAGTCATCAACCATTAAGACTTTTTTTAAGTGGTGGTGCTGGTGTTGGCAAAAGTACAGTAACAAATGCTCTGTATGAAGCTCTTATTAGATATTTAAACACTCAGCCTGGGAGCAATCCAGATGATATCAGTGTTATGAAAGTAGCACCTACAGGAAAAGCTGCATTTAATATAAGAGGAAACACACTTCATTCTGCTTTTAAAATTCCTGCTAACAGAGGATTTAATTACTGCACGCTTGATAGAGACAGATTAAATACTATAAGATCTCAACTAGGTAAACTTCAAGTCATATTCATTGATGAGGTTTCAATGGTTGGTAGTGGAATATTTAATTTTCTTAACTTGAGATTACAACAAATAATGGGTACAAAAGAACCATTTGGTGGACTTAGCATTATAACTGTTGGTGACTTGTTTCAATTAAAACCAGTCTTTGATCACTGGATATTTGAGAACTCAAAAGAAGGATATAATTCATTAGCAACAAACATTTGGCAGCAATATTTTGAGATGTTTGAGTTATCACAGATTATGAGACAAAAAGATAAAGAATTTGCAGAAATTTTAAATCGCATTAGGGAAGGAAACCACACTCAATATGACATTGAAATTATGAAAGAGAGAATTTTGAAATTAAGCCCTGCACATCCTGATTATCCTATGACTGTCACTCACTTGTTTAGTACTAACATGGCTGTAGACCAACACAATCAAGAAATTATTAATAAATCTCTAAATGAAAAAGCTAAGGTAAAAGCAATAGATATCATACTTGGAGATTTATCTGATGAATTAAAAGAAAGAATGAAGAAACAAATTCCAAATGATCCCACAAAAACCATGGGTTTGTTTACAGTCTGTGCCATACTTCAAAGGGCAAAATATGATCTTACAACAGATGTATCTGTTGTTGATGGAATGACTAATGGAGCAGAGTGTATAATTAAAAAAATTGATTGTAGAGTTCCAGGCTCATTAAGACCAAGTATTATTTGGGTTTCATTCCAAGAAAATAATATTGGAAACGAATATTGTAGACAATACTCCCACCTTTATAATAACACTGTTGAGAAAAATTGGGTTCCAATCTTGGAAATCACACGACAGTTTAAAAAACATCAAATACAAGTTCTTCGTAGACAGTTTCCTTTAAGACCAGCTGCAGCTAAAACTATTCATCGTTGTCAAGGTGATACTATCAATGAAGCAGTTGTTGATCTCCCATCTAGTAAACGAGAACACATGCATTATGTTGCTCTAAGTAGACTGAGAAGCATATCTGGATTACATATCCTTAATTTGAATGAAAATAAAATAGCTGTTAGTAAGAAAGTACAAGAGGAAATGTTAAGATTAAGAACAAGTGCATCACTAAATAGTCACATTCCTTTTCTCTACAAATTATCTAATTTGTAATGAATTGTATGAGATATAATAAATTGTATGAGATAAGCACTTTTAAAATATTATTCCACAATGTATAAGATCCTTACACTTGCATATTGCTGATGTTGCAAGTGATTACAATGTACAAGCAGCTAGTGTAAATATTTTTGTAGAAACCAGTTTGTGCAGCAATGACAACAATGAATTATATAATCTTCCTGGTTCTCAGCTTTTCAGAAATGATTTTCTGCCACAAAGTACTACAAGAACACCATATGGAACTGCTGTTTATTTAAAAAATAATACAGTGTGTGTCTGAACCCTTGAGGTGTAACCATAATGATGTTGAAATAACAGTTATAAAAGTTGATCAGCCAGTTTACAATTTACACATTGTTGGAATTTATCGCTCAAAATCGAAAGTAAAGATTTCTAAATTAATTGATGCATTAAAATTTCTTCATGAGAATATTTTAAAACATTGTGATACCCCTGTTATTATGCTTGGTTATTTTAATATAAATTTAATGGAAAATTCCTCTGAGAAAAAAGCTCTTTCTAAATATCTTAGTGAACAAGAACATTATGCACAGCTTGTTAATGAAGTAACAACTGACTATAAAACTCAAATTGATCATATTTACACAAATATTCCTCATAGAATTTGCTGTAGTGGTGCTCTTGAATCTTACTTTAGTGATCATAAACCTATCTTTGCATCTGTGGCATGATTCATTTACTTAAAATACTGTATGATAAATTAACAAAAAAATTTACATAAAAGAGCAATTAAATACCATAGAGTGAACAGTACATGTATACTAAACAGTATTTAAGAATTCCTAAAATTTATTTGTCAATCTTTTTCTCCAAATACAAACAAATCACCTCAACCACTTCCCCAGCCAAGTGGCAGTGGTAAAGAAACAACTATTGGATAGGGGACTGGAGGCTGAACTATAGCTGCCTCCTCTTTCCACTGGCAGGAACAACGTGTGTTATAGGTAAGTCTTCTTTTAGTTATTTACCATTCCCATTCACTTAGTGTCACATAATCTGATTAAAAATAATTTACTGATTAACTGACTAATTTTATCAATTTACATTCCAGCTAAAAAGAGGGAAAATGGTTCACGATTGGTAATCAACCTACTATAATTAAAAAGAGTGAAAATCAAGTGTACATCCTAAGCAAGTTTTATTCAGTTGGACGTCAACTAAAAATACTGTACTTGTCAAATGGCGATGACTCTGCCTATGGATGAATGTCTCTCATGTTACCATGCGACAAACTAATACGCCTTAAAGCAGTTATAAAAGACCCTTTATTTACAAGTAATATTTGGCATTTCACTTGATTAAACTCGATGTTCTATGGAAGTTCGTCGCAACTAAAGTCATGTCGAAACCAGTATACTGTACTTGTCAAATGGTGATGGCTCTGCCTATCGATGAATGTCTCTCATATTACAATAAATGCTCTGTGCAAACAGTCTGCATATAGATGCCCATTGCAGATCATAAACCTTCAAAGGATAAAAAACAGTGTACCATTCATGTACTGTACAGCAATGACAAAGATGACCAATCAACCTGAAAGATTGTGGATTGTGCGCATATAAACTTTAAGATTAAATCCTGCGATTCATTCCATTTAAAAACTACCGACTATATACAGATGAAGGATTAGTCAACACTATCATGTAAAATGGCTAAAAAATTGAACTATGACACATTTTATTCCTTACTGACTACTCAGGAAAGGAAAATAACATTCCACATGTTCTAACAGAACGAGAAAAATTTTAGCTCTACTAATTAATGCTGGATTAACTGTTTATCAATAATGTAAAATAGAACTAATACAGCAGTTAAATTGAAACATGTAACTATCAGAAAGATTTTTCATGTTGTTTCCTCAAGACTTTTCATTGAATTGTTCAATATATTACATGTACATGTATCGTCAAATTTAAAGCAAAATAAATCATTGGAAATGTAAAAAGCTCAAGTGTTTTTTTATGTTGAAATACAGTACTGTTAATTGCTCTACGAAACTTTGCACTATCCTTGGGTTCTAGTTAAGATTTAGACTCGCCTGAGAGCATGCGCTTACCATGGCAATCACAAAAGTTCAACAGAGAAGTGTATTTTATTGGATACTATAAGCATACAAACCTTAAGCACGTTCTATTGTTTATTTCCAGAGATATTCCTTATTTTACGATTTTCATTTCGCTCGTTTGGAGTAAATGACGTCATCAGCCATATAATTTGCATATTTCCAAAACGTGAATATCTCTTGAACGAGATGAGATATTGACAAACCACAAACGCCGTTCATCCTCATTTTAAATGTACTTTATGATAACATCAAAAAAGACTGACAATTTTTTCATCGTAGTGCCATTTCAAACCTATATGGTACTAAAAGCTATAGTCCTAAAGTATGGTAGCAGGGGGGCCACCAGGAGTTCCCTGACACGGGGGCTAATGTCCTCGACAGGGGGGTTCAGGCGCATTCTCCCCCAGGAAATTTTCAAAATTTGAACGTCTAGAACAGCTTTTCCCATCTTTTCAGCGTGAAATTATTGCAATAACCGACAAGCTACAGCGATGATTTTCAAGGTATCAATAAAGAAAAAATCTGTTGAACACCTTGTGTGGTCATTAACCAGTTTGCCATTTTCCTTCAATATTGCAGACAGAAAATGGAATTTTGCGTGTTGTAATTTCTCCAAACCATGAACCTCCGACCTTTCAACCTCCGAGCCTTCAACCTCCGACCCTTCAACCTCCGAACCATGAACCTCCGAACCTTCAACCTCCGAACCTTCAACCCCCGAACCATGAACCTCCGATCCTTGAACCTCCGAACCTTCAATCTCCGAACCTTGAACCTCCGACCCTTCAACCTCCGACCCTTCAACCTCCGAACCTTCAACCTCCGACCCTTCAACCTCCGAATCTTCAACCTCCAACCCTTCAACCTCCGAACCCTGAACCTCCGAACCTTGAACCTCCGACCCTTCAACCTCCGAACCTTCAACCTCCGAACCTTGAACCTCCAACCCTTCAACCTCCGAACCTTGAACCTCCGAACCTTGAACCTCCGAACCGTCAACCTCCGAACCTTCAACCTCGACCCTACAACCTCCGACCCTTCAACCTCCGAACCTTCAACCTCGACCCTTCAACCTCCGACTCTTCAACCTCCGAACCTTCAGCCTCCGAACCTTCAACCTCCGACCCTTCAACCTCCGAACCTTCAGCCTCCGAACCTTCAACCTCCGACCTTTCAACCTCCGAACCTTGAGCCTCCGAACTTCTTGCGGTCTTTTTTGCTGTGTAACTCTGAAATACGAGGTAATGTTCATTCTCCTTTTATTTCATTTCTTAATCCATCCCTCAACATGTTTTTAGTCACTAAAATCTCATTGGCTGCCATTAATTGTTCCTAAACGCTCATTGGCTGCCATCGATTGTTCCTAAAATCTCATTGGCTGCCTTTTCCAGAGTTTTCAATATCTTCGAACATTCCAGCGATTTTTTCCACAGTTTCTGAGACTAAAGTATACGCCTAAAAAAAACAAGAACGTCGGAGGTTTAAAATGGCTTACAAACACCAGAGCCACTAAATGCGACTAAATGAAGTATTCCCTCCGCGTGCCATTCATATCTTTGACAGCGGGCGCATCGGGAAAAAGCGCGGGAAAAGCCGGTTTAAACGGGTGGTTCAAGCGAAGTAAATAATGAGAATTTTTTGTCTTCCTCTTTTGTTTGACTCAAAATAAGATTTTTAAGGAAAGTTTTTATAGTTTCAAACTGTTCTCGGCCACAAGTTGTTGAAAATAAGCGTCCTTACGTATTTGGGAACATTTTTGTGAACCAATAATTGTATTTCTAATGGAATATCGAATGTTTTTGGCTTCGCCAACTTGAACTTGGTTGAAAGAAGGTCGAAATCTTGCGATTTCTTGAAGAAGAAACGCGACAACGAAGTGGGGGAAAAGGCGTCGTTTTAACTGTCTACCACCGAATTGTTCAGTTCTTGAGATGAATGGAGATATATTACGTTGGAAAAGGTATATAAATGTGCTGTAAAAGCGAAGGAGGAAAGGTGAAGTGTGACAAATTTAGAAAGAGTGAAACGTTTCAAAGTATGTCCGTACAGGCAAAATTATTAGTCGAACCACAGGTAGAGAGAAGCTTTTTAGTTGTGTTTATTTGAAAATAAAGTCACAGTGGCGAGCCGTACCGCTAGCGGGGTGAGGTAATTGGGGGGAGGGGGCACTGACCGTACGTCCTATATAGGGGTGTCCGGGGGCCATACCCACCAGAAAATTTTTGAAATATAGCGTCTCTAAAATAGGATTTCGTGACTTCTGAAAGTAATTTCCAGAAAGTTTGAATTGATTTAAATTGTCAAGATTGAGGGTATTCGGGGATGGCATATTCGGGGGTTGGGGTACTTGGAGGGTGGGATATTTGGAGGGTGGGATATTTGAAGGGTGGGATATTCGGGGGGTGGCGTATTCGGGGATTTGGGGTGTTCGGAGGGTGGGATATTCGGAGGGTGGGATATTCAGGGGGTGGGGTATTCGGGGGTGGCATATTTCGGGGGTGGCATATTTTGGGGATGGGGTATTCGGTTTGGGGTTGGCTGTGTCCCCACCCCTTGCTACACCCCTGTCCTACAAGTAAACAGAAGGAAGATTCCTGGCTTGTTTTTGGTCGTGCTACAAGTGAAAGTTTCTGAGGTTGGTGGACGTCTATCTTACCTGAACAAAGTATTTTTCTCTGTATTGGTCTTCTACGACTGTATTTGCAGACTGTTCTGGAGAAATTTCTGAAGTAACAGGGATCTGAAATAAGGAAAAGATATTACAGTCAAAGGGATGTTCTTTACCGCACGACCTCGAGCGCAATATTGACAGCAACATTGCAATGTTGACTTGCAAACGGTACACGACGACTCCTTGGCAAGTTGCTAAAAATTCGCATTTTAAATATCGAACTTCACATAATATGAAGTTCTATTAAAAGTCAGAACAACTAACTCTAAGTAAACTCGTTCGTTCGTTCGTTCGTTCGTTCGTTCGTTCGTTCGTTCGTTCGTTCGTTCGTTCGTTCGTCCGTCCGTCCGTCCGTCCGTCCGTCCGTCCGTCCGTCCGTCCGTCCGTCCGTCCGTCCGTCCGTTCGTTCGCTCGTTCGTTCGTTCGTTCGTTCGTTCGTTCGTTCGTTCGTTCGTTCGTTCAAGTTGGTCCAAGTTGGTCTAACTTACATTGGCCTCATCTTGAATCTCTCCAACATTTAGTTTTGCTTGGTTTTGTGAACTTCCTAGAATTTGAATAAAAACATCACAAACTCAACATTTTATCATTCAATCATCAATGGAGACCAGGCTTTACAAAAATTCCGCACATAAAATATTTTTCCTGGTCCGGTTCGACTCACCTCTTGAAGATTTTTTCTCGGTGGGCGTTTTCAGTTTATGAGAAGAGATAGGTCTTTCCTGTGAAAGAAAGTTGAACAAAACTAAAACTCACGAAGAACAAACCCAATATAATTGCTTATAAATATATACAGTCATTTGCAACTCCCTTTTCAGCAGGGGTGTAGGAAGCTTGATAAACTGGGGGGCGTCTCCCATGAGGCGCCACCATGGTTGGCGCCGAGCGTGAAAATTTTGAAAACTTGGAGTCCCTAGATCATCGGAAATGGCATTTTCAGAGTCTTCTCCACCTCTTTCGTTAGGCCCTTTCATTAATTCTTAATATATATATACAATTAAATATATATTAATTTTATACAATTATATATTAATTAATATATATGCGATTTCAAGTACTTCTAGTTTCAAATTCAAATATTTCGCTGCAAATTTTTTTAAATTCAATTTTTTTTTTGGGGGGTGGGGGCAAAAGCAATCCCCCCCTTATAAAATATAGGGGCACGGCCCCCCTGCTTCCTACGCGCATGCTATTCACGCAAATCTTCGGCAGTTCGTTCCGAAGTTCGCAAGTTCGTTGGGAAGTTCCGCAAAGTTCGTTTTGAACTACGCATTTGATTGGCTGCTAGGAACCAAGCAACCAATCAAATGCATAGTTCAAAACGAATGCGAACTTCGGAACGAGCTTCCGACAATTTGGGTGAAAAGTGAGTTACAAGTGAGTGTAATTACTGTATGTCGGTATCTGGTACAATGTTGACCCACAACAGAGTGGGTATCAACCCGAAAATATAATTATGGAAAATTATAGAAATTAACTCCCAAAACATATAAATGTGTAAGTTATAAAGAAAAACTGAAAATTATTTTTTTTTAAATTATTTTAATTGTCAGTTTTTATGAAAGGTATTTTACAGAGTGTCCTTACATTGTTGTAGAATATTTTCAAATTATTATTATCAATTATTATTTATTATTAGAATTAATGTTATTAATATTAATTACATGTGTTATTATTAAATTATTATTATTATACATATAATTAATATTATTATTCATATTACATGTATTATTATTTGTTAAATATTATAATAATTATTTTTTTGTTATAATTATAATTATTTTATTATTATTATTATTATTACAGTATTATTATTATTATTATTATTTTTATTATTATTATTATTATTATTATTATTATTATTATTA
>OZ036015.1:6925265-6937765 GCA_964035015.1 Corallium rubrum
TGATACAGCACTGACCGTGTCAGGATGACACAGCTTGACAGAATCTGTTCTGAACAGTCTGTTGTAGCTGCAGGTATGATACAGATATGATATCATAGGTGTATCATAGCTGATACTGCAACAGGCTGTATCAGGGATCGCTACATTTTTCTGAACAGATCTGACATCATTCTCCATCAGATCTGACACAGAGTGTGCGTTTTTGCGTACTCTTGGGACTGAAAATTATTCATTTTCTTTGCTGTGTGAGGAAAATTCTATTGTATTAAGGACGTTGTCCTTGACGTTCGCCTTGTATTTGCTTAAGCTTGCTATTATAGAACGTACGGTGGACGTCAAGCTTACCATGTGCTGTACATTTCTTGTTTTATAGGGTAAGAAGGAGCAAAGGCCAAGTTCTTCACATGATGATTGAGTCTACTTAAATATCCATCCCTTTGATCATCGTCTTCAAAACTACTCCTCGTTATCAGCTAGAAAGAAGACAATGGAATAGAAATGGTGACGAAATAAAGTAAGATATCGTTGATATATAGGCAGTGTTTTAAAAAGAGCAAAGTGAAAAGATGGTAACCTGCTGAGAATAGTTTTAATAACGAAACACTGACGTTTCAAACAGAGCCTTTTCATCTTGCTCTAAGTTATGTTAGGTAAACCTTAATAAAAGAGTCGTTTACATGTGCAAGCTTAGTGTAATGTAAACTGAGATGTCGTTTACACGGTGCCGGACGAATTCGAGACTGGTCTCAAATTAGTACGGCTCCGCCTGTTTACACGGCGAAATAGGACGAATTCGAGACCGGTTTCGAATTAGTACGGTTCCGCCTGTTTACACTGCGAAATAGGCCGAATTCGAGATCGGTCTCGAATTGGTACGGTTTCGCCTGTTTACACGACGAAATAGACGTACGAATAGACCTTTTCGATAATTACGTCACGCTTCATGAAAACGAGGCTCCCAGGCCAAAGTTTCACAATTTTGATTATCATAGTAATCCCGTCATATCTGTATATGGAAGATGGCTAATAACGTCCAAACTATATATGGTAGAAATACATCGTGTACGTATGTTGTTAGGCATTTCATAAGCTTTCATTTGATGTATATTTTAAGTTTCTGTGCTCTGTGTAACTTTTTAAAATGTCCAAAATGTTCGCACCATTGCTCGTCAAGTAATAAATATGATATGGATTTCTCACAACTGTTGTAGAATTTCGAATACCGTTTTTAAAATATTTAACACACAACTTTGAAAAGTATATCAAACAGAAGATACTGTAAAATGCTATTTGTGGTAGAATTTTCAAGTTTCTAGCTTAAGGGGAAGTATTTTAAAAATGAGAAAAATTAATATTATCTTGGTCTGATGGATGAATTGTTAAGTTTGTTTTGTTTACGACTCAGACCAAGATAATAGTACGTTTTCCCATCAGTTTTAAAATACTTTCTCTTAAACTAGAAACTTGAAAGTTGCACCACAAATAGCATTTTACAATATCTTCTGTTTGATATATGTTTCAAGGTTGTGTGTTATGTATTTTAAAAACAATATCCGAAATTCTACAACAGTTGTGGGACTCCATTATTATTACTTGACGAGCAATGGTGCGAACATTTTGGACATTTTAAAAAGTTACACAGAACACAGAAACTTAAAATATACATCAAATGAAATCTTACGAAATGCCCAACAACATACGTACGCGATGTGTTTCTACCATATATAGTTTGGACGTTATTAGCCATCTTCTTCCATAAACAGATATGACGGGATTACTATGATAATCAAAATTGTGAAACTTTGGCCTGGGAGCCTCGTTTTCATGCAGCGTGACGTAATTATCGAAAAGGTCTATTCGAGACCGGTCTCGAATTAGTACGGTACCGCCTGTTTACACGGCGACATATGACGTACGAATTCGAGACCGGTCTCGAATTCGTCCCATACCGTGTAAACGTAGCCGAGAGACGTTTGTTAGACGTTGGTCAAGCTTAAATACTCAGTCCCAGACATGGAGAAGGTGCGAAAACGCTTTATCCGATCCAAATCAATATTTTTGGATCAAATATATCAGCAGAGGAAGAAATGGTCAAATTCAGACAAAATGAATAGGGTCCTCTCTTTACATTTTGACCGATTTTTCAACTTTTAAAACAAGGCTAAACTATGGTAAGTCTCTCTCGTTGCTGCATGTAAAAAGCCTTTACCCTATCCAAAACATTATTTTTTGACCAAATATGGAAAGTTGTAGAAATAGCCAAAATGAATAGGGTACCCCCTTTACATTTTGACCGATTGTTCAACTTTTAAAACAAGGCCAAACTATGGCCATTTAGCACGAATAAGCCTTTCTCGTGGCTACAAAAGGTGCAAAAAACATTTAAACTCGCACGTGTGCCATATGTACCTATATGTGCCTATGCTAGTAGCTTTTCATGCTGTGTTTACCTGTCTCAATGACAAAAGACTGAAATCCCAGTCGCCATCGGGGTCGATATCGCGGTAAAGTTGTTTTAGCTCTTGAATAACCTCTTCGTTGTAGTACATCTAAATCAAATAACGTACTCTTCTTATAATAAATAAAACTATAGAGTGTTATGTAGGCAGTGTTTTAAGCCACGGTCAAACGAGGATGAGAGTTGATGAGAGTCGATGAGAGTTGCAACTCTCGGTGGCGTTTGACCACCAACTCTCATCGACTCTCATGCATTCTTATCAACTCTCATCAACTTTGAGCTGGTTTAAATTTTAATGAGAGTTGATGAGAGTTTTTGCTCGTTTGACCGGTCATGATAGTTGGCATATGAGAGTTGATGAGAGTTTAGCGGTTAGCGGTTTGCACTTTGTAAAAACAGGCTCAACAAAAATCTGTCTATTTATTTGTCCAGTACGAGATTGTAAAAATACGAACTTTGTTTACCTCGAAATTCGTTCCTAGTCTCCCTGCTACGCGCGGTAAATCCTACAACTCTCGTCAATTCTCATGGTCAGCTCTCACCAACTCTCATCAATTCTCATCCTCGTTTGACCGGGGCATGAGAGTTGAGAAAACTCTCAGACAAACTTTCGCTTGCCAACTCTCATCAATTCTCATCCTCGTTTGACCGGGGCATGAGAGTTGAGAAAACTCTCAGACAAACTCTCGCTTGACAACTCTCATCAACTCTCATCCTCGTTTGACTGGGGCTTTAGACAGGGTCAATGCAAAAAGAGGTAAAATTCTTAATGACGTCATGGATATCTTCACAGTGAGGGTATGGAGAATACGACACTGCATATTTTCTAATAAAACACTCGCATCTATATAATAAAGAGTGTTGTCTAGGCAGTGTTTTAGATAAAGCAAAGTGACGTTTGGAACGGATCCCTTCATCAAAGTAAAATATGCGAAGGACTCTGCTCGAAACTTCAGTATTTCGTTATCAAAACTATTCTCAGCAGTTTACCATCTTTTCACTTTGCTCTATCTAAAACACTGCCTACACAACACTCTAGTTTTTTACTCTGATGAAGAGCTCTGCTTGAAACGTCAGTATTTCGTTATTAAAACTATTCTCAGCAGTTTACCATCTTTTCACTTTGCTCTATCTAAAACACTGCCTACACAACACTCTAGTTTTTTACTCTGATGAAGAGCTCTGCTTGAAACGTCAGTATTTCGTTATCAAAACTAATCTCACCAGTTTACCATCTTTTCACTTTGCTCTATCTAAAACACTGCCTACACAACACTCTAGTTTTTTACTCTGATGAAGAGCTCCGCTTCAAATGTCAGTATTTCGTTATCAAAACTATTCTCAGCAGTTTACCATCTTTTCACTTTGCTCTATCTAAAACACTGCCTACACAACACTCTAGTTTTTACTCTGATGAAGGACTCTGCTTGAAACGTCAGTATTTCGTTATTAAAACTATTCTCAGCAGTTTACCATCTTTTCACTTTGCTAAACTAGCTAGTTTGACGAACACAAAGGTTTCACTCGTCTCTCCAAAGTTTCGCCGTCCTTGTTCTAAAAAAATTTACACAAGCTAAACTAACCTCTGGATTCCTTCGGACAAAAGATTCTTCATCCTGCGGAACGAATTTACAAAAGTCAATTATAAACCTGGGTTGTTCCGTCATGCCAACCCTGCATGATATCGTGTCAACTGCAATGTCTTTGCTAGAGGCGTGGCTTAGAAGCGTAATTTCCACCCAAAGCCTGGGGAAGTGTTGGTGGCACTATGGTAAGCGCAGCCATGCGGTGCTCTCATTTCTTTCAATACGAATATTGGACCAATAAGGAATGGCCTTTACTGGACCTTATGGTTATGGTCATGATTAGGTTTATGGTCATACTCACGGTCAATGGTCATGGTTATGGTGATGGTCAATGGTCATGGTTATGTTGATGGTCAATGGTCATGGTTATGGTTATGGTCATGGTCAATAGTCATGGTCAATGGTCATGGTCAATGGTCATGGTCAGTGGTCAGTGGTCAGTGGTCAGTGGTCAGTGGTCAATGGTCAATGGTCATGGTCAATGGTCATGGTCAATGGTCAATGGTCATGGTTATGGTCATGGTCAATAGTCATGGTCAATGGTCATGGTCAATGGTCATGGTCAGTGGTCAGTGGTCATGGTCAGTGGTCAGTGGTCAGTGGTCAGTGGTCATGGTCAATGGTCATGGTTATGGTGATGGTCAATGGTCATGGTTATGGTGATGGTCAATGGTCATGGTTATGGTGATGGTCAATGGTCATGGTTATGGTCATGGTCAATAGTCATGGTCAATGGTCATGGTCAATGGTCATGGTCAATGGTCATGGTCAGTGGTCAGTGGTCAGTGGTCAATGGTCAATGGTCATGGTCATGGTCATGGTCATGGTCATGGTCAGTGGTCATGGTCAATGGTCATGGTCAATGGTCATGGTCAATGGTCATGGTCAATGGTCAATGGTCAATGGTCAATGGTCAATGGTCAATGGTCAATGGTCAATGGTCATGGTCGTGGTCAATGGTCAATGGTCAATGGTCATGGTCATGGTCAATGGTCAATGGTCAATGGTCATGGTCGTGGTCATGATTATGGTCATTAGTTTATCTAGCCAAGCTTACCGTGAGATAAGCATCAACTGGACTAGAAGGTCTCTCTGGTGATCGAATACCATCCAATATTTCTTGCACAATACTTCGCACAATTTGTTTGGCTTGTCGCTCACCAAGCTCTCTCTCCAACACTTCACGTTTCTCAACATTGAGATCATCCTGTAGTGCCAGTCCTCGTAGGACCACACGGATAGCAGCTCCACCGTTTAGCACAGGTTGTGTGTCTAGTTGCCATTCTTCGCTGAACATACCAGCATTGCTTGACTTGAAAATGAAGGGAAACTTGAGAGTATCTCCAGGAAGGATAACTCCTAATGTAACAAAGAAACACCATTGTTATATACCAAAGACTTTCGTTTGCCAATAATGAAATCCTATTGATCAAATCATGGTCACGTGTTGTTCAACAAAGTCAATGTTTCTTCCTGCCGAGGGAAACATTGCACTGTTTCCCTCTGACGTCAACAATGAAGAGGGCAACAGTGCAATGTTTCCCTCTGACGTCGCTTTAATCATGCGTTGTTCACGTGAATACACGATTATTGCATCAGATCAAGATCTTTGGACTCTTCGGGCATTTTGAAAACAAGAGCTTGTTTCGAGCTTGTTTGGTACGAAATAGTCCATTTTCCGAAAGAAAGAATTTCTATACATATCTTCAAAGAAGGTCTGAAAAACACTTGGAGTAATTGAAAGCTGTTCTTAGTGTTGAGTCTGGTGTATTTGTTTAGTTGAATGACTTGAATTGAAATTACGAAGACAAAGTCAAAGTGTTTTGGTAAGTCTTTTTACCTTTTGCAAGTTTCGAGTCAACTTGGTATTTTGTATTTTAAAAGTCTTTGGTATATAACAAAACGCTTGTTGACTTTTGCCTCGAGAAACATCGAGTTTTACGGTCCCTCAGGCTTCAATGTCACCCTCGGGCTAAAGCCCTCGGGTGACATTGAAGCCTTCGGGTAAGTAAAACCCGATGTTTCCCTCGGCGCCAGTCAACAAGTGTATATTGTTGACTTCTCAAATCATTACTAATTCTTGAGGATAAAGGACAGGCCCAATTTCAAAAGAAATAAGGGCCTGGTAACCACTAATTACAATCTCGCGTCATTCAGGGCTAAATCGACTTGTACGTCTGCGCATGCCTGACGCCTGCCCAAGTTTCAACCAATAAGAAAGCAGAAATCTTTAGTGGTTACTGGCCCATATTCTTTGATTGGCTAATCATCCTTACTTGCAGCCAGTGGTTGAATTGCGAAGGACGCAGATCAACGTGGCCGTGTCGAGGCATATCAAAAACGAATGAATGGAATAATAATTCATGAATGGAATGTAGCGTGGCGGGTGAATGAACTCAACGAATTATGTTGAAGAGTTGAAGAAGATGTTTTTTGTACTAACCACTGTTCTTATCAAAGTAGAATCTTTGCTGCCATCCAGCCAACGTTGTTCCCAGTTCATTTACACGAGGAACACTCTATAACAAAAAGAAACAAGATGTATTTATACTGGATAACTCTATCAGTCATATCTGAACTGTTCTCTCTAGAGTTCCAGTAAGAACCTTCCCTCATTGATCCAGTGTTACTTACAGAGAGGTGCTAATGGAGGCGCTAAGCGCGCTAACCACTCTGTTACCTGAGCTAACCACTCTGCTATGTGCTCTCTTTACAAAGCTACGTGCGCTAACCACTCTGCTACGCGGGCTAACCACTCTGCTACGTGCTCTCATTACTCTACTGCGTGCGCTAACCACTCTGCTACGTGTGCTAACCACTCTGCTACGTGCTCTCATTACTCTGCTACGTGCTCTCATTACTCTGCTGCGTGCGCTAACCACTCTGCTACGTGCTCTCATTACTCTGCTACGTGCACTAACCACTCTGTTACGTGCTCTCATTACTCTGCTACGTGCGCTAACCACTCTGCTAAGGGCGCTAACCACTTTGATACGTGCGCTAACCACTGTGCATGCACCAATACCCCCAGTAGAAACTCACCTTCCATGAATAATAGATTGCTGCGGTGCCATCGTTAAACACATCCAAAGTAGATACCACTCTGTCTTTGACTTTGGCCTCCAGTAGTACACGGCACGATACTCCAACCTCACCCAGTCTGTTGTGAGTTGAACCATTCCACACTGCCGACCGACCGGCTATCGTTAGAGAGGGACCAAATATCGGCCGGGGAAAAACATCCGGGTGCTTTGACAACGGGTCACTAGGAAACAAATGATTTAAGAAAAATGCGTTGAATATTAGTTCACAGAGATAAACAAATATGTCAGCACCATCATCATCATCATCGCCACCATCACCACTATCACCATCACCACTACCACCATCATTACCACTGCCACAACCATCATCACCACCACCATCATCACCATCACCACCACCATTATCACCAGCACCATTATCACCACCACCACCACCATCTTCATCACCATCATCGCCATCACCATCATCACCATCACCACTACCCATCATCACTATCACCACCACCACCATCACCATCACCATCATCATCATCACCATCATCACCACCATCATCATCACCATCACCACCATTATTACCACCACCATTATCACCACCACCATCATCACCATCACCACCATCATCACCATCACCATCACCATCATCACCATCACCATCACCATCACCATCACCATCACCATCACCATCACCACCACCATCATCACGATCACCACCATCATCATCACCATCACCATCATCACCACCACCACCACCACCAACATGACCATCACCATCATCACCATCACCACCATCATCACATCATCATCACCACCACCATCATCATCACCACCACCATTACCACCACCATCATCACCACCAGCAGCACAACCATCATCATCATCATCATAACCATTATCATCACCATCGTAACCATAATCACCACCATCACCACCACCACCACCACCAACACAAACACCATCACCACCATCACCTCTACCATCATCACCATCACCATCACCATCACCATCACCATCATCACCATCACCATCATCATCACCACCATCATCACCATCACCATCATCATCACCATCACCATCATCATCACCATCATCACCATCACCATCACCATCATCATCACCATCACCATCACCATCATCAGCACCACCATCATCACCACCATCACCATCACCATCATCACCACCATCATCACCATAACCATCATCACCATCACCATCATCATCACCATCACCATCACCACCACCATCATAACCATCATCACCATCACCACCATCATCAAGATCACCACCATCATCATCACCACCACCATCATCATCACCATCATCACCATCACGACCATCATCATCACCACCACCATTACCACCACCATCATTATCACCATAACCACCACTACCACAATCATCACCACCGTAGCACAACCAACATCATCACCATAACCATTATCATTATCACCATTGTAACCATAATCACCACCACCATAATCACCACCACCATCACCACCACCATCATCAGCACCACCATAATCACCACCACCATCATCACCATCATCACCACCATCATCGCCACCACCATCATCAACACCACCACTGCCACAACCATCACCACCACCACTGCTATTACCACCACCATCATCACCAACACACATTAATCGCAGCCTAAAGTAAAATGACTCACGTGTGTTCTTGTATTGTATCGTCCAACGGTGACGTTAAGGAGTTCAGTCTGGTTCCGATAATGTCCACTGATGACGTAGTTATTTGGCTGTCCAACGGCTCTCCAATCACTTCTAAATTATCTAAATACTACGAAAAAGAAAGAATAAGTTGAACTACGTAGATTATCCTCCACGCAAAACCCCTTACGTATGTGGCACGTGGCCATGTTGCACGTGGGTTCAAAATGTTAGTGCTCAGTAACTTTAGTGTTATTTTATTCCACTTCACTTCACTTCACTTCACTTCACTTCGCTTCACTTCACTTCACTTCACTTCACTTCACTTCACTTCACTTCACTTCACTTCACTTCACTTCACTTCACTTCACTTCACTTCACTTCACTTCACTTCACTTCACTTCACTTCACTTCAATCTACTTCACTTTACCCCATTTCATGTCACTTCCTCCACCTCACTCCACTTTACCTCACTTCACTCCACTTTATTGCGCTTTACTGCACTGCACTGCACTGCACAGCACTTCACTTCACTTCACTTCACTTCACTTCACTTCACTTCACTTCACTTCACTTCACTGCACAGCACTTCACTTCACTCCACTCCACTCCACTCCACTCCACTCCACTCCACTCCACTCCACTCCACTCCACTCCACTCCACTCCACTCCACTCCACTTAACCCCACTCCACTTCACTTCACTTCACTTCACTTCACTTCACCTCACCTCACCTCACCTCACCTCACCTCACCTCACCTCACCTCACCTCACCTCACCTCACCTCACCTCACCTCACTTCACTTCACTTCACTTCACTTCACTTCACTTCACTTCACTTCACTTCACTTCACTTCACTTCACTTCACTTCACTTCACTTCACTTCACTTCACTTCACTTCACTTCACTTCACTTCACTTCACGTCACTTTACTCCACTCGTAATCTCCAAGTGATCAAAAAATATTACAGGTTTGTGAGGACATAGTTCGGTTATAGCTTCTTTCAGTTCGTCTTTTCTTGTCTGAAGATAACCAGATCTCTTCCAAGATCGATGAACGGCTGTGTCACGATAGGATTCCGTATCTGACCAATCAATACCTTGAAATAACAATTGTAAAGCTTCGAACTTTTTGTTTTTATTAGAGCAAAGTGAAAAGGTAGTAAACTGCTGAGAATAGTTTTAATAACGAAATACTGACGTTTCAAGCAGAGCCCTTCATCAGAGTAAAAACTAGAGTGTTGTGTAGGCAGTGTTTTAGATAGAGCAAAATGAAAAGATGGTAAACCGCTGAGAATAGTTTTGATAACGAAATGCTGACGTTTCAAGCAGAGTTCTTCATCAGAGCGGTAAAATTGTGATGAAGAACTCTGCTTGAAACGTCAGTATTTCGTTACCAAAACTATTCTCAACAGTTTGCCATCTTTTCATTTTGCTCTATCTAAAACACTGCCTACACAACATTCTAGTTTTTACTCCGATGAAGGGCTCTGCTTGAAACGTCAGTATTTCGTTATTAAAACTATTCTCAGCAGTTTACCATCTTTTCACTTTGCTCTATCTAAAACACTGCCTACACAGCACTCTAGTTTTTACATCTTCTAACAACGTAATAAGAAAGTGTCCTTACCCATTTCTTTCTTCGCCGTTACAGGTTTTCCAACGTGTTCAACAACTGGAGGATATCCGCGTTCTGTTTGAGTTAGGGTCATGCTGAAGAGAGAAAATGTAAGAGTTGTTAATAAAACGAAAGGTTTAGTCCGACTTAAGCACGTCTAAATTGGTCAGAGTAGGTCTAAGTAGGTCTATAAATAAGTCTAAGTAGGTCTAAGTTGGTCAGGTAGGTCAAAGTAGGTCTAAGTTGGTCTAAGTTGGTGTAAGTTGGTCTAAGTAGGTCAAAGTTGGTCTAAGTAGGTCTAAGTTGGTCTAAGTTGGTCGGAGTTCGTCTAAGTAAGTCTAAGTTGTTCTGAGTTGGTGTAACTTGGTCTAAGTTGTTCTAACTTGGTCTATGTTGGTCTAAGTAGGTCCAAGTTGGTTTAAGTTGGTCTAAGTTGGTCTAAGTTGGTCTAAGTAGGTCTAAGTAAGTCTAAGTAGGTCTGAGTAGGTCTGAGTAGGTCTAAGTTGGTCTAATAGGTCTAAGCAGGTCTAGGTAGCTCTAAGTAGGTCTAAGTTGGTCTAATAGGTCTAAGTAGGTCTAAGTAGGTCTAAGTAGGTCTAAGTAGGTCTAAGTAGGTCTAAGTAGGTCTAAGTAGGTCTAAGTTGGTCTAAGTTGGTCTAAGTAGGTCTAAGTAAGTCTAAGTAGGTCTGAGTAGGTACGAGTAGGTCTGAGTAGGTCTAAGTTGGTCTAATAGGTCTAAGTAGGTCTAAGTTGGTCTAAGTTGGTCTAAGTTGGTCTAAGTTGGTCTAAGTTGGTCTAAGTTGGTCTAAGTTGGTCTAAGTTGGTCTAAGTTGGTCTAAGTAGGTCTAAGTAGGTCTAAGTTGGTCTAAGTTGATCTAAGATAGTTTATGTAGGTATAAGTAGGTCTAAGTTGGTCTAATAGGTCTAAGTTGGTCTAAGTTGGTCTAAGTTGGTCTAAGTTGGTCTAAGTAGGTCTAAGTAAGTCTAAGTAGGTCTGAGTAGGTCCGAGTAGGTCTAAGTAGGTCTAAGTAGGTCTAAGTAGGTCTAAGTAGGTCTAAGTAGGTCTAAGTTGGTCTAATAGGTCTTAGTAGGTCTAAGTAGGTCTAAGTTGGTCTAAGTTGGTCTAAGTTGGTCTAAGTTGGTCTAAGTTGGTCTAAGTTGGTCTAAGTAGGTCTAAGTAGGTCTAAGTTGGTCTAAGTTGATCTAAGATAGTCTATGTAGGTCTAAGTAGGTCTAAGTTGGTCTAAGTTGGTCTGAGTAGGTCTAAGTAGGTCTAAGTAGGTCTAAGTAGGTCTAAGTAGGTCTAAGTAGGTCTAAGTAGGTCTAAGTAGGTCTAAGTAGGTCTAAGTTGGTCTAAGTTGATCTAAGATAGTCTATGTAGGTCTAAGTAGGTCTAAGTTGGTCTAAGTTGGTCTAAGTTGGTCTAAGTTGGTCTAAGTAGGTCTAAGTAGGTCTAAGTAGGTCTAAGTAGGTCTAAGTAGGTCTAAGTAGGTCTAAGTAGGTCTAAGTAGGTCTAAGTAGGTCTAAGTTGTTCTGAGTTGGTGTAACTTGGTCTAAGTTGGTCAATGTTGGTCTAAGTAGGTCTAAGTAGGTCTAGGCTGGTCTAAGTAGGTCTAAGTAGGTCTAAGTAGGTCTAACTAGGTCTAAGTAGGTCTAAGTAAGTCTAAGTAGTTCTGAGTTGGTGTAGCTTGGTCTAAGTTGTTCTAACTTGGTCTATGTTGGTCTAAGTAGGTCTAAGTTGGTCTAAGTAGGTCTAAGTTGGTCTAAGTTGGTCTAAGTAGATCTAAGTTGGTCTAAGTTGGTCTAAGTAGGTCCAAGTAGGTCTAAGTAGATCTAAGTTGGTCTAAGTTGGTCTAAGTTGGTCTAAGTTTGTGTAAGTCGGTCTAAATTGGTCTAAATTGGTGTAAGTTGGTCTAAGTTCTAAGTAGGTCTAAGTAGGTCTAAGTAGATCTAAGTTGGTCTAAGTTGGTCTAAGTTGGTCTAAGTTGGTCTAAGTTGGTCCAAGTAGGTCTAAGTTGGTCTAAGTTGGTCTAAGTTGGTCTAAGTTGGTCTAAGTTGGTCTAAGAACGTCTAAGTAGGTCTAAGTTGATCGGAGTTCGTCAGAGTTGGTCTAAGTTGGTCTAA
>OZ036015.1:6945265-7025265 GCA_964035015.1 Corallium rubrum
GCCATTACAAGGAGCTCATTTGAGCTCTGTCTGCTGAATGCATAGAATTTTTACATTGAGTTAGTTGGGAAAATGACTTTTCAACTCAAAAAATTCTATGTATTCACCAGACAGAGCTCAAAGAGTACCTTGTTTGACTTGTGTGATGTAACACCAGGAATATACCCATTCCCTTTCCTACTCCGCCATGGGACATGCAGATGCAACTTTGGACGTCTACAGAAGATCAACGAAACGTCCAATACCAATAGTTTATTAACTGGCCTAATCCACTCAATAAGGGCTCTTAGATTTGCGAGAAAAAGTTTTTGGGGTTAGTGGCACTTTAATTTCAATTGGGAATTTAACTTATGCTAAACAGAGTAAATGAAAAACAATTTTGGTAAGTATATAAATATAATTAGTGTAGGTTTAGTTACAGTACTGAACCCAAGGTAACTACATCAGTTGGTTGAGGTAATAACCTACTTAGTTCAAGATCACAGAGGTTGCCTAAGAAAATTGAGATACTGAGTTTGTTATCACAGAGGTTGTCTAAAAAACACTTCAGTGACAACGATAAATCCTTTATCACATTCGTGACCATCAATTAACCCTTATTTTCCCAACCATGCATAAATCAAGTTAATAGCCCCAGGCTAATATACATTAGCTCAGGACAATTAACTTGATTTATGCGTGGTTGGAAGTAACTATTATAAATAAACATTTACCGCGGTTCATCAATGAAAACCGAGGTGATCGTGAACTAATATATAAGGTTAGTTACCTTATTATTATTAAATGAACTACTATATCGCTAATTAAAGCTACATCTAGAATACCATTTTGTTGTTAAATAACGAGAAAATATATCATCTGTATGTATCATGAATAAACTTAAAGCAGGTTAGTTACCTCGAAGTTGGTAGCTAAGCTATTCTTCTCGGTAACTAACCTATACTTATTATATAATTATTTATTATTATTAACATTATTACCAATTAACCAATTAATGACTGAGGGTACTTTCTTGGACAATTGACAAGTAAAATAATTTGGTCTTATAGATAGAGTAGCCTCCTTTGCAGGCATTCTTTACAAGCCCTCGGTATAGGCTAAAGACAGAGTAAAACAATGAAAAAAAGCATTTTTGGTTAGCTGTGAGTGGCTCGTTATACTGATCTACCTTCTGCAGCTGTTCAATATTGACAGCCAGTGATTCAATGTCTTCTCCTGACAGAACATTTCCAAGTATCTGAGCTTGACCTTCATCTGTCACTCCGGCTATTGAAGGCACGGGGGTCATGCTTTTTTCTGGTGTCTGATCACCACGACGCTTTGATTTCATTGATTTATCTACGAGAAAATATTTAGAAAAATACTTGCTGACTGTAACTATACAGACTGCCTCTACCAGACTAGGAAAGGATTCAGTCAGATCAAACAATCAGTCAATCAATCAATCAATTAATCAGTCAGTCAGTCAGTCAGTCAATCAGTCAATCAATCAATCAATCAATCAACCAATCAATCAATCAATCAATCAGTCAATCAGTCAATCAACCAATCAATCAACCAGTCAATCAATCAACCAGTCAATCAATCAATCAATCAACCAGTCAATCAATCAACCAGTCAATCAATCAATCAATCAATCAATCAATCAATCAATCAATCAATCAATCAATCAATCAACCAGTCAATCAATCAGTCAATCAATCAATCAATCAATCAATCAATCAATCAATCAATCAACCAGTCAATCAATCAGTCAATCAATTAGACCAGTCAATCAATCAGTCAATCAGTCAATCAGTTGATCAATCAAGCAATCAGTCAGTCAATCAGTCAATTAATCAATCAATCAATCAATCAATAATTAATCAATCAATCAATCAGTCAATAATTAATCGATCAATGAGTTACCACATATTAGACATTTAATATTTACAATTTACTAAACCTAAAACAATTGCTTATTTACAATTTTCTTTGTATTACAGTCAAAATGGAAATACCTTGCCACTTCCTCTTCTGTTGGTTGTGTATTACTGTATTACTGTATTTCTGTAGCCGCTACTGAAGCGTGAGGAAAGTCTAGCGATAAAAGTCACCAATTCTTGATGTATATTCGTCTGTTCGTATCGATTTGGGATAAACATCCATCGTATTATGATTAAACGCAATTTAAAGCTAAATTATACTATTTATGTACAGTTTTTAACAAAAACATTTCTCAGGCCTCGTCAGCGGCTACAGAAATACAGTAATACGCAACGAACTACAGAAGAAGAAGAAGTGGGAAGGTATTTGCATTTTTGACTGTAAGATACACCTTACCTGTTGAACGCGGTCGGTCTTTTCTTGACGGCTTATTGGATAATTTATTATTCATTTTAACACAATCTCGTTTCACCACAGCACGAAAAACAATCTTGGTGCTTTAAATTATTGCTAAAACTTCGCGTGTAGGAAATCCGATTGATTGAAATCGCCAGAAATGAGATCAAAAAATCTATAAAACTCATCCATGTTGTTCCGCCATTTTGGAAACAAGCTGGTTGCTATGGCAATAGATGCGAATGCATTGCAAGGGGGGGTATAGCTTGGTTGGCTTTTCCCCGGGGGGTGAGAGCTCTGGGAACGAAATTGATACATTCTGTGATTTTAACAATTACAACAATTGAGGGCTTTTTTGGACCTTTTCTGACTTTTTCGTTTTTGTCTCAAGGTATTGCTCTATAAATTATGGTCAAATTTATAAGTTTCTTCTTAAAGAGCTTTTTAATACAACTTAAACTGTCAAAAACTAGAGTGTTGTGTAGGTAGTGTTTTAGATTGAGCAAAGTTGAAAAGATCTGACGATTCAAGCAGAGTTCTTCATCAGAGTAAAAACTAGGGTGTTCCATAGGTAGTGTTTTAGATAGAGCAAAGTGAAAATATGTTAAATTGCTGATAATAGTTTTGATAACGAAATACTGACGTTTCAAGCAGAGTCCTTCATCAGAGTAGAAACTAGAGTGTTGTGTAGGCAGTGTTTTAGCTGGCAAAGTGAAAAGATGGTAAACTGCTGAGAATAGTTTTGATAACGAAATACTGACGTTTCAAGCAGTCCTTCATTAGAGTAAAAACTAGAGTGTTGTGGAGGCAGTGTTTTAGATAGTGCAAAGTGAAAGATGGTAGCAAGGAAATACTTTGACAATTATATTCTAGTTAGCAAGTGGAAGGCATTTTCCTGAGATGGTTAAACTGAAGTTCTAGGAATAAATCTTTCACCCTTGTTTTTAGGATGTTTCCAAGACTATGAATGTATGTAGAGGCTTGCAGTTGTGTGATGTTCATGCTGGTTTACCATCACCCAAATCATGTACTTTGAACATGGTGAAAGGAATGTATGAATACTTTCATTATGGATGTGATGGACAAGATGATAAGGTTTATAGTGTGAAAACAATAATAATAATAACAAGACGCCAGCTAGGCGTGAACTCGGGCTACTGTGGGCTGGCGCCTTGCAAAATAATACCAAAACAATGAAATAGTGTGGCCATACTGGTGTACCAAAACAATGAAAGAGTGGCAATACTGGTGTATGAAAACAATGAAATAGTGGCCAATCGGCCATATTGGTGTACCAAAACAATGAAATAGTGTGGCCATACTGGTGTACCAAAACAATGAAATGGCAGCCATATTGGTGTACCAAAACAAATGAAATAGTGGCCATATTGGTGTACCAAAAGAATGAAATAGTGGCCATATTGGTGTACCAAAACAATGAAATAGTGGCCATATTGGTGTACCAAAACAATGAAATGGCAGCCATATTGGTGTACCAAAACAATGAAATAGTGGCGATATTGGTGTACCAAAACAATGAAATAGTGGCCATATTGGTGTACCAAAAGAATGAAATGGTGGCCATACTGGTGTACCAAAACAATAAAATGGTGGCCATACTGGTGTACCAAAACAATGAAACAGTGGCCAATCAGCCATATTGGTGTACCAAAACAATGAAATAGTGGCCATATTGGTGTACCAGTATGGCCACCATTTCATTCTTTTGGTGTACCAAAACAATGAAATGGTGGCCATACTGGTGTACCAAAACAATGAAATGGTGGCCATACTGGTGTACCAAAACAATGAAATAGTGGCCATACTGGTGTACCAAAACAATGAAATAGTGGCCATACTGGTGTGCCAAAACAATAATACACACTTGATGAAAGTAATGTATAAACTGTTGAATAGCATCGACTTTTATTTGCAAGACATCAGTACAATAAATCAATAATAAACAATACAAGCAAAAATGAAGCAAACCACAAATATTAATACAGTTTAAACCTCAATACATTTACATGCAGCATTCACAGACACAAGTCAGTTCGGTGTAAGACATATGATGTAAAGAAGATGTAAAACACAGCATTTTACCTTTCACTTGCAAGTTGGCTTTATCAAGTTTCTTTGATCTTTGATTTACAGCACTTGAGCAACATTTTTCAGTACAATTTAATTAATAACACATGTATAAAATTGATCGAGAACACATTGATCGAGAGTTGATCGAGTACTACACATTGTCAGCGCACGGTTATCGAGATCGGCAGATCGCGGACCAACCCAGGTCTACTATAGTATAAAAGCATTGCGAGCGTGTTTATCATTAAAACACAAATTAAACTCACAAGTTTCGAACAACACAACCAAAAGCGTTAGGTGCATGAAAATCCGCCATCATGAAAGCATTTGAGCTGTCACGTCAGAAGGGTCACATGCCTCAGTTTCGCAAAGCCTGTCGGGGCAATATCGCGACCCAAAAAAACACTAATAACACTAACACTAACAACACGACCGAAACCTAGACTCGGCTACCACAGGTAGCCCGAGTAATAATTATAATAATAACAAGAGGAAGGAAGGAAGGAAGGATGGAAGGGGGGAAGGAAGGAAGGAAGGAAGGAAGGAAGGAAGGAAGGAAGGAAGGAAGGAAGGAAGGAAGGAAGGAAGGAAGGAAGGGAAGGAAGGAAGGAAGGAAGGAAGAAAGGAAGGAAGGAAGGAAGGAAGGAAGGAAGGAAGGAAAGAAGGAATGAATGGAAGGAAGGAAGGAAGGAAGGAAGGGAGGGAGGGAGGGAGGAAGGAAGGGAGGGACGGAGGGAGGGAGGGAGAGAGGGACGGAGGGAGGGAGGGAGGGACGGAGGGAGGAAGGGAGGGGTGGAGGGAGGGAGGGGGGATGAAGGAAGGGAGGGAGGGAGGGAGGGATGGAGGGAGGGATGGAGGAAGAAAGGAAGGGAGGGAGGGAGGGAAGGCGGGAGGGAAGGAGGGAGGGAGGAATTAAGGAAGGAAGGAAGGAAGGAAGGAAGGAAGGAAGGAAGGGAGGGAGGGAGGAAGGAGGGAGGGAGGGAAGGAGGGAGGGAAGGAATAATATACATATATATATATATATATACACATATATATAATATATATATATATATATGATTTTTATTGATTTTTACGTTATGATTAAAGTTCCATGTAATTTACTCGTCAAAGGGAGAACTTTTTGCCAGTCTGGTGTAGGCATGCAGCAGTCAGTTACCAGTAACAAGAGTACAGTGTAAGATAATTATTTTTCTTCCACAGGGTTGGGGATGTGGATATCGAACTCTTCAGACAATCTGTTCTTGGATACGACATAACTGTTCAAAGACCACAAAGAATTTCTCATCTACTCCATCCTTGCATAATATTCAGGAAACTTTAGTGAACATGGGTGATAAACAAGCTTCGTTTGTTGGATCTAAACAATGGATTGGATCATTTGAAATCTGTTTATTTCTAGATCATCACTATGATGTAAGTATATATTGATGTTAAATGTAGTGTAGCATTCTGAGAGATGGTATCTTGTACAGTATCTTCTTGTATCTTGTAATATGATTTTACAACTCAAATATTCAGAAAGTGTTTAACATGACAGTACTGTAATGCAGGGAAAAAATTTAAAAATATTATTTTTATAATTTTATTGGGCAATGTGGTGTATTTTGTGGACTAAAATGGAGAATTCAGCAGACTAAAATGTATTTTAGCCTGTCAGTTTTAACAGTTCTAAATCTGACTATTTAGAGCTGCTCCCAATTAATTGATTAATCGATTATATATTTTTTCGTTTTTTTTCCACAATCAATTATACTAATTAACAATAATCGGATCATCTATAACAACACTACACAGCATGGTGCCAGAATGATTTAATCTTGTTTTGTTAAACAGATACTGTAAGTAATGACTGATTACGAACACGCCTTAGTTAAACCAATTATTCATAAACTGATTAGCCAATAGTATCGCTGTATCATTTAGGAGTGTCAAGTGTAAACTAAACATAGTCTCTGTCTTGTCATGTCTCTTGTATGTGTGAACTGTGAGAGTGCGAGAAAGTGCGTAATCTATAACCGTGATTAAACAGTGATTTAAAACGTGAATAGTGACTGAATTGTTGGGCGACAACAAGGGAGGCAAATCCCCAACAAATTTAGTAAAACCTTTATAAAAGCACCCCCTTCTTTTGAATGGACAAACCACCATGGACATGTCGTATTTAATTCATGACATATGTAATCAATATGATTAATCAATATTAATTGATTGTTGACAATGATTAATCAATTGTGAAAATGAACCAATGGGAGCAGCTCTATGACTATTGGTTTGTTGCTTACGGAATTGTATACTTTTCTTGTCAATACTTTGGAGCAAAGATTAATTGTTTTGATGACAAATGTTGTGTTTTCTACCAAGTACTTTACATGTACACTGTAAGTTATGAGTTGTGTAAATATTTGTTGCAATAAAATACACACCAATTAATTCTTTGAAAGTTTTCATGGCGATAATGTAATATAAATAAGTTTTGTGGAAACACCACGTAAAATATTTCTTTACTAAGCTTTTAGCCTGTTGACTCAGGCAAGCACGGGTGGCGTCTGCTATTAGGGTGCTGCCTCTAACCATTAGTTAAGTCCGGTTAGACGGTGTTAGTACTTGGATGGGTGACCGTCTGGGAATAACCTCATTCTCGTGTTGGAGACTCATGTCATTGTGAGTAGAGTTTAGTTGGTCTCTCCTGACTGCTTCGAGGGTTTTTTGCCGGGTTCTCCAGTTTTCCTCCCTCCATAAAATCAACACCTACAGTATAGGTCTTTAAACTGGAAGTGGAGGACCCCACCAACTCTGCTGAAAAACTTATCCTGACCTTAAATAAAGAATAGTAAGAATAATAATAATAAGTTCTTCATCAGAACAATGACAACAAGTTGTTGGCTCACGTAATTTATAAACTAAGCAACTGATCAATTAAAACACATAAGAATACAATGGAATATCACATTTATTTTATTAATTGGAAAACAAAATCAAGAATATCCTCTGAATAGGGCACGCCACGTGCTGTTTAATGGCTGTCGTTCCTGAGAAATAGTGTGATGTTTTGCAATCTCAATAGACTCCCTTGTTCTTCACGTGAAGTATTGCTTGTCACTGCATGCTAAGAGTGAAATAATAATTATATTAAAAAAATAAATAAATAAATAAATAAATAAATAAAAAAAATAAATTTAAATATATATATATATATATATATATATATATATATATATATATATATATACTGTATATATGTAATGTTTACAACACGAGCGGCCGTGTTGTATTGAATATACAATCACGAGCCGAAGGCAAGTGATTGTATATTTAATACAACAAGGACGCGGGTGTTGTAAACAACTTGTGAAATGAATAAATAGTAAAAATCCCTTTGGGATATTGAGATGCTAATTTGCTAATTAGTTACAAGCACTAGTGGTTGTATCAGAAGAGTATATATCCACTAGTGGTCGTAACTAATTAGCATCATTGGTTTTAGTTTGTATGGGGTTTACAGGGGTAACATGTGACGTAATTTCTGAAATTGGATTGGCTGCAAAACTCATGAATTAGTAATGAATTTCACAAATATATATATATATATATATATATATATATATATATATATATATATATATATATATATATATATAAAAGGAAGGATGGAAGGAAGGAAGAAAACACAAAACTTATTTATAAAATACACACCAATACAAAGGATTGGCACTAAGTTCAAGATGCTGTACAGTATAATTATTGCCTTTGATTTTTTTCCTAAATGCCCAATAAAATTATTATACAGTTAATTGTAATACTGTAGGGTTGGTGTTATTGCGAGCCTGAGTTGGCCCAATATTATAATTAGGAGTAAAATAACACATGATGTATAAGAATAAGAAACAAATTATATAAAATGATTTTTCTGTGTGTTAGATTTCAAGTAAAATAATTCATGCGAGAACTGGAAAGGACGTGGTGTCTAAATTTCAAGAACTTGTTTCACATTTTCACAAATTTGGTTCTCCAGTTATGATTGGTAAGAAATATACTGCAATTTTAATACTGTATCAACAAGTTTAATGGAATACATGTATGAATACCAAATGAATTTACTCATCAAAGAGAGAACCCTCAGACATCCTATTCCTACCTGACCTGGTCAAAAATGGTTCCTTTATTGTTTTACTCTGTCTAACACCAGATGATTTTACTCATCAAAGAGAGAACCCTCAGACATCCTAGGCAGCAATGAGTTAACAAGTGATTAACCCATTCTTGCCTGAGCTGGTCAAAAATGGTTCCTTTATTGTTTTACTCTGTCTAACACCAGATGATTTTACTCATCAAAGAGAGAACCCTCAGACATCCTGGCAGCAATGAGTTAACAAGTGATTAACCCATTCTTGCCTGAGCTGGTCAAAAATGGTTCCTTTATTGTTTTACTCTGTCTAACACCAGATGATTTTACTCATCAAAGAGAGAACCCTCAGCCAATCCTAGGCAGCAATTAGTTAATATTCCTTTTATTTTATTTTATGTTATTTTATTTTATTTTATTTTATTTTATGTTATGTTATGTTATGTTATGTTATGTTATGTTATGTTATGTTATGTTATGTTATGTTATGTTATGTTATGTTATGTTATGTTATGTTATGTTATGTAGCCAGGGCCCACGGTAATTGGCGATTGCTGTTGTGGTGTCCCTGCCATTTTTCTTTCTAGGGTAGTTTTGTAGGGTTTTTTTTGTATTTGTAATGTACATTTTTTCTTTGGCGAATTTAATAAATCAAATCAAATGTTATGTTATGTTATGTTATTTTATTTTATTTTATTTTATTTCAATTGTATTGTATTGTATTGTATTTTATTTTATTTTATTTTATTTTATTTTATTTTATTTCCAGGAGGTGATTCAGATGCATCTTCAAAAGCTTTACTAGGTGTGGCTTCCGATGGTGTGAAACAATATTTCTTAATTTTGGTAAAGTTATATTTTCCATGCAGTAACATCCTGTGGTGGACACTAGGGGGTGTGCGGGGGGTGGGTGGGTTCCAGGTTTGGCCTGTCACACGCAATAGGGGGTTGGTCACACCCCCCCCCCCCCAATAATTTCTAATTATAAATTAAAACTTCAAGGATAGCTCATTAGCTTAGTAACTAAATGGTAACTTTTTACAATTGTTGGATAAAGCAGGACTTCCAGTTTTCAAATATCAAAATATCGCTGTTTCAAATTGAACATAGAAACAACCAGCCAAACCATAGCCTAGCCAAACCAATGTATTTTCAGCTTTCAAAATATAGTGAGGCTAACCTTACTATATTTCGAAAGCTGAAAATAGAGAAGGTGGGAGTCTAACGTAACGGCCTATATTTAACAATTATTCGCCGAAGGCGAGTTGAATATCGGTGTATAATAACCGAGACGAAGTCGAGGTTATTATTCACCGATATTCACTGAGCCTGAAGCGAGTAATTGTTTTAGTATAAATACACATTTTCGTATTTTTAGGAACAGCATTTTGTTTAAAATTGTTAATTTCCTCCTCTGTTGCATTGACAACTTGGCTGGCGGCCATTTTGAATAAACGCTGTAGGTGATTATCGAGAATTAATCCTAAGTAGCTCGTCCAATCAGCGCGCGTGATTTTCTATAATCACCTGTGTATTTATACTAATAAGATATAATACACGTACTGCACACAGACTGCACACACGAAGGTGTTACAAAAATTCTCAGAACCACTGTAGCTATTGATAAACTCTCCATCTTCTCTTAACTAAACACGTCAAAACACGCAAGCTGTTACATACACACGTAAAAATCTCACAGCTTGTCAACAGGATGTGTTCGCAACAGGCTTGTAGCAAGGCTGGGAAGAAGTTGTAACAATGCTGTTCATTCAAGAAGCTGCTACAACCTTGTTAGCATCAATCTGTTAACAACATGTTGAGTGCAGAGCGGTAACAGGTTGTTGGAACAACTTGTCATCAGTCTGTTGGCGTCATCAGCCTTGTTACAAGTTGTCAACAACCTGTTACAGACATGTTAACAGACTTGGACAGCCAGTGCGAACACATGACGGTGACAGCCTGTTGAACAGCCTTGTAACAGCTTGCTTGCAGGCCTGTAACAGCTTGTGCGTTTTTACGCGTGTACCTGCAAGCAAGTTGTTGCAAGGCTGTTCAACAGGCTGTCACCGTCATGTGTTCGCACTGGCTGTCCCAGTCTGTTAACATGTCTGTAACAGGTTGTTGACAACTTGTAACAAGGCTGATGACTCCAACAGACTGATGGCAAGTTGTTCCAACAACCTGTTACCGCTCTGCACTTAATGCACCTATCAATATAAACCCTGCGGGGTGGGGGTGCGGGCAAAGGGTGGGGATTTGACAAAAAATTGAAAATTTGAGTAAAATGCTCCAGGGTGGGGGATTGTATATCAATCAAATGTTTCCAAAAGAATGCACCTGGGGACATCAAACAAGAGATTGTAACATTTTAATGACCAAACTTGAACAAGTTTAAAGCACATGCTTGTACAAAAGCTAGCCCAAAACCAAAGCGCAGCAACATGTTCAAAGTAATTATATGAATAAACTCAATGTTAACATTTAAACTGCCGTGCTGACTATTCTTTCTTAATAATGATTTGAAAGTACATTGGCAAAGTATCCTAATAGTACTTGCACTCATATACTGATATACGATTATCGTGTATGTTATAGCAATATTATTATACATATATTCTTTTAGTCTAATTTACTTATGGGAAACGATTTGTCTATAGGAAATTGTTTGTAGTTTAAGCATGATCTAGCAAGAAGACGCAAATGATGTAGATTTAGAAACCACAAGACGCAAACGGACATGAGCTTGCATAGCTGTGGTAGTTTGTCGTTTGGTAAGAAACTTCAAGATTGCAGAATCATCCTAAGTTACGTAGAGGAAATTAGTCACGGTTTTGCAATGACTTCCTCTACCAAGCATTATATAAAGTAACTTCACGCTTGAGTAAGGGGGGGGGGGGGGGGAGAACTAACAACTAATAAAGAATGAGACAAGACGAAAGATAAACCATGGCTATACTTTGACGACGCTGCCAATGCGCTGAGATACCATTACTGGATAACTCGCTTTAATGTGAAGTTATCGACAACATGGATATTCTAGACATGAACTGTACTCAAGAAATATGATACTTTGGACTAACAAATATTTTGGAACTAATAACCTTTTGGCGTTGCTGCTCACTCGGTCAGATAAGTTTAAAATGTCATAGATAAAATAATAATCGCTTAATTATAATTGTTGCTTGTTTTAAATAAATAACATATATAAGATGTTAAAAAGCTTGGTCTACACTATTTTAGTTTACGTTCTATACCGACGGAGCGTAACACTGTACAGTGGTCAAAGGTTTAACTGGGCCTATCTCTTCATCAATCCTTTGACTTTCCCTGCCAGCCCAAACTAGCCTCTTAAATTTAAGTGCATGAGAACTGAGAAGCTAAACATTGTGTTTTAATGTAATTTGTTGTGATCTATTTTCTCAGGACCCTCACTTTTCAGGAAATGCAAATATAATTTCTCTTCAGAACAATGGTTGGGTAGAATGGAAGGACCAAGATGTTTTTCTGACAGAATCATTTTATAATTTTTGTCTTCCTCAGTGTAAACCAAATGAATTGTCATGACAATAATTCTCCTACAGTACAGTGGAATTCAAAATGGTAATACAGGTAATACAGTTGGAAGAGAAAAGTTTTCTTTGAAATCAATAAACTGAACTGTGGAGTAGAGTAGACGGTAGAGTTAGAGTTAAGAGTTAAGAGTTAAGAGTTAAGAGTTAAGAGTTAAGAGTTAAGAGTTAAGAGTTAAGAGTTAAGAGTTAAGAATTAAGAGTTAAGAGTTAAGAGTTAAGAGTTAAGAGTTAGAGTTAGAGTTAGTTAGAGTTAGAGTTAGAGTTAGAGTTTGGAGTTGGAGTTGGAGTTGGAGTTGGAGTTGGAGTTGGAGTTGGAGTTGGAGTTGGAGTTGGAGTTGGAGTTGGAGTTGGAGTTGAGTTGGAGTTGGAGTTGGAGTTGGAGTTGGAGTTGGAGTTGGAGTTGAGTTGGAGTTGGAGTTGGAGTTGGAGTTGGAGTTGGAGTTGGAGTTGGAGTTGGAGTTGGAGTTGGAGTTGGAGTTGGAGTTGGAGTTGGAGTTGGAGTTGGAGTTGGAGTTGGAGTTGGAGTTGGAGTTGGAGTTGGAGTTGGAGTTGGAGTTGGAGTTGGAGTTGGAGTTGGAGTTGGAGTTGGAGTTGGAGTTGGAGTTGGAGTTGGAGTTGGAGTTGGAGTTGGAGTTGGAGTTGGAGTTGAGTTGGAGTTGGAGTTGGAGTTGAGTTGGAGTTGGAGTTGGAGTTGGAGTTGGAGTTGAGTTGGAGTTGGAGTTGGAGTTGGAGTTGGAGTTGGAGTTGGAGTTGAGTTGGAGTTGGAGTTGGAGTGGAGGTGGAGGTGGAGGTGGAGTTGGAGTTGGAGTTGGAGTTGAGTTGGAGGTGGAGTTGGAGTTGGAGGTGGAGTTGGAGTTGGAGTTGGAGTTGGAGTTGGAGTTGGAGTTGGAGTTGGAGTTGGAGTTGAGTTGGAGGTGGAATTGGAGTTGGAGGTGGAGTTGGAGGTGGAATTGGAGTTGGAGGTGGAGTTGGAGTTGGAGTTGGAGTTGAGTTGGAGTTGGAGTTGAGTTGGAGGTGGAATTGGAGTTGGAGGTGGAGTTGGAGGTGGAGTTGGAGGTGGAGTTGGAGTGGAGTGAAATGGAGTGAAGTGAAGTGGAGTAGAGTGCAGTGGAGTATAGTGGGAGGAGAATGGTGTATAGTGTAGAGTGGGTGGAGTGAGGCATATGGTGTGTGGAGGGTGGAATAGAGAAGGTGTAAATATGTGTAGGGTGGTGAAGTCTAGAATATATCACAGGCAATGATAAAAGCAGATTAGAAAGACAGAGACAGTTTATAACTCATTCTCGTCCGCGAGCCTGAAGTCCAGAGGTGAATAAAATCGTCTGGTTTTTAGCCAGAATAGGATACTAAACACCAGTTCAGACGGACAACAATTTTAATTCCAGGCTGGAAAATCACCGCCCTAATGTTCTTTATACAATTCCCCTCCAGTGGGAACAATTCGTCACCCGCATGCGAACACGCAAAATTCTGACACCAAAATTTGCATTGCGCATTTTACAAACATTCCCGCCAAAGAGCGAAGATTACATGTACAGAGGTGTATGTTCCACATTGAAAAAAGAAGGTTCAAAAGAATGTGTCTATCAGCAAATTAAAGTTTGGGGGAAGAAACCATGCAGTTCATGTGACCAAGAAAGAAATTCAGGCTCCCAAAAAGACATCATGGACAGTGATATTTCTGAAAAGGCTCCTTAAATAACAACGTACATGAAGTACCTGTAGCTTTATACTGCTTAATTTTTACATAAAAGTTATCAATGATTTTTTATTATTAAACACTTCTGAAGTTTTTATGGCGTTAAATTGTTGTCTATCCTTATACCAAAGCGCTGTAATTTTTTACAACTCTGTTACATAAAACGTGTCTTCAAGTAGCCTCTTAAAACGCAAAATAGTAATCGCGCATCCAACACGTTTTGCTCGCGCGATTGACTGGTCTAAGTGGCTTAATAAAAGTGTTGGACAAGAGACCATGAAGTCCAGAGGTAAGAGGTGTGTGACCAGTGGTTATCTTTGAGTTTGCGTTTCTATACTGAAAGTATACATCTCCCTGCATTTTGCCCCAGCAGGCACTGACTAAATATAAATACCTTGTACCACTGTCACTTATCTCACCTCTACTGTAGAAAGCAATACAACTTCCTAGCCAAGGTCTTTTCCCTGCTATCTCTATTTCCACCTCTGCACTGAGAAAATCACAGCCACAAATACTGGTATGATCTTTTTGCAGTGAGAGGAGTAGTGATAGCTTTCGGCTGGGATTGAACCCATGACCCAGTTCATTTGGTCTGAAGTGATGAATAGTCTTGAAACGCTTTTTGTAGAGCTGGAGCATAAACATGGAGAGGTTTATTAGGGGTCATGAAACTTGCACCATCTGCCGTGGATGCAATAACCTGCATGGAATTTTTTGTGACAGAGCGTGATGCACCATAGGTGATATCGTGAATAGTAGTGACTGCACCATGAACAAACGTGCACCATCTGACGTGGATGCAATAACCTGTATAGAATATTTTTATGTCAGAGCGTGATGCATAATAGGTTTCTAGTCACCTGATGCAATAACCTGCATAGAATATTTTTATGTCAGAGCGTGATGCACCATCGGTGATACCGCATGTAGTAATGACTGCACCATGAAGATTGCACCATCTGCCTTGGATGCAATAACCTGTATCGAATATTTTATAACAGAGCGTGATGCACCATAGGTGATACCGCATGTAGTAATGACTGCACCATGAAACTTGCACCATCTGCCGTGGATGCAATATCCTGCATAGAATATTTTTATGTCAGAGCGTGATACATAATAGGTTTCTAGTCACCTGATGCAATAACCTGCATAGAATATTTTTATGTCAGAGCGTGATGCATAATAGGTTTCTAGTCACCTGATGCAATAACCTGCATAGAATATTTTTATGTCAGAGCGTGATGCATAATAGAGGTTTCTAGTCACCTGATGCAATAACCTGCATAGAATGTTTTTATGACAGAGCGTGATGCACCATCGGTGATATCGTGAGTAGTAATGACTGCACCATGAAGATTGCACCATCTGCCTTGGATGCAATAACCTGCATAGAATGTTTTTATGACAGAGCGCGATGCACCATCGCGAGATGTTAAACTAAATTGCATAACTAAAAAGCCAGTAGGGGGGTGTTGTGGTCGGGGTCTCAGAGGTGGGGGTGTTGTGGTCGGGGTCTGAGAGGTGTGTACCTTTTTCCCGTAGGGTTGTGGTTAGGTTTAGGGCCACCGGGGGATTGTGGGTTAGGGTTGCTGGGGGGTTGTGATTAGGTTTAGGGTAAGGTTTAGAGGTAAGGGTTGGGGTGTGGGGGTTGGGAATTAGTTTTTAAAATTAACGATTATTGGTAATTCTAGGCATTTCGTACTTACTGATTATTGGTAATTCACCGGGGCTTACCGGGCCTTTAATACCGGGCCTAGCGCGAGTGGCCAAAAGGAGCGCAGGATCTGGAAATGAGATTGCGGGGTGGCCATCTTGGATTTTAAAAAACAAACCACGAGGAGACCATTTCTGAATGTAAGCTGTCGTTTTTGTTGAACGAAACAAAGATTGATGATTTGTATTTGTCAATAACGTATTTATATAAACCATAAGCTATTTCTAAACTCACTGTATTTGAATTGATGCCTTTATTTGGGTTAAATAGTTGCCTTTGTTTTGCTTTTTGATAGAGAGTATAGTGTTGGAATATATTGCTTTTTGTAAAAATCCAGGACCAAGTTAATTTAATAGTTTATAAACATCTGACCAGATGTGCTTAAAAGGATATAATTTGCCTGAGGCGGGGGGATTTGATCTAGTTTGCCCTATATTTTGAGCTCCTGGGTGGGGATTTTGCCCAAAAATTCTTCAGAAAAATCAAATCCCCCACATCTGCCCGGCCTCCCCGCCCTCGGGCTTAACATTGATAGGTGCATTAATAATTAAAATATAGGCAATTCTTTACTGTCTATTTTAATACAGTACAGTTTGAGCACAGCTAAGCATGGAGGCTTTGTTTTGGCTTTGATTTGATCTTTGCTTTGCAAATGTTGTGACTTGTGAGTACCATCACAGCTTACACACTGACAGATGGAGTCGGATGAAATTGCAAATATAACAGTTTATAGTGTATACATGCACACCTAGAAACAAGAAAAACTACGTCAATGCTTGGAAATAAATAAAAATTTTGTATATACAATATTAATAGTTGAGCCAAATTTTAAGCTGTCTCTTAATATTTTGAATCAAAATTATATCCAATGTGGAAGAAAGGCAAATAATTCCCAATGTTTAATGCACCGATCAAATCGAAGGTGTAACATCCCCCCCCCGGGCAAGGGTCGGGCATTTGCCGTTGTTCTTGTTCCCAAGAGGAGGGCATTTGGTGTAAGCAAAACTCATTGTGGTGGGGCATTTGATTCACCCAATGGTAGGGGAGGGGATTTGACCGGTCAGCTGTTTACCAAGTGCAAACTATTTTGTGGACCTAACATGAAGTACCCATTTCCTGGCATTCGTTTGCCGCTGTGCAAAAGAACCGCAGGCCCTGGTTACGATGCAAAACGTACTGTCAACGTTGAAAACACGCTTTTAATTAGTGAGTTTTGGCAATGGCGAAAAAGATGGAAATACGTGATTTTAAAAGCAAGGATGTGACTTTTGTTAAAACAACAAGTTCTTTCAAAATCACGCTTGATATAACTGTCGGTGCATGGGGCATTTGACCGCTAGTTGGACTTGAAACGTTGGGCATTTGAACAACGTTTTTAGCAGAGGGTGGGGAATTTGATCATCAAAACGTCCTAAAAGTCAAATGCCCGGGTATGTGCCCGGGGGGGGGGGGGGATGTTACACCTTCGATTTGATCGGTGCATAAGCCATACTGCCATACCTTCCGGTGTTAAATCTTCGTTCAACGTACATCAACTTACATATTTGAAATCTATATTCATGTATGAGTTTTCTTACCTTCTAAATGAATCTTATCGTCTTTGAAAAGGTCTTTATAATCGATTTAACATCCACTCTTGTCTTCGATATTAAAGCGTGTTGCAACACTCGAAATTACGCTTTGATTTTTGATGACGTACTATATAACATTCGCTAAAGCGCTATTTATGAAGGGTGATCTATATCAAAAATACCATTCTATCAGATGTCATTGCGTCGGGTAATATCTGTTTCATCGGGTATGTTCGTTCATTACATTGGGTAATATCTGGTTTATCGGATATGTTCGTTCATTACGTCGGGCATTATTTCGTTCATTACGTCGGGCATTATCTCGTTCATTACGTCGGGCATTATTTCGTTCATTACGTTGGGCATTATTTCGTTCATTACGTCGGGCATTATCTCGTTCCTTACGTCGGGTATTATTTCGTTCATTACGTCGGGCATTATCTCGTTCATTACGTCGGGTATTATTTCGTTCATTACGTCGGGCATTATCTCGTTCATTACGTCGGGCATTATTTCGTTCATTACGTCGGGCATTATTTCGTTCATTACGTCGCATTATCTCGTTCATTACGTTGGGCATTATTTCGTTCATTACGTCGGGCATTATTTCGTTCATTACGTCGGGCATTATTTCGTTCATTACGTCGGGCATTATCTCGTTCATTACGTCGGGCATTATTTCGTTCATTACGTCGGGCATTATTTCGTTCATTACGTCGGGCATTATTTCGTTCATTACGTTGGGCATTATTTCGTTCATTACGTCGGATATTATTTCGTTCATTACGTCGGCCATTATCTCGTTCATTACGTCGGGCATTATTTCGTTCATTACGTCGGCCATTATTTCGTTCATTACGTCGGGCATTATCTCGTTCATTACGTCGGGCATTATCTCGTTCATTACGTTGGGCATTATTTCGTTCATTACGTCGGATATTATTTCGTTCATTACGTCGGCCATTATCTCGTTCATTACGTCGGGCATTATTTCGTTCATTACGTCGGGCATTATTTCGTTCATTACGTCGGGCATTAACTCGTTCATTACGTTGGGCATTATTTCGTTCATTACGTCGGGCATTATTTCGTTCATTACGTTGGGCATTATTTCGTTCATTGCGTCGGGCATTATTTCGTTCATTACGTCGGGCATTATTTCGTTCATTACGTCGGGCATTATCTCGTTCATTACGTTGGGCATTATTTCGTTCATTACGTCGGGCATTATTTCGTTCATTACGTTGGGCATTATTTCGTTCATTACGTCGGGCATTATCTCGTTCCTTACGTCGGGTATTATTTCGTTCATTACGTCGGGCATCATCTCGTTCATTACGTCGGGCATTATCTCGTTCATTACGTTGGGCATTATTTCGTTCATTACGTTGGGTATTATTTCGTTCATTACGTCGGCCATTATCTCGTTCATTACGTCGGGCATTATTTCGTTCATTACGTCGGGCATTATTTCGTTCATTACGTCGGGCATTATTTCGTTCATTACGTCGGGCATTATCTCGTTCATTACGTCGAGCATTATTCGTTTCGTCGTTTTTTTAACGTCGGATAGCCGTAAACCACTGACCTATATATATATATATATACTGTATAACTGGTTCAAAATGGCAGCATTTATGGGTCCTTTTGCTAAGGACATGATTTGGACATGTTCGGTATTTCGCTTTTTAAAAGAAAACTAAGCTATTTGGTCGGATAAACTGTACGTATGTTATAGCGAGATGAATTATCTTTCTTCCAGTATATTTGATAGCTTCTACAGTAGTTTATTTCTCGAGAAAACATTCGGCGAAGCCATTATAATAATAACGGAAAAAATTTTAAAATAGCGGCCGCTATTATGATTTGGACATGTTCAGTATTTCGCTTTTTTTAGGGAAACTAAGCTATTTGGTCGGATAAACTGTACGTATGTTGTAGCAAGGTGAATTATCTTTCTGCCAATATATTTTATAACTTCCACAGTGGATTATTTCTTGAGAAAACGTTCGGAGTAGACGGACTAGGCAAACTTTGTCTAATTTTTGCCAAGTCAGCATAATATCGTCCTGGTCTCGAGTTTGTGTAAACAAAATATTTCCGTTGGTTTTCATGTATATTTAATATTTATGTTCGTTGCTGAGCGGCCCAGGATGCTTTCATGATAAGAGTCTTATTGTAGTTCTGAACTACAATAATAATAATCCTAGACAATTACTGTTGTAGCTTTCTAGCAGTCTGAATTAAAGACGTGCCAGCCGGCGGTACGGCACGAAGTAAAATAAACAAGACTGTCAATACACATGGTCATGGAATCTACAAATATTTCGTTTTATGAAGTCGCCAGCTCTATAAAGATCACGAGAAAATCGTAAAGAAGCGAGGCGTACCGAGTTCTTCTTAGGGGCTGTTTACATGAGAGGCGATATTCTTATTTGGTGAAACAAATAATCCAACTTGCATGGATTAACTCCATGTGTCCGCTTAATAGAGGTTATTCTGTTCATTGGGACCCAAGATAGATGCCGCTTCCGCTTAATAATATATAGGGGTTGTAACTATTAATAAGTACTTATTAACCGAGCGCGAGGTCCGTACGGGAAAATATTTTGCTTGAGATCTTTTGAGTACAGACCGAGCCCGAAGGGCGAGGTCTGTACTCAAAAGATCGAAAGCAAAATATTTTCCCGTACGGACCGAGCTTGTGAGGTTAATAAGGAATTTATTATATGTCTCCACAACAACGAGAAATAATTTAGAGAAAACATTATCGTCTACAGTACGTCTTCCTGCACGTCAGCGCAAACGGAAGCTGAGCGGTCTCATAGTCGCGATTCGATATAATTGACAACAAAACAACCAAAAGGGAAAACATTTTGAAAATAATATAATTTTTAAATAGTCTTCGTCGGTTAGTTCCTCCGGATAATAGAATTGGCCGTCCATTTTTCGCTATTTCTTTTAATTTTGCTCACAAATTGTTCGCTGTAGTTTGTTGTTTTTGTGCGGGTCCGTACACCGAGTCCGTACGGTAAAGTACGGACTCGCACGTTAGCCAATCAGCGTTCAATACGCCAGCTCGGACTCGCAAGACATATAATAAAGGGTTTTATTACTCGGGCTACCTATGGTAGAACGAGTCTAGGTTTCGGCTCCGTTTTGTCGATGTTTCGAAATGGCAAACATTACGTCATCCCGTCAGGCTTTGCGAAACTGAGGCGTGCTAAATGCTAATCTTCAGGAGTTCTTTCTTGGCTTCAGTTTCCTGATGTGCTTGGAGCTGTTCACTGAAATATACTTAATTGTTGATCAGTAATGTCGCTGGCAAGTATCTTGATCTTATATACGCTCACAATTCTTACAATTGAACCGATTGCGGTAGACGGGCCGTACAACACTAGGTACCTGGACTACCCCGCTTTGCCGAGATCGTGCGTTTGTGACTATTTAATTTCTTGTTAATTTTCATCTTGCGTTTATATGAGAACCGAGGCAGTCCGCCAGCGGCCTAGCCGAGATGTCGCTTTGTGAATCTTCATGAATGCGTAGCGTGTAATTTGATCTGTCTGCGTTCAGTTCAGCGTTGACTTCGTTCTCGCAAACGTCTGATATGTTTGAAAATGCCGTGTAAACTTTACAGTTATGACTTGTGAAAGAGATTGACACTTTAGCGGACAGAAGGCCCTGCGGAATCGACGCTTTTATACCAGAACCGAAACTGGAGCAGAAAAACCTGAGTTTTAATACACACCTTTAGACAGCCTTTACAAGTCATCTGTTGACTGTTGTCATCTTATTATAATAGGCCTGATTCGGGTTTAACTTTCCTAAACTCATTATTGTTGGCTTCGAAAAACAGCAAAGCAGCTGGTGTATAATCGCTGCCTGTAATTTACAAATACGACATTGCCCGTTGAAAGCCACATTCCCATTGCTTTGTTTACAATTTACATGCATTTCTCCAGGGGGGGGGGGGGGGAGAGTTACGGGGGGAGGGGAATTGCAGCTTGTTTTGGCAATATAGAAGACTTTGCTCGGTTTGTCAAAATTTTTGCACTGTTTCGCACGGCAGGTTTTCTATATGTGCAAGGGGGCCACGCCAAGGTTGCAGAAATCAGTAGCCCGAGTGAACGCCTAAGCAGGCGTCTTGTTTTGTCAATGTTTCGAAATGGCAAACATTACGTCATCCCGTCAGGCTTTGCGAAACTGAGGCGTGCTAAAATGCTAATCTTCAGGAGTTCTTTCTTGACTTTCCTGGATGTTCCTGGAGCTGTTCACTGAAATATACTTAATTCTTGATCAGTAATGTCGCTGGCAAGTATCCTGATCTTATATACGCTCACAATTCTTACAATTGCACACACCGATTGCGGTAGACGGGCCGTACAACACTAGGTACCCGGACTACCCCGCTTTGCCGAGATCGTGCGTTTGTGACTATTTAATTTCTTGTTAATTTTCATCTTGCGTTTATATGAGAACCGAGGCAGTCCGCCAGCGGCCTAGCCGAGATGTCGCTTTGTGAATCTTCATGAATGCGTAGCGTGTAATTTGATCTGTCTGCGTTCAGTTCTGCGTTGACTTCGTTCTCGCCAACGTCTGATATGTTTGAAAATGCCGTGTAAACTTTACAGTTATGACTTGTGAAAGAGATTCACACTTTAGCGGACAGAAGGCCCTGCGGAATCGATGATTCGGGTTTATCTTTCCTAAACTCATTATTGTAGGCTTCGAAAAACAGCTGGTGTATAATCGCTGCCTGTAATTTACAAATACGACATTGCCGTTAAAAGCCATGTAAATTGTAAACAAAGCAATGAAAATGTGCATTTCTCCACGGGGGGTGTGTGGGGTGGGGAGTTACGGGGGGGGGGAAATTGCAGCTTGTTTGGCAATCAGTAGAAGACCTCGCTCGGTTTGTCAAAAATTTTGCACTGTTTCGCACAGCAGGTTTTCTATATGTGCAAGGGGGCTACACCAAGGTTGCAGAAATCAGTAGCCCGAGTGAACGCCTAAGCAGGCGTCTTGTTAAAGAAATGGCCGGGACCTTTCATAGGTGTCCGCTTAATAGGGGTGTCCGTTAAGAGGGGTTCGACTGTATATACCAAGTAATTGTCTTGGCTTTGAGATACGTTAGTTCTGGAAAATGCCGCACGCTTGCGTTGTAGATTGTACAAATTAATCACTATTTTATGTTATTTATGTTATTTATTTATTTATTTATTTTATTTATTTATTTATTTATTTTATTTATTTTATTTATTTATTTTATTTATTTTATTTATTTATTTATTTACTTACTTACTTATTTACTTACTAATACTTACAGTATTGCCATGGTATTGCCATGGTATTGCCAAAGAGAAAATTACAGGGCTGTCATATTCCCAAACCACTATATGTACCTTGATACCATGTACCTTGATACCATGTACCGTCTGGAAAATCTTGTAAGACCGCGTACTGAAAATTACAGGCTTAATGAACGAAATAATGCCCGACGTAATGAACGAAATAATGCCCGACGTAATGAACGAAATAATGCCCGACGTAATGAACGAAATAATGCCCGACGTAATGAACGAAATAATGCCCGACGTAATGAACGAGATAATGCCCGACGTAATGAACGAAATAATGCCCGACGTAATGAATGGAATAATGCCCGACGTAATGAACGAAATAATGCCCGACGTAATGAACGAAATAATGCCCGACGTAATGAACGAAATAATGCCCGACGTAATGAACGAGATAATGCCCGACGTAATGAACGAGATAATGCCCGACGTAATGAACGAAATAATGCCCGACGTAATGAACGAAATAATGCCCGACGTAATGAACGAAATAATGCCCGACGTAATGAACGAAATAATGCCCGACGTAATGAACGAGATAATGCCCGACGTAATGAACGAAATAATGCCCGACGTAATGAACGGAATAATGCCCGACGTAATGAACGAAATAATGCCCGACGTAATGAACGAAATAATGCCCGACGTAATGAACGAAATAATGCCCGACGTAATGAACGAGATAATGCCCGACGTAATGAACGAAATAATGCCCGACGTAATGAACGAGATAATGCCCGACGTAATGAACGAAATAATGCCCGACGTAATGAACGAAATAATGCCCGACGTAATGAACGAAATAATGCCCGACGTAATGAACGAAATAATGCCCGACGTAATGAACGAAATAATGCCCGACGTAATGAACGAGATAATGCCCGACGTAATGAACGAAATAATGCCCGACGTAATGAACGAAATAATGCCCGACGTAATGAACGAAATAATGCCCGATGTAATGAACGAGATAATGCCCGACGTAATGAACGAACATATCCGATAAACCAGATATTACCCAATGTAATGAACGAACATGCCCGATGAAACAAATATTACCCGACGCAATGACATCTGATAGAATAGTATTTTTGATATAGATCACCCTTCATAGCTATTCAGCTTACGTTCGTGAGCGTTCGCACAACGTTCGTACTACGAATAAGGTTTCTGATCGATGCTCTTACGCCTTGATCACGTGATTGACGAAACGTCTTGAGACAAAAGAAAAAGTCGCTTCGCGCGAAAAATGTCGCCTAGTGTAAAAATTTTGTCATGCATATTATATGCATGACAAAATTACTACATTCTGATTGGTTGAGAGGAGTACAATTATTTTACTAAATGTACTGCTCCCAAGGCCCTGGGAACGATGTTGACAATAAAATTCAAAATGGCAGCCAATTCTGCAATGGGAAGTTTTCACATTACTTTCCAACGACTTGTGGTACACTATGAACTAAAAATTCCATGTAAATATTTTGAAATGAGTTACGGAGAACACCCAGAGTGAAAATGTTTCTTGTCAAGTAATGAAACAAGATGTTTTTAAGGTGGCTCCATACAGTTTCTTGAAAATGGAAAATACAAGTTTGAGTCCAAAACACGTGATTAAACAATTCGGAAAAAGAATAAAACTAAATGTTATGCATAGTTAAACATTCTGACAATGAAAAACTGCTACCAAATAAATAGCAACAGTTCTTGCTATGGCAACAATGACGTTTCAAAATGGCTGCCAATTAGCATTCAAACTAATTTAATTCGGTGACTTTGGTGACCACCAATTTTTTTTTCATTAAAACTTTCCTTGAAGTACGAGTAATCAATAGGCCGATTTAAAAAAAATTCTGTAGAACGAAATTTTTTAAAAATTAACAAACATGATTTTTCAAAAAAAAAAATTATTCGTTCGACAGAATTTTTTTAAAATCGGCCTATTGATTACTCATACTTCAAGAAAAGCTTTAATGAAAAAAATTGGGGGTAACCAAAGTTTTCGAATTAAATTAGTTTGAAGGGTAATTGGCAGCCATTTTGAATCGTCATTGTTGCCATAGCAACAACTGTTGATATTTATTTGGTAGCAGTTTTTGACTGTCAGACTGTTTAATTATGCATAACATTTAGTTTTATTCTTTTTCCGAATTGTTTATGTACGTGTTTTGGACTCTCAAACTTGTATTTTCCATTTTTCAAGAAACTGTACCTTAAAGGCGTGAGTGGGTACGTGTCGTAATTTTGTCATGCATATAATAAATGAGTAATCATATGATTTTGCTCGTACAATTAAGGATTTACACTACTCGTGATATTTGAAAATTATTTGTACTCGCTATCATATGATTACCTATGCTAATCTTCACCGAAATTTCTATATTCACAGGCAGACAACATGAACATTGGAAAGTTTATAACTACGCTAATAACAATAAAACCACAACAAATTTGCTAACTCTCAACTTTAAAGATCTTTGCATTAATATGGGGAGAATGTTGCTTTAAACTACTCTCCAGGGAAATAAGTTTTACAACGTTTAGAGATCTTTACACTCAACGTAAACTTCTCCAATTCTGACGCCATTTCTATAACTATACACGGCATTTCCTTATAGTAAACTATAACTAGAAAAATAGATATTTTTATAAAACCAGTCATTTAATACACAGAGCAACCAATCGCCATGAAAAACCTCCAACTATTAAGTGTTGTGTATGCAGTGTTTTAGATAGAGCAAAGTGAAAAGATGGTAAACTGTTGAGAATAGTTCTAATAACGAAATACTGACGTTTCAAGCAGTCTTTCATCAGAGTAAAAATTAGAGTATTGTGTATGCAGTGTTTTAGATAGAGCAAAGTGAAAAGATGGTAAACTGTTGAGATTTCAAGCAGAGTCTTTCATCAGAGTAAAAATTAGAGTATTGTGTATGCAGTGTTTTAGATAGAGCAAAGTGAAAAGATGGTAAACTGTTGAGAATAGTTTTAATAACGAAATACTGACGTTTCAAGCAGAGTCTTTCATCAGAGTAAAAACTAGAGTGTTGTGTAGGCAGTGTTTTAGATAGAGCAAAGTGAAAAGATGGTAAACTGCTGAGAATAGCTTTAATAACGAATTACTGACGTTTCAAGCAGAGCCCTTCATCAGAGTAAAAACTAGAGTGTTGTGTAGGCAGTGTTTTAGATAGAGCAAAGTGAAAAGATGGTAAACTGCTGAGAATAGTTTTAATAACGAAATACTGACGTTTCAAGCAGAGTCTTTCATCAGAGTAAAAACTAGAGTGTTGTGTAGGCAGTGTTTTAGATAGAGCAAAGTGAAAAGATGGTAAACTGCTGAGAATAGCTTTAATAACGAATTACTGACGTTTCAAGCAGAGCCCTTCATCAGAGTAAAAACTAGAGTGTTGTGTAGGCAGTGTTTTAGATAGAGCAAAGTGAAAAGATGGTAAACTGCTGAGAATAGCTTTAATAACGAATTACTGACGTTTCAAGCAGAGCTCTTCATCAGAGTAAAAACTAGAGTGTTGTGTAGGCAGTGTTTTAGATAGAGCAAAGTGAAAAGATAGTAAACTGCCGACAATAGTTTTAATAACGAAATATTGACGTTTCCAGCAGCGGTAAAATGCTCATCCATCAGAGTAAAATGTGGTTAAAGGCAAGGCTTGAAACATCAGTATTTTGCTATTAAAACTATTCTCAGCAGTTTACCATCTTTTCACTTTGCTCTATCTAAAACACTGCCTACAAAACACTCTAGTTTTTATAAAAGTAGCGTGCTGTGTAGGCAGTGTAGAAACAACAATCGAAATATAGTAATGTTAGATATACTACCGAAACAGAGAACGTAGGAGTCTAACGTTTCGAGCGAAGGCCCTTCGTCAGAGATAAACGTAAAGAGTGAAGTCTATCATCTTTTCACTTTGCTCAACTTCAACCTGGTTAGATATATAAGGACGGTTGTTAATAGCGATTGCTTACTGTAGCTGGTCCTATTACATCGTGTATATATCATTATCTGTTTTTCTTTAATCTAGTCAACTCAACTTACAACGCACCATACAGAGAGATGTCATTTCTTATAGTTCTTAAGCCTTCCTTCATTACACTCGGTCTTCTTTCGCCATTATTGCATCCAAGTCTTTCATTAAACTTTGTAAAGCTGAAGAATCCAGATCATTGCTTCCCCTCTCCTGAAAGAAAAACAATAAAAAACTGAGAACAAGGGAGACCTAAGCATGCGTAAACTAACTTTATTTATACTGGATAACCATATCAGTCATATCTAAACTGTTCTCTCTAGAGGTCCAGTATATGATCCCGTGTTACTACAGAAGAAAACCAGAGTAAACTAAACTAACTTTATTTATACTGGATAACTCTATCAGTCATATCTAAACTGTTCTCTCTAGAGGTCCAGTAAGAACTATCCCTCATTGATCCAGTGTTACTACCGAAAAAACCCAGAGTAAACTAAACTAACTTTATTTATACTGGATAACTCTATCAGCCATATCTAAACTGTTCTCTCTAGAAGTCCAGTAAGGACCATCCTTCATTGATCCAGTCACAGTCCCTAGAATTATATTGTCTGGAGACGCGGTGAACATCAAAGCGGTTAACAATCAGCTACAATTTAGGTTGAGGGTGGCAAATAAGGTGCATAAAGCAACGATGCTATTGGTTGATTGCTTCATTATACCAAAAATACAATGTGTTCAGCAAGCGTTAAGGTGAAATAAGGTGCACAAACGTGAACAAAAACCTAGAACAAAGACTTTGGCCGCGTTTCCAGACAATTTATTTCTAGGGACTATGATCCAGTGTTACTACAGAAGTAATATCATAAGGTGCACAAACGTGAACAAAAACCTAGAACAAAGACTTTGGCCGCGTTTCCAGACAATTTATTTCTAGGGACTATGATCCAGTGTTACTACAGAAGTAATATCATGATGTAAATCTCGTATTTTCCTCATTACCCATGCATACGCCTTTGTCTTCTAAATTTCCCCGGGAAATTTAGTAGAAAACAAAAGATTTCTTTGTCTACTAATTTTCCCTCATCAAGCATGCAGGGGAAAATTAGTAGACAAAGAAATTTTTTGTCTTTTACTAAATTTCCCGCTTGCATATCTATTATGCAAACAGGCGGTCCTTGAACACTCACAAACACAAAGCATGTCCCAAAGGTATAATTACTTCAATCAATAGTAAAACTCGTAAACAACTTCACTGAACCATACAAAAACAAACACCTAAACTTATCTCAGCATACTTCTCTCAGTTTTCCTCGGCGATCATAATATTACAAACTGATAACATGACTTGTCGGGAAATTAGCGATTAAATTGCCCTTCGCCTCGGGAAGATTTGTAAAAGTCCTCGGGCAAATCTTCCTTCGGCGGCGGGTAATTTATCGTTAATTTCCGTCAAGTCATGTTATTACTTATAAGAAACCTTTGGGGCCCAGTGTGCGAAGTAGAAAATTAGTAATTTAAATAGTATTTTAATTATATTTAAGTTTAGAAAAGGCATGTAAATAATAAAATAATAATTAGGACAATCCCTTAGAGAGTTGTCAGACGTCAAGTTTATGTAAATGCAACGCCTTAGATACAAAGAAGAGTCCGAAAGTGTCTTAAGCAGAGAGATTGGTCATCGTTGTTAGGCGAAAAAAAGATACGAGAGTTCTACTTGCTTGGAAACCGCCAAGCTCGCAGATATCACAGGAAGATATTGACAGTAAAGACGGTTGGGGTAAGAGACAGCCTTATTCAAAGGTACACCAGACCAACGTCGTCATTGATAATTATGTGAGTTCGTGAGCAAGTGGTGGTAGCAGTTACGTATAAAACGCTGAGCAGAATCTCGTACAGTTTGGAGTTGGCACGTCTGAAGCCAGCTAACGTTAGTCGCTGAAAAGACCTCGCGTTCAGATCGCTTTCTGCCACGAGATAAGTTGAGCAAAGGAAGACTCTAGAGTGAAAAGAGGCCTAGGCAGAAGCCGAAGAAGACGACTGACAACGGACAAAAACTCTTAGGAATACGTTAAGTATATTATTATTTAGTTAATTAAATACGACCGGTATATTTAGGTTAGGAATTAAATTGAATAATAAAATCTTTGTAAGTTCATTGCACTGGAGTTGCGTGAGTTGATGCAAGCTGTAGGAAGGAGAAACCCTCAGTTTAGGGGCGGATTAAACGAACTACCCGAAGGTAGCGTGACTTCGCTACACCTGGGCTTTGAACAGATCATGATGACAGTGGTCTTCCTTTGACGAGCCGTAAAATCGTTTGGCGTTAAGCTGGATTTCCATTCAGTGCATTTTGTCGCGCGATCGACTTTTCTCGATCGCTTTCTTTTGAAATGTGTGTATTCAACCAAAGCTAATGAAATGAGTTCCGCTTGACAACCCACAATTCAAAAGAAAGCGATCGCAAAAAGTCGATCGCGCGATAAAATGCACTGAATGGAAATCCAGCTTTAGCCAGAGTAAAATACTAAAGTGCGTCTATATGCGTGCTTAAAGCCGGTTTTCCACTAGGCGATTTTTTTCGCGCGAAGCGACTTTTTCTTTTGTCTCATGAGCTCTGAGCTGGAACTAATCAGAAATCTATTGAATTCGAACAAAAGAAAGTCGCTTCGCGCGAAAAAAATCGCTTAGTGGAAAACCGGCTTAAGGCCTGTTTAAACGGATCCAACATGTTGGTCCAACATCCAACAATGTTGAATGCAACATGTTGGATTCGTTTGAACACCATGTTGGATAATGTCGCATGATGTTGGACATTGTTGGATCAAGTTTGATTCCGTTCAAACTTTTCATCCAACATCGTCCAACATTTGACGGAAAACGAGTTCATCGACATCATTTCCATAAAGATTTGAGTCATTTGACGAGGTAAAAACATTCAAGATGGCAGAATGCGGGAGTGACGAGAGTTTGTTCGAGAGTTTGACGCAGGAACGTGAGGAACCCCTCGCTAAAACTCCTCTGAATAATAAGAATAAAAATGTTGAGAATTCCGAGGAAGATGAGATAGCAAAAGCTACTTCAAGTAAAAAAAATGAAGACTGGTTTATCAAAGGCAATTAAGTCAAGGAAGTGGACTGACGCGAAAATAGACGAGCTTCTTGAAATGTTTGAGGAGCGGGTTTGCTTATGGGATGTGTATTGTTAACTACTAATTAATAGCACTTGTGTTGGATGTTGTTGCATTCGTTTGAACATGTTGGCCAACAATGTAATATTGGGCATTTCACTCGATTACATAGCGTGTTCTAAGGATTTTGGGTGAAGGAAAATTCGAGTGTAGAATATATACATTATAAGACCAAAGCGGGACCAGTTGCAAAAAATGCAACTACACAGGCCTTCCGGCAGGAATTGAACCCACGACCTTGCGATTCTAGTGCAACGCTCTGACCACTGAGCCACGGAGGCCGTTGCCGAGAGCTTGATCGCGAGTTCTGTATACATTAAGGTGGTAATGCCAGGAGAGAATTGGGTTTATTAGAAGTAATATTGGACATTTCACTCGATTACATAGCATATTCTAGGGATTTTTGGTGAAGGAAAATTCGAGTGTAGAATATTGCATTTTTCGCAACTGGTCCCGGTTTGGTCTTAAAATGTATATATTCTACACTCGAATTTTCCTTCCCAAAAATCCCTAGAATATGGTCTAACATTGTTGGACCAACAATGTTGGACAATGTTGGATCTGTTTAAACAGGCCTTTAGGATTCCTAGGGTAAGATAGCATACCTTGACAGGATAATCGAAATCAGTCGCGACGCTAACGTAACCATTTGAAGTTTTCTGAGGCATGTATAAAACAGGAGGTTGGTTGGAATCAGACGCTACGAGCTCTTCAGATCCGTAGTCACTTGAAGTCGCAGGACCATCATCATAATTATCTAACGACTACAAACAAACACAACAAAAATATTTCAATAACTCAAGAACCAAGTGAGATAAGAAAGAGTTCGAAATTCTAATTTCATGTTAATTCAAAAGTTCTTTCAAACAAAATAGTGCTGTGCAAACTCCGGTTTTTCAGCTCCGGCTCCGGCTTCTTTGGTAAGTTGGTTCACAACTGGGGATAAAATCCAACCGGATATAATTCGGCTCAACTTTCTCCCCAGGGTCTTTTCCCGGTGAAAGCTGCGAAACTGTCAAGCGACTCAAGCAAACGCAATGCGACAACTATTTTTTAAAATGTAAAATAAAAGTAAAAGTAAATTTAATGAACGCTAAGCGACCAATGTTGCCTGGAAGGAGTGCGCAACGCTTCTTTGAGACGATGTTCTCCGTCAACGAAAAGCCTCGTTCAAAAGTAACAGAGGACGGTGGACAAGAAAGATATGAGAGAGATAGACGCGTCAAAGCAGGTCATTCGTTTTTGTGGCGATACCAATAATCCAATAAATCCTGAACATTAACTTGGGATCTGACTGATATCACTGGTTCAGACAGGTAGGCAGTGAGTTCTTGCCCCGGTGTTAAGCCGGTTTTCCACTAGGCGACATTTTTCGCGCGAAGCGACTTTTTTCGAGCGGAATAATTCGCGCGAACAACTTAGTATTTTCCACGCTAGAAAAGGCGCGAAATCGCAAAACAAAATGCCGGCAATAAACGCCAGACGCCTTCTGCTTTTGAGGAATAATATTTTACGTTTATTGTTGCTGAGAAGACGTCAAAAGCGACTTCGAAAGTATAGGAAAAGATTTTGGGTTCGACGGGTTCATGCCGAGCGAAAACAGAAAGGAGAATATCATCTTCTCGTGAAAGAGCTCAAGCTTTACGATGAAGAATACTTTTTTCAATGTTTTCGCATGTCACCCACTACATTCGAGCAACTTATCTCTTGGATAGGGCCACATCTTTTAAAAATTACCACTAAAATGCGAGAGCCGATTGGCCCTAGAGAACGACTTTGTGTTTGCCTAAGATATTTGGTTACTGGATGCACAAATAACCATTGCAGCTACAATCATTGACAAAATTAGTTGAAACGACTTGAGTGAATCATGCCATGTTAATTGCTAGGCCTCTTTTTGCATGAATTTCTATCCCCCCGTCCCCCCTTTTCAATGTTGATACTCTGAACATTCAAATGTAATGGCAGGCGACTGAGTGCAAATTGCAAACGTTTTGAGGTCCACAACATTGAAGTGGGGGGAAGGGGGAACATGAAACCATTTCATGTTAGCCTTGTTTCAAGAATTATGTCAATGATTGTCTGAGAACAAATTGGACGCAAACGCAACAGATTTAATTCATAAAAATCCATTTTCTCTGATGGATTGACCATTAATGTTTTAAAATATGTTAAAGAAGAATATGTGGTTAGTTTATATGCATATTATATTGTCGAACGGGATTACAATAATTCTTTTGTAAGCATTTGAAGTTAAAGTTTTATGCGATGAGCAAGCGATTAATTACAGTTGTAGCCATTTCAAAGAAGTTGCGTATGCCACGGCTCACAGGCATAATGACCTATGTGACAAAACAAGTCGAAGAAGCCACTCTAGTTAAGAAATTACCAAGTCATTTAGAAAAAGATTAGTAGTTTGATAAACGAACTCTCGTCCTATTGAATTTCTATAGAACCGTGGCGAAGTCGAGTGGCTCATGTGCCGCTGGTTGCTCAATTACTTTGAATGATCATTTTTCGCGAAAGAACATAGTGGAATTAGTGTGGCAGCATAACAGGAATTATTCGTAAATAAAATTTAAGCGTCAGGAATAACATGGAATTTAGGCGGTTTCTGAAATCGATCGTATACGATTACGTTCAACCGGAGAATTGAGCCCGACATGTCTTGTTTTTTGAACAAATCTCTCGCAGGGGGTCTATCGCAACATGGCGCCTTGCTGCTTAGCATTCGCTATATTGGACAAATAAATAGTGTTATAGAATTATTTCGAGTGAAATGAACTGTTTATAGTAATTTCTTAGCTACATCGTTTTATATCAATTCAGTTTACTATATTAATTCTGTATTTTGCCACACTTTACCACACTTTACCGGCACACTTTACCATGCTTATGTTAATAAATTAGATTATGATTCTTTTATATATGCAGATTGTGGTAAAGTGTGGTAAAGTGTACTAAATTTTAGTGTAAGTATATGGTAAAGTGTGATCAAATGCAACAATTATGTCCACTTAATGCTTAAATAGAGCTAAAGTTTAAAAACATCTTTGTGTAACGAATATTTCAGTTGAAATTGCACTGAACATTATGCGAAGTTTGTGGTAAAGTGTGGTAAACTGAGCTTAATTTTAACGGTCTCGTACGCAGCAAAGTGCAGTGATATCTTAGAAGTATATATGTGTTGTCAACTATTTGTCAACTATTTGTAATGATAAAAGTATAAGGAGAAATGTTTGGGTATCGATTATTTTTGTTGAAATCGAGCTGAACTCCTCGATTCATTGTTTATTTATGAGCCCTTTTATAACACGGGTGCCAGTTGTAACTTGAGATGAATTCGAAGCCTTGGATAATTATTCTATTGACAATTTTTTAATGAATGCAACTGGTGAAAGAATTTTTCCCCCTTGCTGCAAACAATTTGTTCTGTTCGTTTGGGCATTAACTTAAGACAATTTCTTCCCGACTTTTCTCTTTATATCAGCATGAATGGTCAAATATTTTAATGATTTGCGCAAGTGCAGGGTATACATTATCCTTCATGATAGGTCTGCAATAAAGTTATCGGCAGATTTTACTTTTACGTGTAGGTTTTGTGTCAGAATTATAAATTCATCATGGAAATACAGAGAGCGTGCGCAGCTTTTAAACCGACAATAATTTTGAACCTGATTTCCGCGTAGTGACAGTTAACATTAGGACGTCATGGTGACGTCATGTAATTAACCTTTAAAATTATCGTTTGTTGTTAGCGATCAATATATGTGTTAAATGTATGTGAGATCACTTTGCGCAGTCGTGGGTAAAATATGCCGTTTCTCTGCAACGCAAAATGTACGGAGAATTATTAACGTAAATTCAGACAATCATTGACAAAATTAGTTGAAACGACTTGAGTGAATCATGCCATGTTAATTGCTAGGCCTCTTTTTGCATGAATTGCTATCCCCCCGTCCCCCCTTTTCAATGTTGATACTCTGAACATTCAAATGTAATGGCAGGCGACTGAGTGCAAATTGCAAACGTTTTGAGGTCCACAACATTGAAGTGGGGGGAAGGGGGAACATGACACCATTTCATGTTAGCCTTGTTTCAAGAATTATGTCAATGATTGTAGTTACAGAATGAGTCCTGCAGTTGTTGGTCGAATAATTAACGAGACATGTGGACTCTTGTGGAAAACCCTTATTGAAAAAGGTTACCTCAAACACCCATCTACAGAAAAAGAATGGAAAGCAATTGCAAAGGAGTTCGGGCAGTATTGGAACTTTCCTAACTGCATTGGAGCGTTAGATGGTAAGCATGTAGTAATCCAAGCACCAGCTAGATCAGGATCAACTTATTTTAACTACAAGAAATCATTCAGTATTGTTCTCATGGCTATATGCAATGCAAGCTACCAATTTACTTTGGTTGACATAGGAGACATCGGAAGACAAAGTGATGGTAGTGTTTATGGTTGTAGTGTTGTGTAGGTAGTAGATAGAGCAAAGTGAAAAGATGGTAAACTACTGAGAATAGTTTTAATAACGAAATACTGACGTTTCAAGCAGAGCTCTTCATCAAAGTAAAATGTGATTAAATTTCACTTTGCTCCATCTAAAACACTGCCAATACAACACTAGTTTTTTACACTCTAGCATATTGACTTATAGCTCTGACAAAGGCCTGAGTCAACAGGCCGAAAGCTGAGTAAGTAATAATAAACACATGGTGTTTATCAGATCTGTTCAGAGAAGTGTAGCGACCCTTGATACAGCCTGACAGCTACAGAATGTACCAGCGCTGACGTATAAACATTTCGTTAGAATTTCTAACAGGCTGCGACAGCTCCGTAGACAACATACCTGTTCAGTCTGTTATATCAAACTGATACAGCACTGACCATGTCAGGCTGATACAGTTTGACAGAATCTGTTCTGAACAGTCTGTTGTAGCTGCAGGAATGATACAGATATGATATCATAGGTGTATCATAGCTGATACTGCAACAGACTGTATCAGGGATCGCTATATTTTTCTGAACAGATCTGACATCATTCTGCATCAGGTCTTCTGACACAGTGTGCGTTTTTGGGTGTTTATATGTTCTATTTCTCTCACCTCTTGTGGTGGTGAAGGGAAGTCGTCTGCATTATGTGGGATTGGGAAAGGAGAATTATAAATATTCAAGGATTTTGGTTTGGGGGCAACTTTCGGAAGAGGTTGGTAAGGTTCGTCCAATCTGGAAGGACTATTACCAGAAAACGAAGACGGAGAATGACGATCTGAAAACACAACAAAATATAGGAGTGAGATTGCGTGTGTAGCTGAGAAAGTTGACATAGGATATAACCAGTGCTGTGAGTAACTTTGTTATAACTAGCATGATGAAGTAACAAGGCTGAACAACAATGTTACAACAGATCTGGGTGTGTTACCAACAGTAGCAACAGCATCATCATCACCACCACCACCACCACCACCAACAGTAGCAACATCATCACCACCACCACCACCACTACCACCACCACTACCACCAACACCAACAACACAACCACCACCACCACCACCACCACCAAAATCAACAACAACAACAACACCACCACCACCACCACCACCACCACCACCACCACCACCACCACCACCAACAACACCAACACCAACAGTAGCAACAACAACAACACCACCACCAATACCACCAACAGTAGCAACATCATCACCACCAACAACAACACCACCACCAACAGTATTAACATCATCACCACCACCACCACCAACAACACCACCACCACCAACAACAGTAGCAACATCATCACCACCACCACCACCACCACCACCACCAACAACAACAACAACACCACCACCACCAACAGCAACATCATCACCAACAACAACAACACCACCACCAACAACAACAGTAGCAACATCATCACCAACAACAACAGTAGCAACATCATCACCAACACCATCACCACCACCAACACCACTACCACCAGTAGCAACATCATCACCAACAACAACAGTAGCAACATCATCACCAACACCAACACCACCAGTAGCAACATCACCACCATCATCATCATCAACAACAACAACAGTAGCAACATCATCACCATCATCATCATCATCAACAACAGCAGCAACATTACCACCATCATCATCATCATCATCAACAACAACAGTAGCAACATCATCACCACCACCACCAGTAGAAACGTCACTATGTGAACATGACTGGTGTACCAACACGTCCTTCGGTTGTTTCAACATGCGAGGACAACTGCTGATGTTTCAAGAAGCTGTAACAACATGATGAAACAATGATGAACAATATTGTTAATTCATCAAGGTTGTTCACACATAATAACAACGTTGTTACAGCATTGTTCACACAACAATGATGTACAATTTGCGAGATTTTTACGCGCGTACTTTCCACGCAAGCTGCGAACCAACCTCGTACCCAGGCTCTTTTCAACCCGCCGCGCGGAGAAAAGACCCTGGTATATCATGGTCACGTGACTACTAAAATCTGGTTGTGACAAATTTTGTTTGGACCGGGGTGGGGTAGAGATGATTTAAAGCTTCTTGCCTGAAACATTTTACCGTTTGAGGAAATACTTCGAACTTGGATTCAAGAGTTCAGCGCTAAGTGGGTACAATATATATGGCTATGATTTCTGATTTAATATGTTCACAAGAAATGGGTGACGTATAGGGACTGACGGCGAAGAAAAGCGAAAAGTAATGACGGCAAGTGGTAAATATTTTTCCCGTTTTAAATTTGGATTCCTTATCTAGCTGCTCAGGGTTTTTTGCTATTTTTGATGTGAACACTACGCAAATTATGTGAAACTTCCAAAAAGTGTGGAGCGGAGAGAAAGTCTTACACTGTTTACACTGCGTCGTTGAACCCATTTGAACTGAACGGAGACAGAAACTGATACGTCTCGCACAGGACTAGGCAAATTTTTGATATAAACAAGTGAAATATACAAAGATATTCAGTACTCAAACTTGAGGGCTGATCATTAATTTCACAGTAACGAAAAATTATTGGCAACTTACATCACACCAAATAAATCGTAAAAATACAAAGCGCTGAGATATTTTCCTCGGGGTTGTTTATCCAAACTAAAACGTCAGACTGCCGTCTGGGTAAATGTTAACGATCGTCGGTCCGAATGCTCGAATTTCTCTCTGCTCTACACCTCGGTAATTTACGTATAGTATTCACATCAAAACAAATTGTGTTTAAGAATAAGCATTATAGTCGAAATCTTGAGCAGCTAGAGAAGGAATTACTTAGGTGAATTGAAATGGTGAATTATTTAATACCGTTTGCGATCTGCTTCTTTGCAACGCTTCTCTGCGGCGCGAGTCTCTTCTACGTTATCCGTTTCTTGTGAACATAATCAGAAATCATATCGACCCACTTAGCGCTGAACTCTTGAATCCAAGATCCAAGTATTTTCTCAAACGGTATTTCTTTCAAAAGAAAGATTCGAATCCTCTCTACCCCACCCCTGCCCAAACTAAATTTGTCACAACCAGATTTTGGTAGTCACGTGACCATGATATACCAGGGTCTTTTCTCCGCGCGGCGGGTTGAAAAGAGCCTGGGTACGAGTTGACTGCGAACTACAATCATAGAATAATTAATTGGGACATTTTCCGTCGGAGCGCGATTTCTGACGGCATCGTAAACTCTTTAAAAAAAAATCTGCCGCCTGCTCCAAACCACCATCACAGGTCTTCCTCTATCCCCACAAGTCTACCCTCCCCCCTTCCCCCCACCATGCTGGGGTATGTTGGTCCCTGGGGGTAGGCCTTATCCGCAATTCATACCATGTTTGTGAACCGACAATGTATGGTGGGGGAGGGGGAGGATAACTAAACTGTTGCAAAATGCATATTTGCTTAGAAGTGACATTTTTGCAAGTTGTCCCAATGTAATTATTCCATGATTGTAGTTTCTGCGATGAGTGGAAAGGAGCCTTTACTGACCATTATCGTTTGGTGGCAGACTTTCTTCGTCACTTTCAGCAGCCAGAAGAGAATTGTGGTCTTTACGAGATTGAAATGGACTGTCGAGAGGTTTCATTTCATCAGCATTCCTGTAATATATGAATAATGAAAAAACAACAACTCAACAACAACAACAACAACAACAACAACAACAACAACAACAACAACAACAACAACAACACCAACACCAACACCAATAACATCATCATCACCACCACAACCACCACCACCACCAGCAACAACAGTAGAAACATCATCACCACTACTACCAACAGTAACAACATCATCATCATTACCACCACCACCACCACCACCAACAACAACAACAACACCAACAGTAGCAACATCATCATCATCATCATCATCACCACCACCACCACCCCCACCACCACCACCACCAACAACAACAACAAGAACAACAACACCAACACCAACAACACCAACAGTAGCAAAAATCACCACCACCACCACCACCACCACCACCACCACCACCACCACCCCCAACAACAACAACAACACCAACAACAACAACACCACCAACACCACCAACACCACCACCAACACCACCAACAGTAGCAACATCATCACCACCACCAACAACAACAACAACACCACCACCACCAACAACACCACCACCAACAACAACAGTAGCAACATCATCACCACCACCACCATCACCACCACCACCACCACCACCAACACCAACAACAACAACAACACCAACAGTAGCAACATCATCATCAACAACAACAGTAGCAACATCATCACCAAAACCAACACTACCACCACCACCACCAACACCACCAACAGTAACAACATCACCAACAACAGTAGCAACATCATCACCACCACCAGTAGAAACGTCACTACTAACACCAACAGTAGCAGCATCAGCACCAACACCATCACCACCAGTAGCACCATCACCACCACGAACAACAACAGTAGCAACATCAGCACCACCAACAACAACAGTAGCAACATCAGCACCAACACCAACAGTAGCAACATCAGCACTACCACCAACAACAACAGTAGCAACATCAGCACTACCACCAACAACAACAGTAGCAACATCAGCACCAACACCAACACCAGCAACATCAACACTACCACCAACACCAACAGTAGCAACATCAGCACTACCACCACCACCAACAACAGTAGCAACATCACCACCACCAACAACAACAGTAGCAACATCAGCACCAACACCAACACCAACAGTAGCAACATCACCACTACCACCACCACCAACAGTAGCAACAACACCAATACCACCACCACCAACAGTAGCAACATCACCACTACCACCACCACCAACAACAGTAGCAACATCACCACTACCACCACCACCACTAACAGTAGCAACATCACCAATACCACCACCACCAACACCAACACCAACAGTAGCAACATCACCACCACCAGTAGCAACATCACCACTACCACCACCACCACCACCACCAGTAGCAACATCACCACTACCACCAACAACAACAGTAGCAACATCACCACTACCACCACACCAACAACAGTAGCAACATCACCAATACCACCAACACCAACACCAACACCAACAGTAGCAACATCACCACCACCAGTAGCAACATCACCACTACCACCACCACCACCACCACCAGTAGCAACATCACCACTGCCACCACCACCACCAACAGTAGCAACATCACCACTACCACCAACAACAACAGTAGCAACATCACCACCAGTAGCATCATCAGCACCACCACCACCACCAGTAGCACCATCAGCACTACCACCATAACGACATGAAGAGATAGATACCGTGGTATTGTTGGTGCCACAGACAAGTCTTCTCCTTTGTTATTTCTCTCACATGGTTCCAATTCCATCGCGTTTTGTTTAATCCAATAATTATCTTTGGTTCCTTTCTTCTTAGCACCTCCATTAGCAACTGCTTTGTAAGGATCTGCTGCTGGCTTTCTAACAATTAACGAGAAGAAAGTAGAGTAGAGTGGAGTGGAGTGGAGTGGAGTGGAGTGGACTGGACTGAAGTAGAGTAAAGTAGAGTAGAGTAGACTGAAGTGGAGTGGAGTGGAGTGGAGTGGAGTGGAGTGGAGTGGAGTGGAGTGGAGTGGAGTGGAGTGGAGTGGAGCGGAGCGGAGCGGAGTGGAGTGGAGTGGAGTGGAGCGGAGCGGACTGGACTGGACTGGACTGGAGTAGAGTAGGGAAAAGGGAAAAGGGAAAGCAAGGTGCTTACTTTCTTGATACGTAGGAGGCTCGTGTTCGTTTCTTGCACAAGAACACGCTAATAACGACAATAGCTATCAATGTAATGGCGGCAATGACTGCTATGATGATCCATAATGTCTTCTCATCTGATGTCAAACTAGCACCATCTTGAAAAAATATGAAGTAATAAACACCATATCAGGGACTTTAAGATCTACGACCTCAACTTCCACGACGACGTCCTTTAAAGTGCCAATGAAGTGGAAATTTTTTTATTGCTTCGTTTGAAAGAGCATCAAAAAGTAGGACAATATGCAGTTTACCGTTCCTTGATATCTTTTATAGTTCCAGAGTTATAAAGATTTAAAGATATCAAAATGAAGAAAAAATATGCCACAAACAAATTGCTGATTCAGCACAAATTGTGACATCATGTGGTTTGCATGTTAATTTGGTGAATGTTTAAATGAAGTATAGTTCAGTTACTATGTGTCAGAATGAAATGAACCTTTGCACACATATAGTGCAAGATGAAACACAGTTGATAATATCACCCATTTTGTTGTCAAGGTAACACTGTTGTACCCAGGCCCCTTGCACGGATTTTATATATAAACCACCTTCTCTGTCCTGATAAGGATAAAATAATATCAGACAAGTGCTTGTCGCACCTATGCATGCCTAAATACGTTTATACTATAATAATTTGAAAATTATGCCCAAAGAGATAAATACATGGTGTTTTATAAAATCTGTGCAAGGGGCCTGGGTACAACAGTGTTACCTTGACAACAAAATTGGTGATATTATCAACTGTCTTTCACATTGCACTATATGTGTGCAAAGGTTCGTTTGATTCTGACACATAGTAACGGAGCTATAATAGTTGATTTAAACATTCACCAAATTAACATGCAAACCACATGACGTCACAATTTGTGCTGAATCAGCAATTTGTTTGTGCCATATTTTTTCTTCATTTTGACATCTTTAAATCTTTATAACTCTGGAACTATAAAAGATATCAAGGAACGGTAAACTGCATATTGTCCTACTTTTTGATGCTCTTTCAAACGAAGCAATAAAAAATTCCACTTCATAGGCACTTTAAACAAAAGAATTCTTTTTGCAAAACAACAAGAATGAACAATTTTTAGACCAAAAAATAATCTCAACATCGTCCTCGCTCTTTATACAACGCCACTTAGAGCATTTTCACGTCTTCAGGACGACGTCAACGGCCAAAAGATGAGAACTGTTGCTTGAGATTGACTTCAATATGGACACTACAATCATTTTAGCAATACTGGGAATTTTGGAAGTCATTAAACAGCTTCAAATATCAAATATAATTGTCAGTTAACCGTCACTTTTTTAAATTGTAAAACTTATCTTGCTTTTTAACCGCCGTCGTCGTCGTCCTAGCATCTTAACTCATTCCTGTCCGGGGGCTTCCCAGAGGTGAATAAAATCGTCTGGCGTTAGCCAGAATAAAATATTAAAGACCAATTCGGACAAGAAAGAGTTAAAGAGATAGTTTATAACTCATTCCTGTCCGGGGGCTTCCCCAGAGGTGAATAAAATCGTCTGGCGTTAGCCAGAATAAAATATTAAAGACCAATTCGGACAAGAAAGAGTTAAAGAGATAGTTTATAACTCATTCCTGTCCGGGGGCTTCCCCAGAGGTGAATAAAATCGTCTGGCGTTAGCCAGAATAAAATACTAAAGACCAATTCGGACAAGAAAGAGTTAAAGTGCCTAATTAATAATACAACGACCATGAAACAACAGAGCAATGGAGAAATACAAGAAGAAAAGTTGTTATATACCAAAGACTTTCGTTTGCCAATAATGAAATCCTATTGGTCAAATCATGGTCACGTGTTGTTCAACAAATTGAATGTTTCTTTCTGCCGAGGGAAACATTGCACTGTTTCCCTCTGACGTCGCTTTAATCATGCGTTGTTCACGTGAATACACGATTATTGCATCATGCAGATCAAGAACTTTGGACTCTTCGCGCATTTTGAAAACAAGAGCTTGTTTGGTACAAAATAGTCCATTTTCCAAAAGAAAGAATTTCTATACATATCTTCAAAGAAGGTCTGAAAAACACTTGGAGAAATTTAAAGCTGTTCTTAGTGTTGAGTCTGGTGTATTTGTTTAGTTGAATGACTTGAATGGAAATTTATACGAAGACAAAGTCAAAGTGTTTTCGTAAGTTTTTTCACCGTTTGCAAGTTTCAAGGCAGTTTTGTAATTTGTAATTTAAGTCTTCGGTAAATAACAAAACGCTTGTTGACTTTTGCCTGAGAAACATCGAGTTTTACGGTCCCTCAGGCTTCAATGTCTCGCTCGGGCTAAAGCCCTCGGATGACATTGAAGCCTTCGGGTCCGTAAAACTCAATGTTTCCCTCAGCGCCAGTCACCAAGTGTATAATATTTACCTCCAGTTTTGGCGACCTTGATGACATCTGATGCCAGTACTACAAAAATAAGCAATAAGAAAAAGATACAGAGGGACAGACAAATAAACGTTTCTCTCTGACGAAGGGCCTTCGCTCGAAACGTTAGACTCCTACGTTCACTGTTTCGGCAGTATATCTAACCTTACTATATTTCAAATAAACAGACAGACGGAGAAACAGACATTTATTATAAATTGTTTACCTTTAGTTGAGGGGGAAGGAAGAGGCGTTTTAAAAGAATCTAGTAGAAATAAATACATCACAGATTAGTTGAAAGACAGACAGACAGACAGACAGACAGACAGACAGACAGACAGACAGACAGACAGACAGACAGACAGACAGACAGACAGACAGACAGACAGACAGACAGACAGACAGACAGACAGACAGACAGACAGACAGACAGACAAGCAGACAGACAGACAGACAGACAGACAGACAGACAGACAGACAGACAGACAGACAGACAGACAGACAGACAGACAGACAGACAGACAGACAGACAGACCGCCAGCCCGCCAGCCCGCCCGCCCGCCCGCCAGCCAGCCAGCCAGCCAGTCGGTCAGTCAGTCAGTCAGTTAGTTAGACTTGATCCAAGTCTATCAGTCAGTCAGTCAGTCAGTCAGTCAGTCAGTCAGTCAGTCAGTCAGTCAGTCAGTCAGTCAGTCAGTCAGTCAGTCAGTCAGTCAGTCAGTCAGTCAGTCAGTCAGTCAGTCAGTCAGTCAGTCAGTCAGTCAGTCAGTCAGTCAGTCAGTCAGTCAGTCAGTCAGTCAGTCAGTCAGTCAGTCAGTTAGACCATTCCTTATTTACCTTGACCTATAAGGGTCAGGATAGGCGTGTTGGCAGTATCTAGTAAATCAACACAGAAAAATAATTAACAGATTAATTAACAAAATACGTTTTGATTCGATTTTTAAAATAAATATCAGCTCAGTAAACCTCACTTACTTCTGGTAAATATAACAGGTTTGGAAGGCTTTCCTTCTCCAGCCGAGTTCTTAGCACTTATTTCGACAGTATATGTAAGATTTTCTTTTATTCCAGAAATCCTACTATTCAACTCGTGTCCTTTCACGGTCTTGCATGTGGCCTGGGACCCAGTATTGGGTCGCCAACATATATTGTAGTCGGTGATCTCACCGTTAGGTTCATCCGGGGAATTCCACTGTATTTTCATGAAGAGCACTTCTGGATCCAACAATACAGTCACGTCTTTAGGAGGGCCGGGCTCTAGAATGAGAATAATAAGACAGATAAAAATAGGTCGCCAATTTACCTTACTGGAGGATTGGTGCCATTGCCCAATAAAATTATTATAATCTAAAACACACGTTTGATAGACGTTCTGGTGACCAGTGAGGCATTGAGCTACAAGAACTCAGATGGTAAGTGAAGGTTACATATGTGTACAACCTGTAACATTCTGATGACCAGTGAGACACTCTAACCATTGAGCTACAAGAACTCAAATGGCGAGTGAAGATTACATATGTGTACAACCTGTAACCTGCTGATGACCAGTGAGACGCTGTAACCATTGAGCTACAAGAACTCAAATGGCGAGTGAAGATTACATATGTGTACAACCTGTAACCTTCTGATGACCAGTGAGACACTCCAACCATTGAGCTACAAGAACTCAGATGGTGAGTGAAGGTTACATATGTGTACAACCTGTAACCTTCTGATGACCAGTGCGACGCTGTAACCATTGAGCTACAAGAACTCAGATGGTGAGTGAAGGTTACATATGTGTACAACCTGTAACCTTCTGATGACCAGCAAGACACCCTAACCATTGAGCTACAAGAACTCAGATGGTGTGTGAAGATTACATATGTGTACAACCTGTAACCTTCTGATGACCAGTGAGACACTCTAACCATTGAGCTACAAGAACTCAGATGGTGAGTGAAGATTACATATGTGTACAACCTGTAACCTTCTGATGACCAGTAAGACACTCTAACCATTGAGCTACAAGAACTCAGATGGTGAGTGAAGGTTACATATGTGTACAACCTGTAACCTTCTGATGACCAGTGAGACACCCTAACCATTGAGCTACAAGAACTCATGTACAACCTGTAACCTTCTGATGACCAGTGAGACACTCTAACCAGTGAGACACTCTAACCATTGAGCTACAAGAACTCAGATGGTGAGTGAAGGTTACATATGTGTACAACCTGTAACCTTCTGATGACCAGTGAGACACCCTAACCATTGAGCTACAAGAAGTCATGTACAACCTGTAACCTTCTGATGACCAGTGAGACACTCTAACCATTGAGCTACAAGAACTCAGATGGTAAGTGAAGGTTACATATGTGTACAACCTGTAACCTTCTGATGACCAGTAAGACACTCTAACCATTGAGCTACAAGAACTCAGATGGTGAGTGAAGGTTACATATGTGTATAACCTGTAACCTTCTGATGACCAGTGAGACACTCTAACCATTGAGCTACAAGAACTCAAATGGTGAGTGAAGGTTACATACGTGTACAACCTGTAACCTTCTGAGCTCAATGGTTAGAGTGACTAACTGGTCATACAAGAACTCAGATGGTGAGTGAAGGTTACATATGTGTACAACCTGTAACCTTCTGATGACCAGTGCGACGCTGTAACCATTGAGCTACAAGAACTCAGATGGTGAGTGAAGGTTACATATGTGTACAACCTGTAACCTTCTGATGACCAGCAAGACACCCTAACCATTGAGCTACAAGAACTCAGATGGTGTGTGAAGATTACATATGTGTACAACCTGTAACCTTCTGATGACCAGTGAGACACTCTAACCATTGAGCTACAAGAACTCAGATGGTGAGTGAAGATTACATATGTGTACAACCTGTAACCTTCTGATGACCAGTAAGACACTCTAACCATTGAGCTACAAGAACTCAGATGGTGAGTGAAGGTTACATATGTGTACAACCTGTAACCTTCTGATGACCAGTGAGACACCCTAACCATTGAGCTACAAGAACTCATGTACAACCTGTAACCTTCTGATGACCAGTGAGACACTCTAACCAGTGAGACACTCTAACCATTGAGCTACAAGAACTCAGATGGTGAGTGAAGGTTACATATGTGTACAACCTGTAACCTTCTGATGACCAGTGAGACACCCTAACCATTGAGCTACAAGAAGTCATGTACAACCTGTAACCTTCTGATGACCAGTGAGACACTCTAACCATTGAGCTACAAGAACTCAGATGGTAAGTGAAGGTTACATATGTGTACAACCTGTAACCTTCTGATGACCAGTAAGACACTCTAACCATTGAGCTACAAGAACTCAGATGGTGAGTGAAGGTTACATATGTGTATAACCTGTAACCTTCTGATGACCAGTGAGACACTCTAACCATTGAGCTACAAGAACTCAAATGGTGAGTGAAGGTTACATACGTGTACAACCTGTAACCTTCTGAGCTCAATGGTTAGAGTGACTAACTGGTCATACAAGAACTCAGATGGTGAGTGAAGGTTACATATGTGTACAACCTGTAACCTTCTGATGACCAGTGAGACACTCTAACCATTGAGCTACAAGAACTCAGATGGTGAGTGAAGGTTACATATGTGTATAACCTGTAACCTTCTGATGACCAGTGAGACACTCTAACCATTGAGCTACAAGAACTCAGATGGTGAGTGAAGGTTACATATGTGTACAACGTGTAACCTTCTGATGACCAGTGAGACACTCTCAGGATTGAGCTACAAGAACTCAGATGGTGAGTGAAGGTTACACATGTGTACAACCTGTAACATTCTGATGACCAGTGAGACACTCTCAGGATTGAGCTACAAGAACTCAGATGGTGAGTGAAGGTTACATATGTGTACAACCTGTAAGCTTGTGATGACCATATCAAGCGAATCTCAATATCTCAAGAACGAAGTGAGATATGGAAGAACTGCAAACGTCAATCTTTCTAACTTCAAAACTTCTTTTAAAGTTCTCTCCCGAAATTATTTTTCGCTGCATAATGTGGCTCAATGTAATTTAGGCAAGGTAAAAAAGGAGACAATGCTAGTCAGTGGTCACTCGTGATAATATGTGGGGATTATCTCAGCGCTCATCAAAGTCTTGTCAGCGTGGTCTGAGCTTGACTTGCGCTCATCAAAGTCTTGTCAGCGTGGTCTGAGCTTGACTTGCGCGCGCCAAAGTCTTGTCAGCGTGGTCTGAGCTTGACTTGCGCGCGCCAAAGTCTTATCAGGGTGGTCTGAGCTTGACTTGCGCGCGCCAAAGTCTTGTCAGCGTGGTCTGAGCTTGACTTGCGCTCATCAAAGTCTTGTCAGCGTGGTCTGAGCTTGACTTGCGGCGCGCCAAAGTCCTGTCAGCGTGGTCTGAGCTTGACTTGCGCGCGCCAAAGTCTTGTCAGCGGGGTCTGAGCTTGACTTGCGCGCGCCAAAGTCTTGTCAGCGTGATCTGAGCTGGACTTGCGCTCATCAAATTCTTGTCAGCGTGGTCTGAGCTTGACTGGTTTTGCGCGCGCTATCTATTAATAGATTGGCGATCTATTTTTAACCCCTTTAACTACTACTACACGCTTTTAATTAAGGTCGACCCTAATATTAAGTTCGACCGCATCGGTTGAACTTAATGCATTAAGTTCGACTCTGCTTCGACGTGGTTTTAAACGTCGAACTTATCATGTGCCGAACCTAATACAAATGACCGAAAAAACTAGTTTGTCCAGTTTTCTCGCTGCAATGCGAGCTCAAAACATGAAACTTAATACGCACGGCGGTCTTTTCGAATAATATGGACACGAGAAGAGCTCATTACTGTTTGCTTGTGTTCGGAACAAATTACGAAATATAAGTGCATAACTTGTAGCGCACCGGTATATATTATATGCCCCGATACGCTGAGTTCGAAGAAGATGAAGAAGTCAATCGAACGGCGCGTAGAGATGAGCGTCGCATTTAACTGACATTCTGACAACAGGCATGGTACATTATTCATGTCTCGCGAAACAAGCATCAGTTGAATTCTTAATTGGAATTTCATTCTAATGTATTTTCAACCTAGAACTGAACCTAATCCAAATAATACTTTTATCCTAACCGTCATTTTACTTGTGAGACACAAATCAGTAAGCGGCATGATTCGCGTAGTTCACCACTGACCAAAATCAACGAATGTTCACCCCTAGCATTAAGTTCGACCATAAGGTCGTCGTTTGAAACCAACGTCGAACTTTGTCGAACTTAATATGCATTAAGTTCGGCACATGATAAGTTCGACGTTTGAACTAAGCCTTACTTTCATCAATGGTAGAATTTGAAACGGCTTGGTAATCTTGCTGTTTGTTTCTTTTGATAAAGAACTTGTACATTGTCCCAGCTTTAAGATCTTGAACCAAATGTGTCTGAAGAGAAGTATTGATATAAATAAACTCATTATCTTTCTCAAACTTAATCTGATACGTCGTATCATGGTTGGGAGACTGTGGGTCAAACCAGGAGAGTTTCAAAGACCTCTTCTTCGTAGCCACTGCTCGCAAGTCAGACAAAGGAGGATTGCCTTGGTCTAAATGGAAAGGAAATGGTTCTCTTAAACAGACACCTCTCTTCAACAGACACCTCTCTTAAGCAGACACCTCTCTTAAACAGACACCTCTCTTAAGCAGACACCTCTCTTAAGCAGACACCTCCGTTAAACAGACACCTCCGTTAAACAGACACCTCTGTTAAACAGACACCTCCGTTAAACAGACACCTCCGTTAAACAGACACCTCCGTTAAACAGACACCTCCGTTAAACAGACACCTCTCTTAAACAGACACCTCCGTTAAACAGACACCTCCGTTAAACAGACACCTCTCTTAAACAGACACCTCTCTTAAACAGACACCTCTCTTAAACAGACACTTCTCTGTTAAACAGACACCTCTCTTAAACAGACACCTCTCTTAAGCAAACACCTCTCTCTTAAACAGACACCTCTCTCTTAAACAAACACCTCTCTTGAATAGACCTCCTCTCTTGAACAGACCTCCTCTCTTAAACAGACACCTCTCTTAAGCAGACACCTCTCTTAAGCAGACACCTCTCTCTTAAACAGACACCTCTCTCTTAAACAGACACCTCTCTTAAGCAGACACCTCTCTTAAGCAGACACCTCTCTCTTAAACAGACACCTCTCTCTTAAACAGACATCTCTCTCTTAAACAGACACCTCTCTCTTAAACAGACACCTCTCTTAAACAGACACCTCTCTCTTAAGTAGACACCTCTCTTAAACAGACACCTCTCTCTTAAACAGACACCTCTCTTAAACAGACACCTCTCTTAAACAGACACCTCTCTCTTAAACAGACACCTCTCTTAAACAGACAGCTCTTAAACAGACACCTCTCGTAAACAGACACCTCTCTCTTAAACAGACACCTCTCCCTTAAACAGACACCTCTCTTAAACAGACACCTCTCTCTTAAACAGACACCTCTCTTAAACAGACAGCTCTTAAACAGACACTTCTCTTAAACAGACACCTCTCTTAAACAGACACCTCTCTTAAACAGACACCTCTCTTAAGCAGACACCTCTCTCTTAAACAGACACCTCTCTCTTAAACAGACACCTCTCTTAAGCAGACACCTCTCTTAAGCAGACACCTCTCTCTTAAACAGACACCTCTCTCTTAAACAGACATCTCTCTCTTGAACAGACCTCCTCTCTTAAACAGACACCTCTCCTCTCTTAAACAGACACCTCTCTTAAGCAGACACCTCTCTTAAGCAGACACCTCTCTCTTAAACAGACACCTCTCTCTTAAACAGACACCTCTCTTAAGCAGACACCTCTCTTAAGCAGACACCTCTCTCTTAAACAGACACCTCTCTCTTAAACAGACATCTCTCTCTTAAACAGACACCTCTCTCTTAAACAGACACCTCTCTTAAACAGACACCTCTCTCTTAAGTAGACACCTCTCTTAAACAGACACCTCTCTCTTAAACAGACACCTCTCTTAAACAGACACCTCTCTCTTAAACAGACACCTCTCTTAAACAGACAGCTCTTAAACAGACACCTCTCGTAAACAGACACCTCTCTCTTAAACAGACACCTCTCCCTTAAACAGACACCTCTCTTAAACAGACACCTCTCTCTTAAACAGACACCTCTCTTAAACAGACAGCTCTTAAACAGACACTTCTCTTAAACAGACACCTCTCTTAAACAGACACCTCTCTTAAACAGACACCTATCTTGAACAGACCTCCTCTCTTGAACAGACCTCCTCTCTTAAACAGACACCTCTCCTCTCTTAAACAGACACCTCTCTTAAGCAGACACCTCTCTCTTAAACAGACACCTCTCTCTTAAACAGACACCTCTCTCTTAAACAGACACCTCTCTTAAACAGACACCTCTCTTAAACAGACACCTCTCTTAAACAGACACCTCTCTTAAACAGACACCTTTCTTAAACAGACACCTCTCTTAAGCAGACACCTCTCTCTTAAACAGACACCTCTCTCTTAAACAGACACCTCTCTCTTAAACAGACACCTCTCTCTTAAACAGACACCTCTCTTAAACAGACACCTCTCTCTTAAGTAGACACCTCTCTTAAACAGACACCTCTCTCTTAAACAGACACCTCTCTTAAACAGACACCTCTCTTAAACAGACACCTCTCTTAAACAGACACCTCTCCCTTAAACAGACACCTCTCTTAAACAGACAGCTCTTAAACAGACACCTCTCTTAAACAGACACCTCTCTCTTAAACAGACACCTCTCCCTTAAACAGACATCCTCTCTTAAACAGACACCTCTCTCTTAAACAGACACCTCTCTTAAACAGACAGCTCTTAAACAGACACTTCTCTTAAACAGACACCTCTCTTAGACAGACACCTCTCTTAAACAGACACCTCTCTCTTAAACAGACACCTCTCTTAAGCGGTCATCTTAAACAGACACCTCTCTCTTAAACAGACACCTCTCTCTTAAGCAGACACCTCTCTTAAGCAGACACCTCTCTTAAACAGACACCTCTCTTGAACAGACACCTCTCTCTTAAACAGACACCTCTCTTCAACAGACACCTCTCTTCAACAAACACCTCTCTCAAGCAGACACCTCTCTTAAACAGACACCTCTCTTAAACAGACACCTCTCTTAATAAAAGATCCACTCTGTTACTTACTAGGGCCAGGCATAATAACTTTCTCCAGAGCAGGCTGGCCTTGTCCCATTTTGTTGGCAGCTCTGACTTGAATAATATAGGTAGCAGAAGCTCCTAAAGCAAAGATATTATTCATGTCAAGTTTTGCCTTGAAAGGTTGGTAGCAAAAGTGGTTCGCAAAACTCGTTATAAACGAAGGAGTGGTGTTTCCAGATAGAGCAAAGTGAAAAGATAGCAAAGTGAAAAGATGATAAACTGCTGAGAATAGTTTTAATAACGAAATACTGACGTTTCAAGCAGAGCCCTTCATCAGAGTAAAAACTAGAGTGTTGTGTAGGCAGTGTTTTAGATAGAGCAAAGTGAAAAGATGGCAAACTGCTGAGAATAGTTTGAATAACGAAATACTGACGTTTCAAGCAGAGCCCTTCATCAGAGTAAAAACTAGAGTGTTGTGTAGGCAGTGTTTTAGATAGAGCAAAGTGAAAAGATGGCAAACTGCCGAGAATAGTTTAGGTAACGAAAGACTGACGTTTCAAGCAGAGCCCTTCATCAGAGTAAAAACTAGAGTGTTGTGTAGGCAGTGTTTTAGATAGAGCAAAGTGAAAAGATGGCAAACTGCTGAGAATAGTTTGAATAACGAAATACTGACGTTTCAAGCAGAGCCCTTCATCAGAGTAAAAACTAGAGTGTTGTGTAGGCAGTGTTTTAGATAGAGCAAAGTGAAAAGATGGTAAACTGCTGAGAACAGGTTTAATAACGAAATACTGACATTTCAAACGGAGATTTTCTTTACATTTTACTCTGATTGAAACGTCAGTATTTCGTTATCAAACTATTTTCAGCAGTTTATCATCTTTTCACTTTGCTCTATCTAAAACACTGCCTACACAACACTCTACTTTTTACTCTGATGAAGGACTCTGCTTGAAACGTCAGTATTTCGTTATCAAAACTATTCTCAGCAGTTTACCATCTTTTCAATTTGCTCTATCTAAAACACTGCCTACACAACACTCTACTTTTTACTCTGATGAAGGCCTCTGCTTGAAACGTCAGTACTTCTTTATTAAAACTATTCTCAGCAGTTTACCATCTTTTCACTTTGCTCTATCTAAAACACTGAGAATAGTTTAGATAACAATAAACAATATTTAGATAACAATAAATTTATGGAACAGTCTCTCTGAATGTTTACGTGAATCTGTAATAATTGCTTCTTTTAAAACTTATTTGTTACGTGAAAAGTTCTTTATACCTCCAGTTAACAAATTGGTTTACCTTGGCGAACGTTACCTCTCTATTTTACATACCAGATTAAGACTAAACACCTGTGGTCTAAATTCTTATCTTTTTTTAATGAACTGTGTTCCATCTCCATCCTGCGCATGTGGTGCGTCTAAAGAGGATGTGACCCATTATTTATTATTTTGCCCTCGTTTTGCTGCTCTACGTGCTTCAATGCTTGCTTCTGTCATGCATCATGCCGGAAATACGTGAAATTTTTTGAATATTTCACAACAAGTTGATATCTTATTACACGGCTCAAAAAATTTAGACTTTGAAGCCAATGCTGCTATTTTTTCTGAAGTAAGATTTTATATAGCCCATTCTGCACGTTTCTCATAAGTTATTTTATGTAATATCAAGTGCTCCTTTTTCGTTCGTTTTTTGTGGTGGTAATTTATGTATTTATGTAATTTTTTAACATGAGCCCCACGATGAGCTTTAAGCTCTTGGGGTTAATGTACTATTAAAATATTGTTTAAATAAAAAAACAACAAAAAAAAACACTGCCTACACAACACTCAAATTTTCTATTGTATATAATTATGTCTATGTTGAACTTACGTAAATTTCCCAGCAGGTGAGATGTTGTGTTTTCAGGCAGTTGTTGATAATTATGTCCTGGTGCTCCTTCGCCATAACTCAGAATATAATGACGAACAATAATATGACTTTCCAAAGGTGGGTTCCACGTCACTTCAATCATTCCAAGACGAACTTGTGCACGAAGATTACTGGGTATGCCAGGAACGACATTCTCTGGAAAAAATATAGATATATTTAGTGAAGGAGGGAGGAAGGTGAAGGAGGGAGGTGAAGGAGGGAGGTGAAGGAGGGAGGTGAAGGAGGGAGGTGAAGGAGGGAGGTGAAGGAGGGAGGTGAAGGAGGGAGGTGAAGGAGGGGGTGAAGGAGGGAGGTGAAGGAGGGAGGTGAAGGAGGGAGGTGAAGGAGGGAGGTGAAGGAGAGAGGTGAAGGAGGGAGGTGAAGGAGGGGGGTGAAGGAGGGAGGTGAAGGAGGAAGGTGAAGGAGAGAGGTGAAGGAGGGAGGTGAAGGAGGGAGGTGAGGGAGGGAGGTGAAGGAGGGAGGTGAAGGAGGGAGGTGAAGGAGGGAGGTGAGGGAGGGAGGTGAAGGAGGGAGGTGAAGGAGGGAGGTGAAGGAGGGAGGTGAAGGAGGGAGGTGAAGGAGGGAGGTGAAGGAGAGAGGTGAAGGAGGGGGGGTGAAGGAGGGAGGTGAAGGAGGGAGGTGAAGGAGGAAGGTGAAGAGTAGTATAGAACATGAGGGTACCGGCGCACTTTTTTTTTTTCCAACAAAGACAGCCCCCAAATGATCAGATTTAGCAAGGAGGGTCGCCCAAAACGGTAAACTTTTTTTAAAAATTTTTTAAGTATAAGAAAAAGGAACGAAAAGGGACCAAAACCAAAAAAAATAAATTCGGAATTCATCAAGAAAGGATGTTTGAAAGGGGAAAAAAATTTTCGCGCCTCCAAAAACCCATTTTCGTCTGCTTATACTTTAAAAAGTGAAAAAAACGGCCCACCCCTTCCAGACGCTTTTGTTGGATTTGATATGAAACACCCCAAAGCGATCAGAGTTGTGGTTTTGGTACACCTTACTTACTCCCCGATTTCTGTTCAGATACTTTTGTCTTGTGTTGGTACACATGTTTTCCCACAGTTACACCACCAGATAGCAGTCCGAGGCATGGTATATACGGTGTGATCATGGCTACAACTTTACCAACATCACTCTTTAACAGTTTGTCTTTTTGTAATTCATTGTCTAACTCCTCAGAGCTTTCTACGGCGTCCAGACCACCGAGAACATTGGAGAATCTACTGATTAGCATATCAGTCAGGAATTCGTTAGCTCTTTCCATCCTTTTGGCCTCGTATTCAGCGTACAGCTTATCCACAACCTTTACCGACGCTTTTTTGATGTAGCCAACTGATTGAGTTATTTCACCATCCTCTGACAGTTTTATTAGCTCACTTCTCTTCTTATTGGTGTCATCAGTTGGTGGGGGTGTTGGGCTGGTTTCCTCAGTCTTTTTCAGATCATTGACGAGCTCATCGACGAGGTTGGGGATCTCAGTAGGTATCTCCGTTTCTAGTCCCTCAACAGATGCTTCAGCTGGTTCCACAGCAGGTGCCTTGACTTTTTTTCCAACTCTCACCGTCTTACTCTTCTTTTCAGCCATCTTACTACAGATCAGATTTTGGGATGACCACCTTATACGCATACGGATGCCTTAACATAATCTCAAGCCTAGCGTATTTGTTTTCTTTTAACTTTTCAGTTATCCCCATAACCTCATCACGGTCTAAACCACCCAGATAGTCATCAGTGATGACCTTCATATCGGTTTTGTTGGGGTTGTAGAACGTTACCAACTTACTGATGTTTTCCCTGTAAGGTTTTGTGATAGCTGTTAGCTGTTGTGTGATTACGATAGTTGACAGATTGTAGTGCCGGGCGCTGAAGGCTAATTTAACCAACTCACTTGTTCTGTTTTTTACGGGTTGCCCACTGGCACAGTCGTCGAGGACTATCAATGTTTTGGATCCTCTGAATATCCGAACAATATATTCTAGCACAATTTCAACGTCGTCCTGACTACAATCCACAGCGATGAAGTCTGGGTCGGAGGTGTATTTCCAGGTACCATAGGTTTTGTTCCAGCTGAACGTCGGACAGAGCAGAACGATGTAGTCGAAGAACCTGAAGTATTCATCTTCTAACATCTTCAGGAGATACCAGGTTTTCCCACAACCTGTCATACCAACGATCAGCATATTGAGTGGGTGGTCCATTTAATACTGGATTGATTTTAGATTCTTATTTACCATATTTACCAAACCATCAATCAGCACAAAGATCCGACAGACTACGTTAGCCACAGTCACCTTCTTAGTAATCTCAATCAGAACCCCAGACTGTGTATTAACAATTCTTTTCCCAGTTCCGACACTATCACGGTCTTCAATACTTCTCAAGTCAATCGCCAGAGCGAAAGCGTCCTTGTAGAACTTCTGGATTGTCATAAACTGATCTGTGTTTTCCTTTCCACCGAATAGTCTTTTAGCCTCATCATAGAACCGGCTCTTTGGGATCCCCTGACTGAAGACAGCGTTGGGTACACCCTCAATTGTTAGCTTAACACTTTCAATGTTTGGATAGACGTATTTCTCACTATCAGTCCGGGTCTTATTTGTGAACATCATCACAATACCTTTCATAGACTTCCGTGGAAGGTTAATGTGTTCGTTGATTAGGGTTGATCCAGCCAGCCATTCAGTTGACTTCATCAGCGTGACGTGTTCGTAGGACAGCGATCGACCAGCTGTGTACAACGACGTTATTTCACTGGCGATGTCGGTGTTATCAATCGTCTCATATTCCAATTCAAGGTTTTCCAGTGTGTACCCGTCAACGGTCTCACTTGACTGGGCCACCATAACGTCACTCGCTTTCGGTAGGCTAATGACATAGCGGAAGTTGTTGTACATTTCAAAGGGAGCATAGAGTCCGTGGTCCCCGAGGATCTTATCCAATCTCACCTTCATCCTCACTCCATGGATTGTGAGCATCAGAGCGTCAGCTACCTTCTCAGCGTCCCCAGAGGAAGCCCCACTGTCGTCCTTGGACATCAGCTTTCTCAGGTTTTCTGGACCGATCCCATACCCAACCATCTGATCCCTCACACTCTTCGGTAGCCAGAGATCCCTGTATACACCAAGAACACTTTCACCTGTGTTGTCGTAAACAGTCTCACCGGCAAGCTTAACAACCAGCCTTTCAACCAGAAGCCTGGAAAGATTGTTTAGGAACCACGACTTGGTGTTCATGTTCTTAAAGTCGAACAGTAAGTGAAAGCTACCCGGGACCAGACAACTATCAGGTTTTAGCTTTGGTATGTCGATGTAGAGGTCCTCACCAGGGTTGACTTTGTTGGGGTTCATGGTGATTGTGTGTCTTGTCCGGAGTCCCTTAATCTCCGACATTCTCGCCCGTCTAAATCCAGGTAACAGCTCTGTTTGACTTCTGTTGGCCATATACTACATAACAGGTTTTATTTTCTGTTTTTCCAGTAGTCATACAACAACCACGTCATAGCTATAGCCAGAACCCACAGATTGTTGGCTAACCACGCTATTCCTTTTGCTCCCCAAGTCAGAACCTGTGCTATCAGACTGAACAGTGGTGCTAACAGAGGTCCCAAACTCTTACCCAAATTAGCGAGTGCCTTAGCGAAACCACCAACGGCCCTGGCTCCCCCCGAGACAACCCCTAGCCGCCACAACTACTGTGGTTATGATCCCAGCTATGGTGATGGCTATAGCAGACAGGCCAACCATATTTCCCTTAGCCCACCTCTTAAAACGTTCCAACCTATTCAGGTCATTGTTTTCCACTTCATTTTCTAGGATAGACACAGCTTCCGTATGTATAGGTCTCTCACCGTTCCTAATTCTTATGCTGTCTGCCTTTAGTTCCGCTGTCTCTTCTGGACGCTTTTGTAGAACTGTTCCTTAACAGGGTCGGCCTCCCTTAATGCCTTTAATCTGTAGTGACCGACTTGTATCTCAAGAGCCTCAATCTGCACCTCATCCGTACCTTGTGGGTGGAGTATTCCAGCGAGTTCTCTTATTTCCTGTTCGGGTAGGGATAATTTTTCCGCCTGTTCTATCAGTTCTTTCTTTCTCTCATCAATCCGATTGCTGATCACTAAGTTAGCTCGTGAGGTGATGTCATCCCCGACTCCCTGGGAGGTCGTAGGGTCGGCTATCCCTTCAGAATTCTCAATCACAGCCCTTTCTCCCAGATCCTTAAATTCATCAATAATCGTTTTATTTGCCTTGTTTGTGCTAAGCCTGACCGTACCACCACGGTCACGTACCAAAACTTTTACACCTTTATACTCCATTCCACCATCGGGGACTCCATTTTTTTTACTAAATGTGGACTGTAATAACAGTTTCTCAGAAGCCTCACCAGCTGCTGTATTTATATCTACTTTTAGCCACTCTTTGAGTTTTTCTCTTCTTTTGCTTATGATATGTTCATCCAACATTAGTTCATCACCGCTGGTGTTCATTCTATTTCTGTTTGTGTCATTTGTTGTGCTGACTGTGACTGTGGGAGGATCTGGGTCAAGTGGTACAATTCTTCGACTATAGTCAGTGGGGTCAGTCTCGTCGGTATCTCCCCTAGCGTCTGCCCACCCATCATCGAAATCATCCATCTCAATATCAACTCCTCCCTCAGCCATTATATACTAACCTATGTACAACTCAAGCAGAACAGCTCCAATCCCAACCGGTCGACCTACTGAATGATTATTATTTCCACGAACCCTAAAGGTCATCTTACCATAAACACCCTTACGGATCTCAGCTTTCGACTCAATGTCTGTGTAGTGCTGTACACTTCCTTTCAAACTCTGCTTAGAGGTTATCGGAAGAGTACCAATCAGATTACTCCTCCTCCCATTGTCCAGACTTTTCTCACTCTCAACAGCGTCACACGAGATCCTGACATACCTCAACCCTCTATTAATGTCCACCTGATTCGGACTATTTGTCCACCCACCACCACCACCACTTATCACATCGTTCTCATCAAAACCCAAAAGAAGACCCATCTTCCCAAGTTTCAGCTTTTCCGACGTTTTCACCTTAGAAGTCCCGTTGTAGACGTTCTTTCCAAACTCAACCACCCCACTGTGGGTCCCGGCTAAACCCTTAACGAACGTTTCCAACGCGTCAAAGCTGAAATAACCTTCGGGAATGGATGTCTCCTTACCACCGAACGACACCGAATCGTTTAGACCTGACACCACATTGTTATAGTTCCAGTATACCGTAGCTTTCTTCAGCATCACCTGTGGTCTTGGACCTGTCACCATGATAGGTTGTTCGAAGTAGACAGTCTTCTCACCGTTTTCAATGAATAATGTTAACCTCATTACCCGGGTATACACTAACCCAGGTTTTGTACGTCACTCTCGGGTATCCATGAGTTGTGCTTATCACCATAACCCAACCACTTGACCAGCACCATCTTCCTTCCACCGACTTTCTTCCTCCTTAACACCTTCTCAACCCTATAAACGTTATCCTTCTTATCCACCGGTGACAACTCCTCCCCATAGAACTTTCCGATAATCGGCTCACCCTCAGCGTCCTCTATCTCGTAAACGTTTGGATCACCACGGATGACCTTCGTAATCCTGAAGATTTCCTCAGTGAAGTTAGCCTCATAACCCTTTGTAAATATACTCTTATACTTTGACACCCTCACAGTGTCTCCAACCCGGAACTTGGGTAAGGGATGATCACCAAAGTGATGACCGAACAACGTATTCCAAACCTGATTCTCGTTTGACTTACTCACGTCCTTGGGCTTCATCAGAACGACACTGTGTTTTGTGTTGTTATAACCCTCAACGAGATCGTCCAGGACATCAATCCACCTATAAGTCCCCTTGGTGTAGAAATACTTCCACATAGCAGTCTTAAGTGTTCTGTTGAACCGTTCGACGACTGCTGCTTTCTTGTCCGAAAACGTACTGAAGTACTCAACACCACGTTCCTTCAGCAGACCTTTCACACCAACGTTATAAAACTCCTTTCCATCGTCGAACTGAGCCAGGTCGGGGTAGTCACCAAAGCGACCTTTGAACTGTTCCAACAGCTTATCCACAGCCCCGGTCATATTACTCGTGTCCTTCCTGTAAACGGGAACAGCGAAAGCATACCGACTCAGAATCTCAACAGCAGTCAAAATCCAGTAATACCCTTTGTTCTGGTTCTTATACTTCCCCATATCAACCAGGTCCATCTGTATCTGTTCACCGAGGTGGCTTACGAACGTCTGTCTGAACTTATGCTTTCTCACAACCGGCCTATACCTCGTGTACGTGTCCTGTGTTTTCAGCCAGTCCCTTACTGCCTTCCTACTCACATCAAGACCTTCTCCCACCGCCTTCTGGTACAACCGTTCAGCTGATTGATATCCTGTTTTCGGATTATACCATATATCTCTCAGTTCCTGTTCCAGCCCAACCCCAGCGTCCATATAACCTAACCTATAATATATGGATACCGACAAACTCTACCACAAGTATTATGGGGAAAACTATGGGAAGGCAATGGAGAATATCAGAAAGGGGAATAAGTCAGCTAAGATTAATTTACTCAAGAGATACCCCCATGCCACATTATCCAAATTTACCTTTACAACAACTCTTAGGAAAGACGGCGAAATCGAAAGAAGTGATGTATGGTTTAAAAATAGTGACATCGTATCAACGAACGTAGATAGCAGCACTTTTAGGAATGACAAGTCTATGTGGATTTGGCTACATAACTATAAAGGGAAGCAAAGTCTAGTTGAGGGTGGGTTTCCTATGATATGGCTTAGCGGTGGTACGTTACAGAAAGTTCAGGGTAAGCGACACCAGGAGTCCTCGAAACACACATATCTGTCAGACAACGCCATAGACTACGACCTCAACAATTTTAGGATTTATGTTAACGGTGAGGATTACTTTATGGCAAAATTACCAACCCTAAATCCAGGTAACCAGACGGACATCGCGGCATGGTGGAATAACAATGATCCCTATTACCAACTTATTACCGCTGTCTACCTCAGTTCGTATTGCTGTGGCGTTGGGGCAGAGCATCTAAAGTTCTCAGAAGATGTCTACCCAGTGATTACCTCAATCATGCGTTTCCACCTCTACTTCACCACACGGCGTATACTGAGACGTCTTAAGACGGAAACGAAAAGCAGTTTGATGAGAGAGTTCGGCGCGGAGCATTCCGATGTGATTGACAACATGGCGAATATACCTAGACTCCGGAAGCGTAAGCTTGTACGTGACCCTGGTTATGAACATCATCTTGTTGGTAAGTGGGTGTGGCATCTCAATAGCGATTATAAGACACACTACAGAAGGTTCATCCCTTTACAGACAAATGGTTTCACCAGGGTAGGTACACAGTATTTGAATGAGTCCATCGAGGCTTATGTTTACGCCGTTCTTGGTTCACAGGCTAGAACAAGGACCAGCGTTGTTAACAAAGGTGGTGGCAGTCTCGAAACACAACAAGAATTTAGAACCTTAGTACAAGATGCTGTCGTTAACTATTCTATCAGCACTTGGATTTTGAATATGAACAGGGCAATATCAGATACTAACGTCACCCAGAACCTAGCCATAAGCCCTGACACGTGGTTAGTGCCGGGGTCACTGACGATACTGAAGGAGAAAATTCCAGGATATAACAACGTTCTCAGACGTGCGTCGGAGGGCATGAAGTTTGGTATTAACTCTAAGGTCAACTACCAAGGTGTTCACAAACAACCAAAGAAGCACACCAAGAAAACGGTTTACACTTGGAAACACTAGACGACAAACCTGACAAACCAACCGTCCACACACCTGACAAACCAACCGTCCACCCACCTGACAAACCAACCGTCCACACACCTGACAAACCAACCGTCCACCCACCTGACAAACCAACCGTCCACACACCCGGCAGACAACCAAAGCCAGACAATGAGTTGGGAATCCTATTGGTCCTAACAGCTGTGTCTGGGTATCTGTTCAGTAAATACGTCCTATAGTATATGAGTCTGTTTTATGGTTACAACAGACCGATCACTAATAAGCAACTCAACGATAAACTAAAAGAGGTCCTTCATACGAAGCCCGTCCCCGACTACAAGGTCATCTTTGACCTGAACGTGACCAGATCCAGTAAGAACGCCGTCTCCAAACTCAATTTTGTTGATTACATAGGGGATAGGGACGGTGAGATCCACTCAACCATGTTTTGGAGACCCCATAGTATCAACCCACAGCTAAACACCACCGCTGATCACCACTTCCTTTACCCTGAGTCCTCGATAAGAACAGCCTTCCAGGCTAACATGCCCAGATTCATGTTCACTGATGTTTCAGTTTTCGTTGTGGTAAAGAGGAATACCATAAGATCGGCGTCGGGTACCTGGGAAACAATTGTTTCCAATGTCAATGTTAACGATGGTAGAAGCCTTGGGTTTAAAGCTGGGGTGAGTGACAAACTGGTTTTCGGTGGGATGACACCGTCTAGGTTTCGTGAGTGTACAATTCCAGCGAAGTTCATCGGAAAAAAGGTTCTGATATCTGCCCACTGGCTATCCGGACTTATAGTGTCACACGTCAGGATAAATGGTGAGATACTGAGGGACTCATACACTATGTGTGACATCGATCAGATAGGGACATCTTATCTGAATGTGTTCGGGGTAAACAGCTTAAAAAGTTTTTATTCAGACATTAACTTTTACGGTATGAAGATCGTAGAGGGTCGTCTGGGGGAACCTGAGATCGGGAGGATCTGTAAGGGGGTTATGGTTGAATATGACCTGTAATTAGAATGAAGAAAAAGAGGAAAAGCGTCGTCAGCTTCAACCACATTGGTAAAAACCTCCAATCGGCTGAAGTGGACAAACTAACCCGACTCTATTCGTATTATCATAGGTTAGCGACCTGTTACAAGTGGAAACACACCCGACTGAAGAGACTGAAGATGATCCTCGAGACGGTCTCTATTGGGTTGACTGTGGTTGGGGGAATAGCCGGTGGTGTTACAGCTAACCCACTGATCCTCGGAACCATAGCCGGTCCTGGCGTTCTGATCCAAGGGTATATGACCAAGTCGGGGATGCCTGGTAGGCTGGAGAACTGTGAGTTCGCTCACGTTAGCTACCACAAGGTTCTGACACAGATCAGAAGCTTCCTACGTGGGGCTTCCTACGATGAGACTGTCTTCCTATCCGACGTCCGTGTACTCGACGACATTGTGACTGAGGTCTGTCCACATTCCGACAGTATGATCACACGGTACCATAGGACCTATGACTCAGCTGAGCCTGTCGGGCCTGGCTAACGGTTCTGACGATCTCTGGTATGTAGACGTCCCGGTCACCCACACGAGCCATCCAACCGTGAAATCCGCTAGGAATCCCATTGAGGGTACCGACCACCTCCGACTCATCCGGACCGAAGTCTTCCCAGTCGAGACCAATCACCTTGGTCCCCTTGTTCCAAACCATGTCCTCAGTTATCTCCCCCATATACCTCTCTATACACCTGAGGTAATCCTTAGTCACACCGGCTTCACATTTCCGGCCTCTTCTGAGCATTCGGTCGTAACAGGTGTCAACCGAGGCCTGTAGCAGTAGTAGAGCGTCAGGGGTTGGGAGCAGATTGTTTAGTGAATGGAAGATCTTGGAATAATCAGAAAACTGTTTGTCGGTTATCCGCCCATTACGCCAACAGTTCTTAGTAAAAGTCAGGCAGCTGTGATGTGTTCGCTCTACAATCACATTCTCCCCCTCGTTGATTAACTCCAGAGCTCTTAGGTAGGCGTCGATTCTCTCACCAAGAAACCAGGTCTCCATCTCATACGCCCACCTCCCAGGGTCGGCGTAAAACCTTTCTAGGTACGGGTTGCTCTCAACCGGCTCTTCGATGAGACGGTAGTGGTTCCTTCTAGCGAATGGTATAGCGAACGTTGTTTTTCCCACACCGATGTTTCCATCGAGGGTGATCAGTCGAGCACCGAGCTTTGGGTTGGTCATTATACTCCAGGTATACGGTACGGCTCTAAACCTCCTGTATTTTATATGAAGATTCCGAAGAGACTTAGACGACCCATACTGATTATCTTCCACATCCTCAGAAGAGCTATCGGGGTGATGAGACATTGTGTTAGGAGGAACCGTAGGGGAGAGTACTACGTGACTGAGTCTGTTGTTGTCTGGCCGACGGTCTCAGAGATTCCTACAGATGATCCCACAGACTCCCCACAAACAGCCTCAGAGATTCCTATAGATGATCTCACAGACTTCCCAGAGACGACCTCAGAGATTCCTACAGATGATCCCACAGACGAAACATAGATTAGTGTATATAGATGGCTGACGAGTCTGAGAAAACTCCGGAAGTCCCTAAGATAACATCAGTGGTTAAGACGGAGAAAGTTAAGGATCCGAGACGGGTGGAGGCTGGTAAACGACTGGCTCAGATATCGAAGGTGGCCAAGGAGAGGAAAGCCAGGGAGCGGTTGGCGGCTGAGATTGGTCCTGGGGTTGGTGGTCGGTCAGCTTATTATGGTTACATAATTGGAACCGTTGGGTTGGTTATCGGTGGGGCCTCACTTTATTACACTATGAGGCAGGAGAGAAGGGAGGTTCAGAGACTGAAAACCATCGATGAGGAGAAGGTAATGGAAGGAACCGTCGAGCCACAGAACCCCGTCCAGACCCCTCCGGTTTTAGACACCTTCGACGAATGAAATATGTGTTAGTATAATGTCAACCACCGACCGAAAAGAACTGATGAACGAGCTCTGCGACGCCCTCCTGATTACAGGTGGAGCTGTGGCAGTCTCCATGGCTTCGAGGAAGGTCCTGAGGGAACCTTTGGGTACTCCTGAATCTGTGAAAGGTACCGTTAGGCTGGCTCTAGCCGTTGGAATTAGCACAGTTGGGATTAAATATGCCCAGTCGAAGGGGTACCTACCGGTCGACCCTTTTTCAAAGCCTAAGTAGCCTAAGGGGGTTCCATATGCAGTGGTTACTATGAGCGTAGAGACTGAGACACGTTGGCTGCCCCCTATGTCTAGAGGAGAAAGGAATGTGTGGGATGCCCTACGCGTTAACAGAATTGAGGCGGTTAGGGAGAAGACTTTTGATGGGTTAGTTGGGTTGGGCGGTGGTCTTCTGAGGTATGACTTCGCGGCGCCCCTTAGCGATGGTACTTTCGTACTGATTGAATATGATGGTGAACAACATTTCAGCCCTTCCACCTGGTCGGGTAAGCTGACTCAGGAAGAGGCAGAAAGGTGCTTTAGGGTACAGAAGGAACACGATCGGATGAAGGACGAGTATGCCAAGGACAACGGTCATTACCTACTCAGGATTCCGTATTGGGAAAGGCGTAACATCCATTCTATTATCGGATCTTTGTGACGGAGTGTATTATGTCTAGATATATACGGCTAGTGTGGTTGCTGGTGGACTGTTTAATGCCTTGGCTTTCGCGGGCGCTGGACTCATGTTTTCGAAGTTAAATCACACCGGATATGAGGCTGAGATTAAGAGACACAACCACGCCCTTGAGCAGCTGGCTAGGGCAAAGGAGAAATGGTATGAAAGTGAGGTGGACAAGAAGGATAGAATACAGAGGTTGAGACAGGAACTGTCTGACGCCAACGCTGACATCAACACAACGAATCACGCTCTGGATCTACTGAAGGATAGATTGAGACAGGCTGAGGCCGTTGGGTTGTCCCAACCAAAGCCTGAGCTGTCTGACTATTACAAACCATCGAGTGAAATGAAAGAGTATCAGGCCCTGTTTATTGGGTCTGTTGGTCTGGTTGGTGGGTATCTGATGTCTAGGTTTATTTTGTAGGGGGTTAAGGAACTCGTTAGGGTTTAGTTATAATGTCTGTTTCCTGGTCGGACTTACCGGGGGGGCTGAAGGATTTACCGTCTTCAAGCGTTGAATGGGTCTGTAAGCAGATGGGGATCGAAGCCCCGGCTTGGGATCCACCCAGACGTAGTACGAAGTTGTGGTGTGAGGATTGTTCCAGATTCCGTGTGAGGGTAAGAACTGAGATGTATTCCTGTCCAGGATGTGGTGACACGGAGTATGGATATGTTGTCGGGAGATACCGGGTGGCCGGTCGTAGAAGTGAGCATTCGAGGGGTGGTTGGATGAGGAAGAGACTCACCAGAGTTGTCAGGGACACAGCCGTTGACGTTGTCTTATCCGACTTTTCCAAGGTTCTTCGGGTGATGAGAAGTAAGGGTCTGATAAGAGGCCGTAATGTGTCCAGATACAATTATTACATCATCAGATTGTGCTCAAGAAGAGGGATTGGGTTACTGGGTGGTATGAAGGATCTTAGGAAGGGGAAAACAAAGGATCTGTTTGATAGCAATCTGTTCGGAATTGTTGTTTTTTTTTGTTGTTTTTTTTTATTAAGCTTCGCCAGAACATTTAACAAGTACATACACAAAAACAATAAGTACATAAATACATACATACATACATACAAATTGGCTGGGATACCACAACAGCTTTCGCCAATTACTGTGGACCCTTTGGTCAAGAGTTTGAAAAGTTGTGAGAGTTCTAAAGGTTCTAAAAGCAGCAAGATATACGAACAAGACCGCGAGCAACATTACACTTCGGGCAGATGGACTTCCATGTCCTCGGGTCGTCTTGGTCAAATATATTATTCAGGGCACAATCATAATATTCGAAAAGGGACTTCTTAAAGCATTTCAATTTAATAGATTTGTATCTAAGGTATTCTGGGAGGACATTCCACGTTCTACATGTTCGTACAAAAAAGGAGCGCTGAACAAAAAAGGAGCGCTGAGGAGCTTATAAGGAGCTTGGCTGGGATCGTACCCCGGACAAGTTCTACACCAGGTGGTTGGGACGACACCTAACGGAATGTGATCACCCCTGTTATAACGATGGATCCGAATGTTATGATCCACCAGGACGACGACTTAGACCCTGACATGTTTGACTATCCTGATGATGTGGACTCCCGTCTCTACGAAAGAATAATCGGTTACGACATAAATCAGTTAGACAGAGCCTTGAGGGGTAAAACTAAGTCGTTCAGCTGTGCTGTTGTGTCCCAACACCCACTGGAACAGGTAAACGCCCTCAGATAGATAGATAGATAGATAGATAGATTGGTTTATTTAAAAGCCTTATTTGCAGCAAAAGCTGAATTACAAAGGTTTACAAAATAATTAGTTTGTAGTACAAATTTACATCTAAAAACTCGTAGTTATATACAGTTATTTACAAGGAATGAATCTTGTTGTAGTTTATAGCACTTGCGTTCAAAAATGTATTTTTAAATCTATTCGTTTTGCAACGTGGGATCACGAAGGGACGCTTTCTTCGGAGGTTCACTTTATCTTCTCTAGTATTTGGCTGTAGATACTTATATAGTTGTTCTTCTTGTTGCACGACAATTTTGTCGAAAAGGGTTGAGCAAAGTTCATCCCTACGTTGAGATAGACTGGGAATTCTAGAGGTCGCTAAGGCTTGTTCGTAAGGTGTGTCATAACCATGTATGATCCGCATGGCTCTCTTTTGGATTCGTTCCATATTTATACTAAGATATTCAGGTAGGCTGTGGTGAAACACTTGACAAGCGTATAATAGAACAGTTCTTATGCATGCAACATAAAAGTTTGTTAGTTGCTTAACTGGAACATTTGCACGTTTCAGTTTAACCAAAAAATATAATCTCTTTGCTGCTTTTTTTATCGAAGTATCAACGTGTAAGTTCCACTTAAGATCGTCTTGAACCGTTACTCCTAGAATCTTTATTGATTTAACAAGTTCGACTGAATTATTTCCAATAGTGACTGGGATGTGATGCCGTTTTATACGGGTGAAGGAGATACACAGTTCTTTGGATTTTGTTGGATGTAGCTGGAACTTGTTTGTGTTTGACCATTGTTGGATCTCATTCATTGGTATCTGTGCCGTGCTTGATTCACCCTTTTTGATGACTTCATAAAATGTGGAGTCGTCGACGTATTTTAGCAGATCATTTGCTGAAGGCGCTTCAAGATCGTTGATCATGACTACGAAAAGCCAGGGTCCAAGTTTTGTTCCTTGAGGAACTCCTGCTGGTACTGTACCCCATTCGGAGTAACAGTCTCGACCCAACTTCACTCTTTGTTTCCTATTTTTTAGGAAATCTAATATCCAATTTATGATGCGAGGGTTGATTTCATAACCACGAAGTTTGGAAATTAACAAATTGTGGTCTATGAAATCAAAAGCTTTCTTATAGTCCAGAGCAAATACTCTGACATCTGCACCACTTCCGTCAGTCGCTTTAGACCAGCTATGCACCATGCTAATTAGGGCATAAGTAGTGGATGAATTTGGGACACATCCAAATTGATCTGGTTTGATACATTTCAGAATGGCTGGCTTGACAAATGATCGTACCACGAAATCTTCGGCAACTTTGGACAGTGTAGGGGTTAAAGATATCGGCCTTAAATGTTTTGACATGTCTTCAATTATTGGTTGCTTAGGTAGAGGAGTTATATTCGCTTCCTTCCATATAGTGGGCAGCGATTCTTCTTCAAAGGAAGAGTTAATTATTTTGGCCACAGGACTACTTAATTCAATAGCAAACTCTTTTAGTATCCAGTTCGGGATATTGTCTGAACCGTTGCTTTTTACTGTACTAATCGCTTTCAATTTATGCGCTACCTCAATAGGTGTGACCATTGGAAGTTCACTGTTTTCGGTGTTTAGACGAAAGTTATTCTCTATTTGCTGGAAGGGGCGGAGAGGTTCAAGGAAAGCGTTATTAATGTCATTTGCTAACTGTAATCTGTCGGATGGTGTGATGTTTTCGTTTGGCAGAAGTTGCGCTGCAATGTCGGATGGTTTACGTGTCATACCACATAATCGTTTGCATTTAGACCACCATAATCTTGGATTAGTGCCCTCATATTCCTTTACTTTACTCTGATAGTAATTGGCCCGGCAAAATTTCCTCTCTTTATTCACGCGATTTCTATAGAACTTGAAAAGGGCTTGATTACCTTGGGCCAGGGCTTTCTGGCGACAGTTAATGAGATCTTTCAGTTGTGCAGTCATCCATGGTGCGTCGTTGATGTGAAATTGGACAGTTTTTGATGGCATTATAGTGTCAATGCCTACCTTCAGAATGTTTGTAAAGAAATCAAGTTTCGACTGGCAAGAAACCAGATTGTCAAGCACTGACCACTCTATTGATGTTAAAAATCGACCTAACGCTACTTTGGAACTTACTCTCAGATCACGGACCTGAACAAAAAGTTTCCTTGTCGCAATCTTGGGACGCAAGGTTGGTTTGGTAACAATTGTGAAATGGTCTGCCAGACCGAAGGGAGGGAAACGAACAGGTGATTGGTAAAAATTCGATAGATTGGTCATGATCAGGTCCAAGGTACGTTCGCCACGAGTGTTAAACTTAACTATTTGCTTCAGATTAAACTGGGTTTCCAGTTTCGAAATGTCCAGCCTGTTAAAATCACCAACAATCAGGATAGCAGCATTAGGAAACTCGGATTCGATAAGGGAAAGGCAGTTAAGCAAATAATTATTCATGTAATTATCATCGGCGCTAGGTGGATGATAAACAACGCCAATTATTAAGTAGGAAAAACCACGAGGGAGTCTGTTACGGTCTATTTTACACCACAGAACTTCGGCTTTCATTTCGGGATCCTGGAGACGGTTAAGGACCGTAAATTTCATTGAGTCTTTAATATAAATACAAACACCGCCATGTTGAGCAAAAGTTCTGTCTTGTCTTATTAATTTGAAACCACGGATATCAATGGCACTATTTGGGACAGTACTCTTTAACCACGTCTCTGTAAAACAGCCGATATCTATATCGTTATTCCTCATGAAATAGTTTATTTCGTCTATTTTCGGTGAAAGAGACATAACGTTTGCAAGTGATATACTGGGGACAAATTGGGTAGACAGGTTCACAGTTCTAAGTGTTTTATCCCTTGGTATGGCAGTTAAATTATGCAAATTAACTCCTCGGGGAATACTTTGTTGATAATAATAGTTTCTAAGGTTGAACTTCGTAGTAGGAATCCTCTGTCGTTTGCCACCTCGTTTTCCTCTGTATTTGAAAATAGATAAATGTTTTAGGGTATCTAAAATAAGAGTAGATACTTTTGACTTCGTTGACCAGCGCAGAGTTCGCAAAACTTTCGATGAATATTGTAGTTTGGTAGTGGAATTACTAGGAATACGCGAGAATACATGTTCATCTTGATTCATAGATTTCCCCGATCTATAAGACCAGTTAGGGCCGGGATTACGAGCAATATCCATGTATATTGATAAATCTAACATAAAGGGCTTTGAGGCCAACGCCAGAGAGGTTGATCCATGTTTGCTATGCTTTGTAGCAGCAAAAGTTAATGAGAAATTCTTTCCCAAACATCTACGCCGAATTTTCACATTTGGTCGTAAGGAAACCAAATAATTTGCCAAGTGTACGCCATCCGTCTGCAATCCCTGCGAATCCTCAAAGATACAACTCTTAACTTCCAATATATTCCTTTTTCCAACCAAGATTCGTAAAAATATGACAAGAAATATCAGATAACTTGTAGACTTAAAAATTTGAAAGGCAGCCATATTGGGCGCGCATATATGTTAGCAGCCGTACCAGTCGTACCACATCAGGAATGATGTGGTACGGCTGCTACGTCGGGAGCTGGCTGAGATGAGGGGGCTGAAGTTCGCTGAAACGCTGGTTGTGACGCTTGAGAAGGAGGTGCCCGGAGGAACAACTTATAAGACGGCTCACTTCAACAGTCACATCAAGACTATAATCAAGGGTGGTGAGATCGGTCAGGACGTTGACGTCGCGAATGAGGAGGTGGTGGTTGGGATAGCCCGGTGGATAAGCGAGGGATCTGGCTGGACAGTGGAGTCAATCGACGGTCACTACGTTAATCTGACTGTGTACAGTCCACTGGAAGGCTCGTCATACGTCGACCTCCCTAAGGAGCTGAAGAATAGTCGGAAGGGGCTGATCAACGTTAAGAATAATGATAATAGGTGTTTTATGTGGTGTCATCTGGCTCATAAGTTTCCTGTCCCAAAAGACCCACAAAGGGTGTCTAAGTACCAGGACCATGTTGGTGACTTGGATTACAGCGGGGTCAGCTTCCCAGTGAGCCAGAAACAGTACAACCGGGTGGAGAAACAGAATGAGATACGTATCAACGTCTTTGGTTATGAGGATGGGTTAACCTTTCCGGTTTACGTATCAGAGGAAAGATTTACCGACCTCATGAACCTCCTGATTATAACCAACGAAAACAACAAACATTACGTCCTCATCAAGGACTTTGATAGGTTTATGTACAACAAAACAAAACATAGGAGGAGAAAACACTTCTGTGTTTACTGTCTCCAATGTTTCAGTTCAACGGAGGTTTTGGATAGGCATAAGGTTGTGTGTGTCAGTGTGAATGGTAAACAAGCTGTTAGAATGCCTGACCCCGGTAAGAACGTGTTGAAGTATAGTAATTTCCACAAACAGTTAAACGTTCCGTTTGTTGTGTACGCTGACTTCGAGGCGATCACGGAAAAGGTCAACAGACCGGAGGTGTCGGAGTCAGACCGAGAGGAGAAAGAGAAGAGACCATACATGGAGAAGTATCAGAAACATACTGATTGTGGTTATGGGTACAAGGTTGTCTGTTGTTACGACGATAGGTATAGTAAGGATGTCCAGGTGTACAGAGGTCCTGGTGCTGTCAACAAGTTCATCGGAAAGATGTTGGAAGAGGTGGAGTATTGTAAGGGTATCCGGAAAGAACACTTCAACCAGGATATGGTTTTGAATGATTCCGACAGGGTGGACTTTAGGGACGCTGGAAAGTGTCATATCTGTGGTCGGGGGTACACAGCAGAGGACGTTAGGGTCCGGGATCATTGTCATGTAACAGGACGGTACCGGGGATCAGCCCACCAGCTTTGTAACAGAAATCACAGACTAACAGATAAGATACCAGTTATCTTACACAACCTGAGGGGTTATGATAGTCATCTCATCATGGGGGAGATTGGAAAGTTCGGACAGGAAATTAATGTCATTCCGAATAATATGGAGAAGTACATGGCCTTCATGTTAGGTAAGAACCTTGTGTTTCTGGACAGTTTCCAGTTCATGAGTAGTTCATTGGATAGGTTGGTGGGAAATCTCCCAGGGGACGCCTTTAGATACACAGCTGAGGAGTTTGGTCCCCGGTCAGACCTGATGAGGACGAAGGGTGTTTACCCCTATGACTATATGGACAACTTCAGCCGGTTTGAGGAAACGGGGTTACCACCAAAGAGTGAGTTTTATAGCGTGCTAAACGATGAGGAGATATCAGACACCGATTACCAACACGCTTTGAAGGTTTGGGAGTCGTTTGGAATGAGTACAATGGGGGACTACCATGACGTGTATCTAAAATCAGATGTGTTGCTGTTAGCTGACGTCTTTGAGAACTTTAGAAAGACCTGTGTTCAGTACTATGGGTTGGACCCCTGTCATTATTTCACCTCACCTGGGTTGGCATGGGACGCTATGCTGAAGATGACTGGGATTGAGCTGGAGCTGATGACTGACATCGACATGTTCCAGTTCATTGAGAAAGGATTGAGAGGTGGTGTCAGTTACATAGCTAACAGATATGGGAAAGCCAACAACCCATATATGAAGGGGTATAGTGAGAACGAGGCTGTAAAGTATATAATGTATCTGGACGCTAATAATCTGTATGGTTGGGCCATGAGTCAGTGCCTTCCGACTGGTGGATTCAGGTGGATGAGTGAGGGTAAGCTGAGAGACCTGGCTTGGGAACTTCCGGAAAATGACAGTCGGACCGGGATGATACTTGAGGTTGATCTTGAGTACCCTCCTGAACTCCACGACCTACACAACGACTACCCATTAGCCCCTGAAAAGATGGAAATACAGGAAAATATGCTGTCTGACTATTGTCGGAAAATCAAAGGGGAGTTCGGTGTCAGCGTTGGTGGTGTAAGTAAGCTGGTAACCAACCTGATGGGGAAGGAAAGGTATGTTGTCCACTATAGAAACCTACAGCTGTACGTCAGACTTGGGATAAGGGTGAAAAAAGTTCACCGGGTTTTGTTGTTCGATCAGTCCCCTTGGCTAAGGCAGTACATCAACTTCAACACGGTGAAGAGAACTGCCGCCAGGAATGCCTTTGAGAAGGACTTCTTCAAGCTGATGAACAACAGCGTTTTTGGTAAGACGATGGAGAATCTGAGAAAGCGTGTAGACGTTCGGTTGGTCACCAGTGAGAGAAAGATGCTGAGGTTGGCTTCTAAACCAACCTTTGTGTCCGCCAAAATATTTAACGAAAACCTGGTTGCCGTTCATAAGATTAAGGAAGTCCTGACGCTGAACCGACCAGCATACGTTGGTATGTGTATTCTGGAGCTATCGAAAACCCTAATGTATGATTTCCATTACAATTATGTGTTAGAGAAATATGGAAGTAGGGCTAAGTTGTTGTTTACAGATACGGACAGCCTGACATATGAAATTGAGGCGGAGGATGTTTATAAGGACTTCTGGGCTGACAAAGACATTTTTGACAACTCAGACTATCCAGAGAGCTCACCGTATCACAACAAGTCGAACAAAAAGGTTATTGGGAAGATGAAGGACGAAGCGGCTGGTGTTCCCATAACCGAATTCGTTGGTCTCAGAAGTAAGATGTATTCTTACCTGAAAGACAATGGAACAGGTGGCAAAACCGCCAAGGGAATTAAAAAAAGTGTCACTAAGAAACAGATCAAACATGAACACTACAAAGACACACTATTTGGTAAGAAACAACTGTTTCAGAAAATGAAAACAATCCGGAGTGATAAACATAATCTGGGTAGTTATGAAATAAATAAGGTGTCACTCTCGTGCTTCGACGATAAGAGATACCTGCTGGAAGATGGGATTAATTCCTACGCGTACGGGCACCTAAACGCCTCATAAACAACTGCGCATGTGTAGTGTCACGCGTGACACTGGGCATGCGCAGAAGGTCTCGGGGTCTCTCACCCCGCTAAAATACATACCCCAGAATGACCAAAGGAATAGACGGTCCGGCCGGTCTCACTTATTTCCCTTAGTGGGGTAACGGTAGAGGAGTAATCCAGCCGCCATAATCACTATTAAATACTCCCCAGTGAAAACAATTACCTTCCCACCAGCTGTTTGTATTTCTGTCCATGGTACCGTGTCTCCTCTCTCCGATGGATGTAACTTTTCCCATTTCTTAGCCTGATAAACTATATCAGATCCCTTCCTGGTTAGACCTACAGACAGACCAGTTACTAATGCAATCGCTCCCAAACCAATAGCAGTCACAATTCCAGCTTTCCTCAGTTTCTTATTTAGGTTAGCCTTAGTCCACTCATCATAGTATGTTCTAATGCCATCCCTTAGTAGATCATCATCCTCCCCAGTTAAAGCCCGTCCAATTGTTCGGAAATCACCTCCCAAATATTTCACAGAATAATCGATAACTAAACCAGACTCACTAAACTCCCTGGATATACTTAATATGTTATTATCAATCAGATAGTCAACAAACAGTGGGTCAGTGCATTGTGGTTCCAGTTCTAGTATATTTGTAAAAAAGTCCTCACAGTTTCCATATGCAGCCCTTCTTCTTATCCTCTCAGTTCTGTCCCCTGACACATTATTTACAGTGGGGCCATCAATAGAGTGACCAAATTCAACACTATTACGCTCTGAAAAGTCTCCCAAAGCATCAATACCCCCAAAATCTGTTTCCTCCTGACCATTCTCAGGATCTGGGCCCTGGTCACGATTTGGGTCTAATGATTTAAATTCAATTTCCTCCATATTAAAATTGTCACGATTACAAAAAGACAAACTGTTAAAGAGTGATGTTGGTAAAGTTGTAGCCATGATCACACCGTATATACCATGCCTCGGACTGCTATCTGGTGGTGTAACTGTGGGAAAACATGTGTACCAACACAAGACAAAAGTATCTGAACAGAAATCGGGGAGTAAGTAAGGTGTACCAAAACCACAACTCTGATCGCTTTGGGGTGTTTCATATCAAATCCAACAAAAGCGTCTGGAAGGGGTGGGCCGTTTTTTTCACTTTTTAAAGTATAAGCAGACGAAAATGGGTTTTTGGAGGCGCGAAAATTTTTTTCCCCTTTCAAACATCCTTTCTTGATGAATTCCGAATTTATTTTTTTTGGTTTTCGTCCCTTTTCGTCCCTTTTTCTTATACTTAAAAAATTTTTTAAAAAAGCTTACCGTTTTGGGCGACCCTCCTTGCTAAATCTGATCATCTGGGGGCTGTCTTTGTTGGAAAAAAAAAAAGTGCGCCGGTACCCTCATGTTCTATACTACTGTGAAGGAGGGAGGTGAAGGAGGGAGGTGAAGGAGGGAGGAAGGTGAAGGAGGGAGGGAGGTGAAGGAGGGAGGTGAAGGAAGGAGGGAGGTGAAGGAGGGAGGTGAAGGAGGGAGGTGAGGGAAGGAGGGAGGTGAAGGAGGGAGGTGAAGGAAGGAGGGAGGTGAAGGAGGGAGGTGAAGGAAAGAGGGAGGTGAAGGAGGGAGGGAGGTGAAGGAGGGAGCGAGGTGAAGGAGGGAAGGAGGTGAAGGAGGGAGGGAGGAAGGGAAGAAGGGAGGGAGGTGAAGGAGGGAGGTGAAGGAGGGAAGTGAAGGAGGGAGGTGAAGGAGGGAAGTGAAGGAAAGAGGGAGGTGAAGGACGGAAAGAGGTGAAGGAGGGAGGGAAGGAGGAAGGTGAAGGAGGGAGGAAGGTGAAGGAGGGAGGAAGGTGAAGGAGGGAGGAAGGTGAAGGAGGGAGGGAGGTGAAGGAGGGAGGAAGGTGAAGGAGGGAGGAAGGTGAAGGAGGGAGGTGAAGGAGGGAGGTGAAGGAAGGAGGTGAAGGAGGGAGGTGAAGGAGGGAGGTGAAGGAAGGAGGTGAAGGAGGGAGGTGAAGGAAGGAGGTGAAGGAGGGAGGTGAAGGAGGGAAGTGAAGGAGGGAGGGAAGTGAAGGAGGGAGGTGAAGGAGGGAGCTAGGGAAGGAGGGAGGGAAAGGAGGGAGGTGAAGTAGGGAGCGAAGGCGGGAGAGAGGTCAAGGAGGGAGGGAGTGAATGGCGTGTGTAAGTGAGAGGGAGAAAAAATAAGCATTATGATCATACCAGTTGGTGCTTTCAATGGCATATCTTTTTTAATCCATTTACTGAACTCCCCACGACCTGCTTCAGTTACGGCAGCCACACGAAAAGCGTATGTTGTGGATTTCTCAAAATTTAGAAAACTTTTCTTTGTATCCTATTGAAAAAGATTGCATAATCTCAGCAGTTGACCATCTTAACACACTGCCTACACAACACTCTAGTTTTATGTTGCTCCATGATTTATTCTGATGAAGAACTTTGGTTTAAAACGTCAGTATTTCATTCTCTAAAATCTCAGCAGTTCATGTACCATCTTTAAGATTTTCTATACATCGTAACACACTGCCTACACAACACTCTACTTTTATATTACTCCATGATTTATTGATGAAGAACTTTGGTAAAAACGTCAGTATTTCATTCTCTAAAATCTCAGCAGTTGACCATCTTTAAGATTTTCTATACATCGTAACACACTGCCTACACAACACTCTACTTTTACATTACTCCATGATTTACTCTGATGAAGAACTTTGGTTTAAAACGTCAGTATTTCACTCTCTAAAATATCAGCAGTTGACCATCTTTAAGATTTTTTATACATCGTAACACACTGCCTACACAACACTGTACTTTTATATTACTCCATGATTCACTCTGATGAAGAACTATGGTTTAAAACGTCAGTATTTCATTCTCTAAAATCTCAGCAGTTTACTAATCTTTAAGATTTTCTATACATCGTAACACACTGCCTACACAGCACTCTACTTTTATATTACTCCTGATTTACTCTGACGAAGAACTTTGGCTTGAAATGTCAGTATTTCATTCTCTACAATCTCAGCAGTACCATATTTATGTGGTTAAATATAGGATATATTTAAGCGAAGTTAACTGCTGATGTAGTTGGCCTGCGGTTCCCCTTATTAGGGGAGTCCCTTACGTCACTTACGTTAAGGGGTTTCCCGCGCATTCGAGATTCATTGAGCGTCTGTTGCTTTGCTACAAGTAGCGTCTTTCCTCAGCTTGTGCTCCCCCTTCGCCTTTTCCCCACCCGTGTTAGATACGAAGTATAGAATCCTATAGGTCGTATATGTTATTCCACTGACTTGTCAGTGTGACTGGTGCCGGTGGTCTGCCTTGGCAGAGTTGTCATGACAAACGCCTATTGCTTCTCTGATTACCCTAATTGCTATTGCTTAGTTTGCTGGCTATTTGCTCATGGCCCAATTGCTTACAGTTACTTTGCTTGCTAACAAGGCTAGATTGCTGACTAGCCAGGTCACCAACGGCACCTACCTCCAAACAACGAATATTCTGCAGTTAAAAGATTTCCTCTACATCGTAACACGCTGTCTACACAACACTCTACTTTTATACTACAAGTTACTACTGCAAGTGAAGTGCTGCCTCAAAAGGGACGAAAACCTTTACCCTACTCCACAGGCAATCTGCAGTCCGTGACCAATGTGACACCCCTCTTGCCCACACCACCCAAGATTGCCCACTCCAACCAAGATTGCCCACACCACCCAAGATTGCCCACACCACCCAAGATTGCGCACTCCACCCAAGATTACCCACACCACCCAAGATTGCCCACTCCACCCAAGATTGCCCACACCACCCAAGATTGCCCACTCCACCTAAGATTACCCACACCACCCAAGATTACCCACACCACCCAAGATTACCCACACCACCCAAGATTACCCACACCACCCAAGATTGCCCACTCCACTCAAGATTGCCCACTCCACCCAAGATTACCCACACCACCTAAGATTGCCCACTCCACTCAAGATTGCCCACTCCACCTAAGATTAACCACACCGCCCAAGATTGCCCACTCCACCCAAGATTACCCACACCACCCAAGATTGCCCACTCCACCCAAGATTACCCACTCCACCCACGATTGTCCACTCCACCCAAGATTACCCACACCACCCAAGATTACCCACTCCACCCAAGATTGTCCATTCCACCCAAGGTTACCCCACGACCCAAGATTACCCACACCACCCAAGATTACCCACACCACCCAAGATTACCCACACCACCCAAGATTACCCACACCAGCCAAGATTGCCCACTCCACCAAAGATTGCCCACACCACCCAAGATTGCCCACTCCACCCAAGATTGCTCACACCACCCACGATTGCTCACACCACCCAAGATTGCCCACTCCACCCAAGATTGCCCACTCCACCCAAGATTGCTCACACCACCCAAGATTGCCCACTCCACCCAAGATTACCCACACCACCCAAGATTTTCCACTCCACCCAAGATTACCCACACCACCCAAGATTGTCCACTCAGTTCACCATCTTTAAGATTTTCTCTACATCGTAACACACTCTGCACTGGGAACTCCACCCAAGATTGCTCACACCACCCAAGATTACCCACACCACCCAAGATTGCCCACTCCACCCAACACTCCACCCAAGATTACCCACTCCACCCATGATTGTCCACTCCACCCAAGATTACCCACACCACCCAAGATTACCCACTCCACCTAAGATTGTCCATTCCACCCAAGATTAGCCCACCACCCAAGATTACCCACACCACGCAAGATTGCCCACTCCAGCCAAGATTTCCCACTCCACCCAAGATTGCCCACTCCACCCAAGATTGCCCACTCCACCCAAGATTGCCCACACCACCCAAGACTGCCCACTCCACCCAAGAATGCCCACTCCACCCAAGATTGCCCACACCACCCAAGATTGCCCACACCACCCAAGATTGCCCACACCACCCAAGATTGCCCACACCACCCAAGATTTCCCACTCCACCCAAGATTACCCACACCACCCAAGATTGTTCACACTACCCAAGACTACCCACACCACCCAAGATTACCCACACCACCCAAGACTACCCACACCACCCAAGACTACCCACTCCACCCAAGATTGTCCACTCAGTTCACCATCTTTAAGATTTTCTCTACATCGTAACACACTCTGCACTTACTTGAGTATAAAACGTTGCTACTGTTCCCTTGTTTATATTTTTCAATTTTAATAAATATTTGGTGATGTTTCCATTTGGTTGAGAAGGTGGTTGCCAATGTGCAACCAAGATAGCCTTGAATAGATCAAGTTGAACGCTTTCTGGAGGTCCCTTTGGCCCTGGTGGGAAAAAAGAAGTGTTTTAGATTAATAGTAATATTGGGTATTTCACTCGATTACATAGCATGTTCTGGGATTTTTGGTGAAGGAAAATTCGAGTGTGGTTGTATTTTTCGCAACTGGTCCCGGTTTGGTCTCAAAATGTATATATTCTACACTCGAATTTTCCTTCACCCAAAATCCTTAGAACATGCTATGTAATCGAGTGAAATGCCCAATATTACTTATAATATACCTTATTCTATCCTGGCATTACCACCTTATTATATATACAGAACTCGCGATCAAGCTCTCGGCAACGGCCTCCATGGCTCAGTGGTCAGAGCATTGCACTGGAATCGCAAGGTCGTGGGTCTCTTCCTCTGTTCTTGCAATTAGGCTGGTTACCTATCCATCAGCGAATAAAGTTTTTTAGATGTTTGCTGGTTTATAAAGCATTAAACAATTTAACTCCTTCTTATATTACTAATCTAATCCAACCTTTTTCTCATATCCATAAAATTAACACAAGAGGATCTCAAAATAATAAACTTATTTTACCAAAAGCAAAATCATTAGCTGGAAAACGCTGTTTCAAATTTTTAGCAGTAGTTGAATGGAACTCACTCGATGATGATATCAGAAATGCTCCTTCTGAAATGACATTTCGAGCTAGGTACTTGAAGAAGGCATTTACTGACATGAACCACCACCTACAGGACAACTAATACTTTTTATTAAATTTTATTTATATGGCATTTTTTTATTATTTTACACAACGAAGAACGCTAACTTAATTATACATATATACTTAATTAATATGTAGTCTTAATATCTTAATTGTATCCTTAATGTGTAAATTTAATGTAGTAATGTATGATAGATGTGTAAATAGTAAAACTCTAATTATTTTAATCTTGTTATAGGGCCTAGATGAAAATTACGCTTGTAATTCTAGTTACCCGGGTTAAATAAATAAAGTGTTATTAATTCCTGCCGGAAGGCCTGTGTAGTTGCATTTTTCGCAACTGGTTCCGGTTTGGTCTTAAAATGTATATATTCTACACTCGAATTTTCCTTCACCAAAAATCCCTAGAACATGCCATGTAATCGAGTGAAATGCCCAATATTACTTCTAATAAACCCAATTCTCTCCTGGTATTACCACCTTAATGTATACAGAACTCGCGATCAAGCTCTCGGCAACGCCCTCCGTGGCTCAGTGGTCAGAGCATTGCACTAGAATCGCAAGGTCGTGGGTTCAATTCCTGCCGGAAGGCCTGTGCAGTTGCATTTTTCGCAACTGGTCCCGGTTTGGTCTCAAAATGTATATATTCTACACTCGAATTTTCCTTCACCAAAAATCCCTAGAACATGTTTTAGATTAAAGTGCATATGACATGAAAAATAAGTCTGTTTTATTTGAAAGAACACTTAAAATGATAGAGTAACATCTTTTGAAGTTTTTCGTTTCCTTGCTTCGTTCTTGAGATATTTCAGTTGGTTTGATATGTAAATTAAACACGTTGACGTCACACGTGCATAATGAGGTATCGAAAAACGTTATATATCTTTGCTATTATCAAATATAATAATCACTTGAAGATCTACATGTTTAGTGTTCTGGGCGAAACACAGCCACTTGCTTCTTTCAAATTATTTTGGTTTGATAATAGCAAAGATATCTAACCTTCTCCGATAACTCATTATGTACGTGTGACGTCAAAATGTTTTAATTTGCATATCAAACTAGAAGTTACTATCGCAAGTGATGTGCTGCCTCAAATGGGACAAAAACCTTTAGCATACTCTGCAAGCAACCATGTGCAGTTTGTGGCCAATGTAACATCCCCCCATTGTCCACTACATCTGCAGTTTGCCCACTCCACCCTATTTTGCCCACTCCACCCTAGTTTGCCCACTCCACCCTAGTTTGCCCACTCCACCCTAGTTTGCCCACTCCACCTTAGTTTGTCCACTCCACCCTAGTTTGTCCACTCCACCCTAGTTTGCCCACTCCACCCTAGTTTGCCCACTCCACCCTAGTTTGTCCACTCCACCCTAGTTTGTCCACTCCACCCTAGTTTGTCCACTCCACCCTAGTTTGCCCACTCCACCTTAGTTTGCCCACTCCACCCTAGTTTGTCCACTCCACCCTAGTTTGCCCACTCCACCCTAGTTTGTCCACTCCACCCTAGTTTGCCCACTCCACCTTAGTTTGCCCACTCCACCCTAGTTTGTCCACTCCACCC